>JBBCBC010000021.1:34508214-34850219 GCA_037126765.1 Stenogyne calaminthoides
AAGGCATGACTTTGAGAGGAATTGAGTGAAAGTCATTTCTCATAAGAATCAAACTCTTGTCCATTTACATTCGAGGCACACTTGCGTGAGACGGTTTCACGGTGAGACGAAGTATAATTTGACATTGACACTTTAACACTTTAAAAGAGACGGGTGTTAATTTTTGCTAAATTATACCTCGACTCATGCATGAAATCATCTTATATGAATTTTTGTCTTTATATTCCTCTCAACAAACCAAACATTCTCAAAATTAAATTTCATGAGTCAACCCATATGGGGTAAGAACAAGCAAATAAAATGTGAATTGTTGACTTTGCTTGCTCTGATATGTACTTACTTGTAGGGTGCTAATTTTATTTTATTTTTGAGAAGTTAGTCCCTCAGCTGGATGGAATGTAAACAGTGTTCTGAGTAGTAAATATGTGTGGAAAAGAAATAATATGATTCAGTTAACTCGCATGATCAACAATATTACACATAAATTGAATATGCATTCTCCCAACATCACCACAAGCCTTACCCTCGGCGGTGGCCTAGGAGCAGGGTGCCACATTTCTAACATGTGGTGAGTTTGATTCTTGTTTGCACATATATGCTCCTATTTATATTTGTTTTGCAATGTACATAAGTTAAAAATTAAAGTCCTTGCTTATGATTGACATGATTCATCAATATATTGTTTTAGATTCTCACTAAAATATTTGGTGTTATGTCATGTCAAACAGTCAAACTAATTAAAATCTCTAAAATTTTAATGCTGTTTATTTTTAGCTCACTTATTTAATTTCTGTTTAATGGCACTGGGATTGTCGTATTCGAGTTACAAAATATTATATATTGAAAAATAATAATTGTTGAGGCACACTTGTATAAGACCGTCTCACGGTGAGACGAGACATGCGTTGAGCATTGACACTTTAACATTTTGGGAGGAGTGAATGTGATTTGTACTAAATTGTACCTCGTTTCATACATGATACCGTTTCATTTGAGTTTTTCTCATAATTGTTTGACTTATACAATAAGTATTGTGCAACTTGCATAACATTCAAGATAATACATTTTAGTGATAAATGTAATACAATATTTTCTATTTTATGAAATATTATTACGTTTTAGATAAAAATAAATAAATTATGTATCATTGTTATGCATACAAACTAACACTATTATATATAAGTAATAGTGTTTTCATTATTATACATATGCATATCACTTTTCAAAAAATCAAATATCCTTTTAAATAGTGATAGTGAACATGCATAACAGTGATAACACTTATGTATAGACACTCGTAAAAGAGAATTGACGTGAACCCGAATTTATAAAAGAGTTGCTCTATATTTTATAATTAGCAATATTACTATTTATCTATAGGACCTAATTGGTAGGACCTATAAGCCCCAAATAAGCCTTTTTATCGATCTTAAACGGCGTTTGGTAGACCGTATACATATATTTTTAACTCAACTAGACATATTGTCAAACCCAACTAAAAAGATAGAAGTATTCTTTTAAAGTTAATTTTAAGACAAAAACTTCTATAGACCGATAAGCCCCAAAAGTTCTTGTTGATTACTTCACTTTTTATTCTTATTCTTCAAAAGTTCAAAATTTAGGGCCTCAATAATTCATAGCTGGTGGCATATATGTTAATAGTATAAACAAATTTCTTTGGGGAGACTATATGTTTTTTTTTGGATTGAGAAATACAAGATTTTACTTCCAATCATAATGCATATTTTGTTTGTTTGATCAAATTTTATATAATGGAGCTTCAAGCTCTATTGTCCAACTGTAATGTGTTGCACAGATTTACATTTAAGTTAGGGTCGGGTTATCCACACGGTTGCTAAATCTACACACATCAGATGTGATGTGGGACATTTGTGTGATTGGCAGGCTTGTCGCGGCTGGATATTTTTTGTTTTTTGATTTTTTTAATTAAATTTGAATTAATTTATAATTTATTAATTATAATTAATCCCTCAATAATTAAAAGTTTTAATTGATACTCCATCCGTCCCATAATAACGTACACATTTACTGTTTTCACGTGTTTTTACGAACGAGTTTTTTAAATAATTTAAATATATAAATTATTTAGTTATAAAGTATTAGTTGTTTCATTAATTAGTTACTTGTTATTAGTTCAAATACACCAGAATAACATGAAAAAATAAATACACAAATTACATGAAAAAATAAATACACAAATTACATGAAAAAATATATATACACAAATTATATGAGAAAATAAATATATAAAAAAATTTCTTTCTTTCTCCTTATTTCTTTCTCGTATAAAATTTGAATTAAAAATTAAAAAAATGTATAAAATTTATCCTTCTCGTTCTTTCTAGACTCATAATTAGCACGACGTCACGGTTCATCCTCGTTGTGTAATGGACGGAATAGCTCTATCCTGCTTTCAAAATCTAAATGTATGGAACCCAAATGTTATTCCACGGTTGCGTAAGATTTATGGACTATGCCGAAGGTTATATGCTTAAGAGGGTTGCACGACAATTCGGGAGAGTTTAGCGTATCCCACCAGCACCGCTCGATTTTGATAAAAACCGCTCAAGATTGGGTGCTAATGCAAAGGGGTACAAGAAGGTGTATGGAACCCAAACTGCATACTGAGACGAGATGGAGACTCACCACTATCCACTCGAGCACCTTAGTAGGGAAGCTGTAATTTCGAATCAGGCCGTGCAAGACTATATGGATTGGTATGAAAAGATTACACATATCAGAGTGTACAACCCTGCGTTCAGCATAAACAATGTAAACGTCAACCCTCGTTCAACAATTCATATGTTGGGACGCGTTCAACAGGACACACAGTTGTTGCTCCAACAAGTTAACCAACATCCACAATTTCCAGATTTTGTCCATACTGGAATTAACCAAATTCGCCAAGATGCTGGTATGCAACAAGTGCCTGATCCAAGATATTGGGGACAGCCTAGATATGACCCTGAACAATTCACCCAACCAATGCAGCCTGGTTGGTGGTGCAGGAAAATATGCACCGTAGATGGCTAAAAATAGAATAATCGAATAATCGAGGCACGTGTCACACACGCTTTCCTTAAAACAAATTATGTCCTTCACTCTCGGTGCTAGTGAATCCTTAGGACACTTGTTTCCCAGGATTCAACGATATAAGAACAACGATATTAAGATATCTTGTTGAGGCAAATAGATGTTGCACTGAAATCAAGAACGATCAAAACGAAAAGCGAGCAAAACGAATGCAAAAAAGTATTAGCAATTGCTGGAATAGTATCAGTAAGAATTTCCAATTCATTCCTCTTAAGTTCTTTTTATCGTCTCTTCGACTAATGTGCTACTTATAGCATCGAAGTTTGACCATTGGAAACGTTCGGCATTATGAGCCACTATTGGCCTCAAAATAAAACCGACAACATAAATAATGAACCATTATTTCAGGTTTTAAACTTTCAATTAATTCGTTGTAACCGTCACAATAATAAATTCAAAAACGTACGTAACAATTAGGTTGTCCTTTTGAACCTAGTTCTTGGGATCTCCAATCATATAGGTAAGGTTTTTCTTCATCTCAACTCATTATCTTAAGGCTTAGTCTCATTCCTCTAGATATTATCCTCTAAAACATCTCATCTTTAACCGGCCGGGTTTTATCAAAATGCAATAATATTTCAATTCATTGCAAATTTATTTAGAGGATTTTTATGACACTACTCTTCCCACATTTTCAAATAATGGGTTTGAAGTCTGTGTCAAAATATCCAGTTTCTTTTGTGTACCATTTTAATACATTTGGATATTTCACATTCCGTTTCAGGAACTTTACAAATTGTTCATTAAGAAAAGATAAACACTACGAGTGCTTAAATCTTTACCGATCATCCCCACACTTCGAGATAATTCTAATATCATTTATCGTTTCTTCACGATTCACATGATTGTATCTCCTTGTGTGGTGACCTTTCAAAAACATGAATGAACAAATCTGTAGAACATGTGGAAAATATTCCACTAGGCACCACCTGCCTAAGATTTTCCACTTAGCTTTAAGGCTATGCATTTGCTAATCATGTCACATTCAAATGTATCCATGGATAAACTCTTCCCCCACATTTGAATGCAATATTTATGACGAGATTTCATCCCCCACATTCGAGTTTGCTTGTCCATTATTAATATTCACCAATATTAATTTCGGACACAATCTCGAAATTGGAAAACCAAACGTTTTGAATTTACACTTAAATGAATTCATACTTAGTTTTTGGACCTTAAAATTTATTAGTCACGAATTTCGTTCAAACTACCAAAATTAAATTCTATTGAGTGTTGACTCTCAAATAATTTTTCACTAAATTATAGTGTCAGAACTTTTGGACTAAATCCAAATTAAAACTTGTGCTCTTAAGCACAATTTCAAAATGGTTTATCACAACCATTTACTTGTGAATAAATTCCCAATGAATTACACGAGTCAACCCCTTTTGGGATAAATTCATCACACGACTTTTGCTCTCAAGCACAAAGCACTTGATCCCAAATCGAATTTTAATTCAATATTCACAATTATGGGATCCAAAATCATGAAATATTATTTATAATACCTCAATCATTCCATGAATTTACTGGCCCCAAGTTCAATCAACTTGGCCCAAATGCAATTTGACCAATCGACCCAATGGCCTATTTGATTTAACAAATAGCCTTTTAATCGACATTAATACGACATGTTCAAAATACATTTGATAACCCAAGTATCACACGACCCAGATGATTAAAGGAAATATTAGAATGACTCACTAATCTCAATTCCATCCAATTTAATCAACTTTTGGCCCGAAATTTAATAGTAGGAAATTAATCCATCATTTTGGTTAAGCCGAAAAGCATACCAGAATGCTTAATGGCTTTAATTACCAATAGTCAATATTTAAACGAGCCCAATTAAATTAAAATGACCAAATAAATTTCTTTATTCTGGTCCAAATTAATTCATTGACCCTCTTAAATTCATTAAGAACCATGCATCTAGTCAACTCATAAACTCGGATCTGTAACGGCACGGCTTCGACAGACCTTAACCGAACCTGCGTTGAAGTCATCAAGTTGAGCAACCAGTTCCGACAAATATTGTTGGCCTCTCTGCATATCTGCATGCACTGATGTGTTGGAACAACATTTCCTCCAAAATTCCTGATAAACTAGTGAGCCTGTAGCCTTTTTTTTTAAGATTACATTCAGGAAGCCTTATTCGATATTCGCCATAACAAGCCATCTCGAAGAAAAATAATTTGTTTTAAGATTGTAGGAGAATTTACACCGTAGATGGCTAAAAATAGAATAATCGAATAATCGAGGCACGTGTCACACACGCTTTCCTTAAAACAAATTATGCCCTTCACTCTCCGGTCTTTAGTGAATCGTTAGAATGACTTGTTTCCCGGATCTGACGATTTAAGAACAACGATATTAGCACTATATCTTGTTCGAGGTGAACCGAGATATTGCCTGAAATATATCACCGGATCAAGAACGAAAGGAGTAGCAAAACGAATGCAAAAAAGTATTAGCAATTGCTGGAATAGTATCAGTAAGAATTTCCAATTCATTCCTCTCAAGTTCTTTTTTATCGTCTCTTCGACTAATGTGCTACTTATAGCATCGAAGTTTGACCGTTGGAAACGTTCGGCATTATGAGCCACTATTGGCCTCAAAATAAAACCTACAACATAAATAATGAACCATAATTTCAGGTTTTAAACTTTCAATTAATTCGTTGTAACCGTCACAATAATAAATTCAAAAACGTACGTAACGTTTTTTGCTTATTAATTTGCTGCAGCCGTTACGTGCCAGCAATTAAATGGAAAATAAACCGAGGCAAACCCACTTCCTCATTTGTATTTTCCCAATTTGGGACAAAATCTCCTTATTTTTCCTTCCCAGTAATTGGTTACAACAACTTTGAAAATTAATTTTCTATTCATAAAAAAATGAGCAACATTTTCCAATAGGTGGGGCATGTACCCATATCCCCAAAACCCGCCCAACAACCCCGACGACGACAATAACATGTAGTCCATTTATATTCATCCTGTAATTTGAATGTTTGATGGGTATTTGTAATAACTTGCTTAAGTTGATATTTAATTATCCATTTTTTTTACTTTTTGCATTTTTTAGTAATTTAATATAAATAAACTTATATAAAAATCAATAATAATAGACAATTTACTTATCTAAATTTATAAAAACTAATCTATTTGTATATCTTAGTAAAAGATGAGTGCAAAAAAAAGAACATCAGAAAATGCCAGCAGTATCGATAACCAGGAAAGACCCCCGCGATTGCTGTGGTTGGACAAAGATGGAAGGTAATATCTAATTTTTATAAAAACCTCAAGTTTTTTTTAAACATTATATAATTCTAAATATGGACAAACTGCTTGTACATGACAGTTTCATCGTACGGTTTGGATTCTGTGTGAATAACGTGGTACGGGGCATATGCTGAAAGTACCTTGACCCAAAATGGACAAACTGGTCCATGGTACCTTCCGAGTGCCGGGAACACATGTGGACTATATTCGAAGTAAGTTTAATCATGTTTGCATTTTACACGTATTTTTATTTGTAAAACTATATGTATATCTTAATAAAAATTATATTAATTAAATTGCAGGGTAAATTCAGAATTAATGGAGATCCAGCGGATTTCAGAATCGCATTCTTCAAGGTTTGTGCAACATTCATGCATCAAGGATGGAGAAACCCCCAATTAAGTGCTAACGGACAGATAAAAAAGAAACCTTGCTTAAATTGGGGAAAAGACATTTAAATTTCATGTATATTTTTATTATTAATCAAGATTGTATTAATATTATTTGAACACAAACTTTTAGACTGCTTAATAATTTTAGAGTGCGTAATATTATTTGTATCAATACTTATAATTAATATTTTTAAATTAATTAAAGAAAAAATATTAATTAATACTAAGTAATAAGTTTAATTAATTAATAATAAATTTAATTAAAAATAAAAAAAAAATATTCCAATCGCGCGCGTGGCGCGACACAGCAAGTGTCAGTCGCGCAAGCCACACGACACACACAAAAGGTCAACCATCACATCAAATTTGTGTAGATTTAGTATAACTCGGTTATCCATACCCCCATAATTGGTAAATGCACCCACATCCACAATTAATTACCAATTATACCCTTCATAAATCCATAATCTTTTTCCTAATTCACGCATTCAAAATTACCGGCAAATTATTCTTCTCCTGTTTGCAGCGCCGCCGCACCCGGCGGCCGTAGCCACCATCATTGTTTTCGTCACTATAATATTTATCTCCTACCTTTCATCTCTCATTTCCTCAACAGCCGCCAATATTATTTTCGTTCAACATTGTTACCGTTACTCTAGACACGCGAGGAAGACAGTCTCTCACGTGCACAACCCGTGCATCTTTAATGTTGCTGGTGTGGGCCTGCGCAACTTTGGGCTTTCTTTCTCTTTTGGGCCCAATTAGACTTGGGCCCATTTCATTGTATGTCCTGGGCTGGAGTATTATAAATATTCTAGGGCCCGTCTTGTAGTGTCAGTTTTTGTGGATATAAATTCTTTTATTTTTCTGGCTCACTCTCTCTCTCCAAAACGGCCCTAACCATTTTTCTTCGTTCATTCGCAAACACCACGTTGGGAGTTTCAGTGTCCTCAGAGCTACTCGATTCTTCATTCTACGCTGCACCATGGTTACTAACACAGATCGTATCACGTCGTTGGAAACTCAGCTCGAAACTCAGAAAGCAAATATGGTGGAAATACTCGCTGAACAAGCAGCGAGTAAGGAAGAAATGATTCAGAGGTTCGACGCGCAAACAGAGGCGATTAAGAAGCAATAGTTTGAGGCGATCAAGCACCTAACTGCTAATCCTTTCAATAAAGGTAAATCAAAGGAATCGGAAGTTACAAAGCAACATCAAATCGCGTCGGATAACAAGGAAGGTGCGTTCAAAAGCTCGATGGCTCATACGACCGGTAGAACGAAGGCAGGTATCTTGTCTACTCAGTCGTCACATGTGAAGTTTGCTTCACATCCGAGTCCTCCAATTTTTGGTTGCTATAACGCACCGAAGGATGGCTATGGATTCTCCGCTGGCAAATCTAGCTCCGGAGTAGCACATATGCAACAAAACGCATACTATCAGCCTTTTGCTGGAGGCTAGCCTGCTCCGAGGGCTCCAAACGGTTACTCACAGGGAAGATTTGGAGCCAAGATCCATCACACATACACAAATCGTGCAGAACCGCACCATTTTGGTAAGGTTCATGAGTTTCATCCTTCGCATCCGACTAAACCATGTATTGACTTTCCTAAATTCAACAGTGAACAACCTAGATTGTGGATTAGGAAGTGTGTCAAGTATTTCAACTTACACAGCATGAGTGATCATGATAAGTTGATGCTTGCGGCCATTAACATGGAAAAGGAAGAAGGCAATTGGTTCCCTGATTATGTAGATGGAGTGGAGAATCTTAGCTGGAACCAATTTGCAGAAATGGTAATGGAGATGTTTACAGATGTGGAAGATGAGAACCTCATAGGAAAGTTCAACAAGCTAAAGCAAATAGGCTCTGTGAAAGCTTATGTGAAGGAGTTTGGTGAGCTTAAGTCATTCATGGTAGCTAGTAATCCCTACCTTACTGAGTTCTATTTCATCAAGAGTTTCATCAGTGGCCTGAAGAGTGAGATAGGGAACATGCTTCAGATTATGAAGCCTCAACAGCTTTCTGAAGCAGTTCAGCTTGCATTCAAGCAGGAGCATGCACTTAATGACAGCAGTAAATACACTAAGACTGCAGCTAAGTCAAACTGGAGTCCATCAGCTAATCCTTTTAAACATCACTACTCTTATACTCTAACAGACTCTAAGGATGGGGGTAAACCTTCTACAACAACAGACAAGGAAGATAAGGGAGAAAATAGTAAACTTCCACCCCCTAGGAGACTTACTCCATCTGAAATGGAGGTGAGAAGGAAACAAAACTTGTGTTTCAATTGTGATGAGGTATATCACATTGGACACAAGTGCAAAAGGATGTTTGTCATACTTGTTGAGGATCCAGTTGAAGAAGAAAATGAGCTGGTATTTGATGAACCTCAAGAGGATGAACAGAACATGAGAGTATCATTGAATGCCCTATCTGGTGTGCAGACTCCTGATACAGTGAAGATTGCTGGACAGATGGGGAAGCAATATCTCACTATCCTATGGGATTCAGGGAGTACTCATATCTTCTTAGATTATAAAACAGCTAGGAAGTTGGGATGTGTTATAGAATGCACTACTCCATTATCTGTTTCTATAGCTGATGGTAGTAAAATTGAGTGCAACTCTAGGCGTCTTAAATTTGAGTGGCAAGTAGGAGATCATAGATTTTGTTGCTCAATTAGGATACTCAGTCTGGGAGGTTACATGGTACTGGGAGTTGATTTGATGAGTCAACTTGGTCCCATTACATTTGATTTCAGACAGCATAAGGTTGAATTTCAGAAGGAGGGTAAAACTATATGTTTTCAGGGATGCACTGATGAGGAGTTGCAACTCAGTATGATTACTGGGAAACAATTGAAGAAGATGGTTAAAACAAGTCAGTGTGAGGACCAGGCCTTCTTATGATTTGTCAAGTCAGACACTGAAATCACTAAATGTAAAACCACTGCTGAATTGGAACCATTACTAACAGAGTACAGTAGGAACTTTCAAATGCCCACAACATTGCCTCCCCGTAGAGGGTTAGATCATTCTATTCCATTGAAAGAAGGGGTGAAACCTGTCAAGCAACAACCCTATAGATACCCATGCTTGCAGAGACAGGAAATTGAGAAGATGGTGAAAGAGATGCTTATGGAGGGGGTAATTCAACCTAGCAACAATCCATTTTCTTCCTCAGTGCTATTAGTCAAGAAGAAAGATGGAACATGGAGGTTTTGTGTGGATTATAGGAAGTTGAATTCCATCACTATCAAAGATAGCTACCCAATTCCCTTGATAGATGAGCAATTGGATGAATTGGGGCATGCAAAGTTGTTTTCAAAGATAGATCTTAGAGCAGGGTACCATCAGATCAGAATGAACCCTGAAGATGTTCCTAAAACAGCTTTTGCTACTATTTCTGGTCTCTATGAGTTCTTAGTGATGCCATTTGGGCTCACTAATGCTCCTGCAACCTTTCAAGCTTTAATGAACAAAGTATTTTCTGCTTATATAAGGGATTTTGTGCTTGTCTTCTTTGATGACATCCTGATTTACAGCCAAGATATGGATGCTCATCAAGATCACCTTAGAAAGGTTTTTGAACTCATGGCTAGTAATCAACTACTAGCCAAGGCCTCTAAGTGTGAGTTTGGATTCTCTCAAGTTGAGTACTTGGGACACATTATCTCAAATAATGGTGTTCAAGTTGATCCAAGAAAACTAAGTGTGATGAAGGATTGGCCTGTTCCAAACTCAGTAAAGTCACTAAGAGGTTTCCTAGGATTGACTGGGTATTACAGGAAGTTCATAAGGTCTTATGACATGATTGCTAAGCCTTTGACTACCTTAACCAAGAAGGGTCAATTTATTTGGACCGAAGAGGCTCAATTGGCATTTCTCAAATTGAAAGATGCCAGGATTAACTCCCCTATTCTGAGGCTACTAGATTTCAACAAACCATTCATTTTTGAAACTGATGCTAGCTATGGAGGATTAGGGGCAGTTCTCATTCAAGAAAATCAACCTTTGGCTTTCTTGAGTAAGGCTCTAGGGGTTAAGAATTTGGGGATGTCTGTTTATGAGAAGGAGTTTTTAGCCATCATTCTGGCAGTCGATAAGTGGAGAAGTTATCTACTTCACTCCACTTTCACTATAAGGACAGATCACCAGAGCCTTAAATATCTTCTTGAGCAGAAAATTTCTACACCACTACAACACAAGTACCTCAAAAAATTGTTGGGTTTTGACTATGTTATTGAGTATAGGCAAGGGAAGGAGAATGTAGTGGCTGATGCTTTATCAAGAAGAGAGCCTGTGGAGGGTGAAAGCTATGCAATCACTTCTCTCAAACCTGCTTGGGTAGAAGAGTTGCAAGATAGCTATGTTGGAGATCAGATGGTGTCTCAAGTGATCACTGAGAAGCTCACTTGTCCCTACAATTTATCTATGTGGGACTATCACCTAGGGCTGGTGAAATTCAAAGGTAAGCTCTATGTGGGACCTGCAGAAGGGTTAAGGCAAAAAATTATAAACTATATGCATGCTTCCTCAGATGGTGGGCATTCAGGGATTGAAGTTACTTTGCACAGAGTCATGGGGGTTTTTTGGTGGCCTACTATGAAGGCAGATGTGCATAAGGTTGTTTCTGAGTGCCATGTTTGTCAACTCAGTAAACATGAGTTGTTGAAGTCTCCTGGGCTGCTTCAGCCTCTTCCTATTCGAGAGAGAGCATGGAATGACATTTCCATGGATTTCATAGAGCAACTCCCTAAATCTAAAGGCTTTGACACTATATGGGTGATAGTGGACAGATTCACCAAGTACAACCACTTTATTGGCCTGTCACATGCTTATACTGCTTCTACTCTAGCTACAATCTTCCTAGACTCGGTCTATAAACTGCATGGCTTGCCAGCAACCATTGTCTCTGATAGAGACAAGATCTTTACAAGTCATTTTTGGAAGCAGTTGTTCCATTTACTGGGGTCGCAACAACTTCTCAGTACTGCATACCACCCTCAAACTGATGGGCAGACTGAGAGAGTAAATCAATGCTTGGAGCATTACTTAAGAAGCATGTGTGGCCAGAATCCTAAGGGGTGGGGTCATTGGTTGCCTTTAGCTGAGTTTTGGTATAACACTAATCACCATACATCCCTTAAGATGTCCCCATTCGAGGCCATATATGGCTACAAGCCACATCTACTGAATTTGGGGCCCTATTTGTAGAGTTTGGTTCAGGGTGTGGATGATCTCATCCAAGACAAACAACAAGCAATACAGAAATTAAAGCAGGTATTATACCAAGCCCGAGAGAGGTGATCACTAGTGCAAATAAAAATCGAACTGAAAGGGAATTTCAAGTGGGGGATTGGGTTTACCTAAAATTACGGTCCTATAGACAGTTGTCTATCCATCGCAGTCACGTTTGGAAGCTCAGTCCAAAGTTTGTTGGGCCATTTCAGGTCATTCGTCATGTTGGGAAGGTTGCTTATACTCTGGCTCTTCCTCCTTCGGCCAAAATTCATCCAACATTCCATGTTTCTTTGTTTAAACGCCGTGTGGGTCATTCAGATTCGGTGAATACGGCGTTGCCGGAGTTCGATGAGGATGGGAAGGTTATCCTGACCCCAACCCGTATCCTTGCCCGGAGGATGGTTAAACGAGGCAATGTTGCTACTACCGAATTACTCCTCCAGTGGTCCCACTTACCGATTCGGAAGCAACTTGGGAGGATTATGACGTCATTCGCCGGAAGTATCCTCATTTGCAAGCTTGAGGACAAGCTTTGTGAAAGGAGGGGGCAATGTTACCGTTACTCTGGACACGCGAGGAAACAGACTCTCACGTGCACAACCCGTGCATCTTTAATGTTGCTGGTGTGGGCCTACGCAACTTTGGGCTTTCTTTACCTTTTGGGCCCAATTAGACTTGGGTCATTTCATTGTAAGCCCTGGGCTGGAGTATTATAAATACTCTAGGACCCGTCTTGTATTGGGTCATTTCATTGTAAGCCCTGGGCTGGAGTATTATAAATACTCTAGGACCCGTCTTGTAGTGTCAGTTTTTGTGGATATAAAATTTCTGATTTTTCTGGCTCACTCACTCTCTCCGAAACGGCCATAACCGTTTTTCTTCGTTCATTCGCAAACACCACGTTGGGTGTTTCAAACATTTAGTATTTTGGTTAATATATATTTAGAAGGAGAATAATGGATCTTGGAAGTAAATATTGGGTGTGGCGGCGAGAGATTATGATTCTGAAATAATAGTATATTTTTGTGGAGAAAGTCACACAGTCTGGATCTACTCAATTTCATTGTTGAAGAGGAAATTGGTTAGAGAAAGATTTAAGAAGGGGAAATGAGAGAGAAGAGGAGAGAAGATTCTGATTTTTATTTTTTATTTAAGGGTATAATAGGTAATGAATTATTTATGTGAGTGTATCTACTAATGTTGGGGGTGTGATAACTGGACCCTTTAAGTTTAGTGCATGTTGCTTTGACCCAAAAAACATTAAATCTCTTCCCTACTTTCCCCTTTTATCTTATTTACATTTAAGTTAAGCCCATGTGACTTTGGCCCACCTTTTTCCCTTTTATCAACACCCTATAGCCCCCTTGGCAGCCTCTTC
Source organism: Stenogyne calaminthoides (assembly GCA_037126765.1). Classification (NCBI taxonomy): domain Eukaryota; kingdom Viridiplantae; phylum Streptophyta; class Magnoliopsida; order Lamiales; family Lamiaceae; genus Stenogyne; species Stenogyne calaminthoides. Next base: position 34,521,637 of record JBBCBC010000021.1, read on the forward strand.
AATCTTCTTCCAATTTGGTTCGTTAACTTACCATTTTTGTTTGCCTGAAATTATTCTTGTCAGATTGATCACTCCTCATCACTATATATTGATCATCTTGGTCAATCTTTTGGGTTCCAATTGCTAAATATTTATACTCCCTTTGACCCATTTTATTTGTCGTTTAAAGATATTTCACATTAATTTAAAAAAAATTATTCAATAAGAATAAGTATATGTGTAATGTGATTATTCATCATTTTGTTTACTTACATAGTAATGCATATTAAGAATAAAATTGGAATATGATATTTACCTCTCTTATATTAACGTAAATTGACAATTATTTTGGGTTAAAAAAAATTCTTTAGAAAAAAAAAATGAGTCGGAAGAAGTATTATTATATTTATGTCACCAATTTATAAAATTGCTCGTCTTCTCGTTGGCATTGATTGAGTCAATATGGATAACATAGAAGAGATAAAGAGGAGGATATATATTTGGATCCTCAATTTAACTCCTGATTATACCTACAGGAACAGGCATCTAATAAGAATAATATTCAAGGAAAGATAGGGAGATTCGTTTTGTTTGGTTAATTTGAAAAGACAGAAACGCTATGATCTTTGAGAAGTATGTGTTTGTAGTTGATAAAGTAGTGGATGAATTAGTGGCTAGGCTTTGGAGTTGGTTATGTGTCAAGAATTTAGTTCAGAACTGTTTTTCTTTTAATAATTGGATGGTTAGTCCTAGAACTATGTTAAACTGTTGAATCATTGTGTGTTGTATTCTTTTACGGGTATCCCTTATGTCCATCTCTTTTGTTTAATAATATTTTTCTTTACCGATATAAAAAAAAAAAAATAATATTCAACTATCAAGTCAATTCATTCCCTCTTTTACAAACCACATAATCCAAAAAAATTAGACTTTATTTGTTTAACTATTCTTTATAAATACATAAGTTAGGATGCAGCCCAATATAATAGATTAAATGAAATGTTATCAAAAATTTAAAACTTAAGTCCTCGATTTGGATGGTCTTATACATGACTTTTTTCTAATACTGATAAAAATCATTCCGACGTAATTACTTTGACTACTTTCTTCATATAAATCATCGCCTTAGCTATCTTTTTTATACTAATGACCGGTCTAAATATCCTAAAAATGAAAAGGAAAAATGAAGAAAATACAAATAAAGGGATATATACTTAAAGGAGAAAATTTCAGATAATATTTGAGATGGCCTAGTATAAAGCGATTCAAATTATGGGTTTTTTACACTCAAGAAATACGACCCATTGGTTCGAAGAGTGGCATTGCTGAGAACCTAAATTATGGTATGGCTAAGTCTTGTATCCATCCACGTGCACTGTGCATTTATAGTGTATTTTAGAATCGTGCAACTTATTTATACTGAAACGTGCAACTATTTTTTCATATTAATAGTTGCACGGTTCAGTATAAACAAGTTGCATATTTCAGTATAACAAGTTGCACGGTTCTAAAATGCACTATAAAAGCACGGTGCACCAAGATGCACATGAGACCCACTTTATTGTGGTAAAAGTGATCAAGTCTCCAACAAATGATGATGATTAATTATCATAAAATTTCAAAATGCAATTCTCTCTCATCTTGCTTATTTATATGCAGGATTTAAGGGGATACTATGAGCCCAGGAGAAAAGGTGGATTCGGGGCTTGCATGTTTGTTTTCAGTAAGTTTTAAATCCGGCAAAAACTTATGTGAGACCATCCTATAGGTTTCCATTTATAGAAAAAACTTCATTGTATTGATTCAATGTCTAGTTTATGATGTCCAAAATGTGTGGGTTTATTTTTCAGTACTGGCAGCACTGGAGAATATTGGATTTGTAGCAAACATGTCATCAATGGTTCTGTATTTCCGCATCTTCTTTAACATTTCCACATCAGCAAACACTCTCACCAACTTTTTAGGTTCAACATTCTTGCTCACCATTGTAGGAGGCTTCATCTCAGATACCTACTTGAGCAGGCTCCACACTTGCCTCATTTTCGGATTTCTCGAAATAACGGTACACCCTCCTTCTTTTTCCATCTAGGGCAATACTTGTATACAATAGTTGCGCCGTACAACTAGTGTGTTTTGATAGGAGGTATTAGTTGCATCACAATGAAGTATTAATTGTTTATTACTTTAGTTCACTAAAAAGTATTAGCTGGACACCAGTTGCAATTGCATGCTGCAACTGGAGTTTATTTTTAAAAGGTATTAGCTTCTTACTAAAAAGTATTAGTTATTTTATTAAAAAGTATAAGTCGTGCACCGTTCTTTAAGAGAACTGCACAAGTCTCTTATTTTTATTTCTTTCCAACAGGGTTTACTGATGATCACAATCCAAGCAAACTCCAAGAAATCACAGACAGAGGTCTGCAATGTGTCGAGATGTGTCGAGGGTGGGGACGCCGTTGTCTTTTATACTTCTTTATGTATATTGGCTTTAGGCTGTGGTGGAGTTAAGGGATCCATTGCCGCACTTGGGGCGGATCAATTTGACCGTAATGACCCCGAAGGAGGAAAGGCTGTTGCAAGCTATTTCAACTATTACCAGTTCAGCACAACCATAGGATCACTGATAGGAGTAACAGTAGTTATATGGATTGCCTTGAATAAGGGTTGGCACTGGGCTTTTTTCACCGGTTTAGTAACTGCGTTTATCGGCTTTCTGATGCTTGCGCTCGGAAAGCCTTACTACTTGCTCCAACCCTTGGCCAATAGCGCCATTGTCAGAATATCACAGGTCTCTCTCTCTCTCTCTGAAGAAACTTATTGGTTACTAGAATGAAATCATAAAATTTCTGATGTATTTCAGGTCATTATCACTGCAATTCAAAACAGAAACTTGAACTTGCCAGAGAACTCTAATGAGCTGTATGAAAGTGATGATAAAGAAAGAGAGAATTGTGGAGAAAAAATAGCACATACTAAGCAGTTCAGGTATGTTCTTATAACTGCTAAACATGGTGTCCCTTATACCATATGAGTTTATTCCATGCTACACCTAGTGATGGTTTATCTGGGAAAATTAAGGACATTATTTTACGGCCTATAAATCAAGGGCAATACTTTATAAATTATGTAAAATGTAGGCCAAATTAACTCGAATTAGCCCAAATTAGGTTAAAATCACACGAGAGGACTGAAAATCAGGCTTTGATCCCAGTAAATTAAAGACTATACTTTCTGATTTATGTAAATGTAGGCCATATTGGCGGGAATAAGCCCAATGTGCCTACATTTACATAAATAAAAATATTATCTTTATTTTGCAGGTCCATACACATAATGTGCCTAAATTTTTACCCTGGTTTTTCCACCATCGAAAAACGCAGTCACAGTCAGTCCTTCTAGTATACTCGTGCAAAACCATGGTGAATAAAGCACTAGGTGTAGCATCTATAAGACTAGCTATATGAACACTTTTCTAATAGCATCTTTCTTTAAACTAGGTTCCTAGACAAAGCTGCTGTTCGTAGGAACCGGACGAGCACCCACCCCCAGAGAGCTTGCACAGTGACACAAGTCGAAGAAGTGAAGATATTAATAAGGATGCTACCAATCATTGCCAGCACAATTATAATGAACACATGTTTGGCACAACTTCAGACTTTCTCAGTAATCCAAGGATACCACATGGAACCCCACCTGGGTAGATGGAAAATCCCCACTCCTTCAATTCCTATAATCCCTTTAATCGTCATGGCCGTTCTCCTTCCACTGTACGAGTTCTTGTTCATCCCATATGCTCGAGATATTACAGGCCATCCTAATGGAGTGACTCAGCTCCAACGTGTAGGCATAGGGCTATTCTTGTCTATAATCTCAATGGGGTTAGCTGGTTTAGTTGAGGTAAAAAGAAGGGATCAAGCTATCAAGAATCCACTTGAAAAACCGATTAGTGTTTTCTGGCTTTCGTTTCAGTATGGAGTGTTTGGGGTTGCAGATATGTTTGCAATGGTTGGACTGATGGAGTTTTTCTACAAAGAAGCTCCATCGGGGATGAGGTCTCTCGCTACATCTTTTGCCTTGTTATCATTGTCTTTCGGTAATTTCTTGAGCACTGTTTTTGTGAACATTGTGAATGTTATTACTGAAAAGGCTACAGAGAATAAACAAGGGTGGTTGAAGGGGGGTGATCTGAATCATAACAAGCTTGACTACTTCTACTGGTGTTTAGCTATCCTTAGTGCCCTCAATTTTGTTAACTATTTGTATTGGGCATCGTGGTATAAGTACAGATCATATGTCACAGAATCTGAAGAGAACAGAATTAGGACTTGGGATGAAGCATCTGCTGAGATATAAGATGGTGAGTTTGACAATTATTGTACATGAATTGTTAAACAGTTTTGTCTATGGTTTTTCAACCAATTAATTTTATGGGATTTGAGCATATTCTATATATTGCTTTTGTCTTTCTTGTCCTTTAATTGATTAGTTTTGATTAAATGTGGTTAAGATTAAGTTAACCTGACAAATCCCCCTACCCAAAAGAAAGAACGGAAAAAAGGAAAAAGAAGGAATGATGTTTTGTATCATCCCATTGAGGATCACACAATCAGCTTTTAAGTGCCCAACGAAAGGTACATTAAATGGTATCCAACCTTTGATTTTTGTTTCTTTTATCAATCTATATAGATGACAATATCTGCATTCTTATCCATTTGTTATCTGTTCTTTGAATATTTTTATCATTTTATATAGTTTACAATCTTTACATTTTGTAACAAATTCTTCCGATTTTTGGTTTTTATTGTTTTACTTGCCTCACTTTAAAATATACAATATTGGTGGTCACCAATCATTCAAATGTCAGCCACAAATTTGTAACAAAATTAGAAAGTTAGTAACCAAAATGATAAAAACCAAAAGCTAGATACCATTTAATTACAAAATGCAAAAGTTGGCAACTATGATGATAAAAAGCAAATGCTGGATACCAATTTCTTACAAAACGTAAGAAATATGTAACCAATTATGTAATTACCAACCCAGCGCCTCATTTTGAATTCTTGAAGATTATTCGGAGCTTCTCCCCTCACTTGAACCTTGAACACTTCAGGATTTAATTTTCAGTACAAAAGTGAATGTCCAGTGTAATCTATTTAAATAAATAAACTCAACTCCCCTGCATAACCATTATTATAACCATTATTAGAACAATATTTTATTTTTAAGGGTGTGGGAGTGATGTTTTACGAATCAGGATGCTCTTGTGTATATGCCTAAAAACTGCAGTTTTTTCTCTTGATTTTGCAAATCTAGATGAGGGAAAATGTTAACTGCTACCCATATCTGACGCTGAAGAAACAAATCATATGATACGCACAGAATCAAAAGAAACATTTGTATCTATGAAGATAATAAGTGTTCAAGTTATCGTCTGTTAATTACTTACAGCGAGTTAAGCTAGTAATGCAAGCATAGAATAGTGCAGAAAGGCATTCTTTTGCTGTTCAGTAGCTTGATGTACTGAAAAATTTTCCACTCCATCCATCAAAGAGCTGCTTTTCAACCTATCCAAGTAAAGAAGAATTTAAAGGGAGTTCTTGTGCTAGGTAGGTTATCATTCTCCTCCCATGAATTCACATATATGATATAACTGATTAAAGTACTTTTTCGAAGATTCACCTTTGGAAATGGCGTTAAATCCCATTGTCACATATGACATAGAAAAAGATCCTTAAGATCATATGACTGAAACCTGCCTCGCCATTCATAAAACTGACTCCAATACACTGAAGTACTTCAATTCACCCAGTAGTTGTTGTTCCATGTAGAGAAGAAAATGTGACATCCTCTAATATCAATGAAAATTTGGGTTGTGAAAAAGTTGTCTCAATATCTTGTGTTCACCAAATGCTATGACGGGTGGCAAACAACCGCAGAACATGATGAGTCAGCATCCAAAAACCAATAACTCAGATTTACAAGTTGCTTCTGTATTACATCTACTTCAGTCTCAGAAGACCAGATAGTAAATTTATTTTCTCTATGAAATGACGTCAAGTTAACAAGAGGGGTGCCCAACTCCAAGCCAAGGTGCATCTCATCAATGTTCTTAAAATTGATACTCTGCTGCTTCAGTAATTTCTCCACAGAGTAGAAAAAAATATGTGCATTGGGAATTGATTGCTTGCTTAAGGTGTCTATCGCTGAAGCAATCTTGAACATGAAGGCATCAGTCCAAATCTTCGAAGTAGTAGATGAACTCCTAATAAAAATAAGCCTACTAGTTTTCCCAATATAAAAATCATTTTTGCGGTCAAATGTATCCAAAAACGTATCGCTACTATGAGGAATCATGTTTCCATCACCCACCCAGACACTATAACCAAGTTCCAAATTCTTTTTAGCCACAGTTGCCATCACTAGAATTTCATTGATAAGTTCCAAAGTTGAATCTTGGAAATTCATTGAGTTGGTGATTTTGCCAAAGTCAGAAAAGTGGCCCGTGTCAATCACAGGGTGCCCCCTTCTTCCAAGATCGATTAGAAAATCAGATGTGGGCCCGACCAGGATGTAATTTTGAATATTCAGCCACTCAAAGTGGCAGAGTATATTCCTGGCAATAATCTCTGGTACTCTAAACAAACTCAACAGTATAACAGATTTCTTCTTCTGCACAGATTGAAGAACAGGTCCAAGTTCATTGAAACTCCTCAAAATTCTATCGGGGACAACTTCTCTGAAGCAGTAATCGTACCACTTGAGATCCTTCAAAGGATATAGTTCCAGTAAGTTGAAATCAAGGGAATTTTCATCCAGCAAGCGTGAATCTGGCCCTGCTGTTTTCCCATAGTTGACCCCTGTGTCCCTATGGGAGATGCTCAGAGCTCGCTCATGAAGAAAATTGGTATAGATATTGAAGTAGGAACGAGAGTGGATAAATTTGATAAACCACGGAGTCCAAATTTTCTCTCCCAGCTTCTTGTACCATCCATTTGTCACCTAGGATCATATCAGGGACTAAATAAATGAGATTAAACATCGTGGCAAGTTATGAGCAAAGTACAGGAAGAAGAAAAGAAAGGGGGAAATATCAGTTTGAGTCTCTAAAGTTTACTTTTTTAAAAATTTGGTCCCTCTGTTTCACTCACTCTCAAAATTGGTCATGAAAGTTCCCTTTTGGCCCCCCTGTCAGTTGACTGCTTGTTGATTAGCACAATCAACTATATCGGGGTGCTAAATGTAATTATTAAAAAAATCTATACTTAAATGTAATTATAGATTTTTTTTTAAATAATTACATTTAAGTACAACCTTTTAAATAAATATCTCTATCACCCCCAAATAGTTGATTCCGCCAGTCAACTGACAGCAGGACCAAAAGTCGCAGCAAAAGTTAACTTTCTTGAACAAATTTGAGAGTGATTGAAACTGGGGGACAATCTGGAAAAAAGTAAACCTTTAGGAACTAAAAAATGATAGTATCCCAAAAGAAAGAGATTAGTTGAATTAGTTACCATTCCATCCAGGAAAGGCTTCATGCCTTTGGCCTTATGTGTGTCATACCACAGGCGGAATTCTTTCCAAGGTCTTGGGAACAGAAGTTGACCCCAAGTGCCAACCAGCTGATACAGGAAAACCCGAGATTCACCATCTAATTGCATTTTATTTCCATGCTTGCCTGTCCATGCCAAACAAACTCAGCATTAAATTCACAGGCAACACAGCCAAATGAAATGAAAAGAATAAAGCAAATAAAATGAAGTGGGCGACATGCTGTACAGTAACATTAACTAATACACATATTAGCCAACTAATATTGCAGTTGGCCTCACCAAATGAAGATCAAGAATATTAACTTTCAACACATGGTTATCCTTTTTCCAAATAAAAGTTGACTGGAACTATACTATCTTCTCCCTAATGAATATCACGTGTGAGGATCTAAGCTTTATCTAATGCTTCTCCAAAAAAAAAGGTAACCCATAATCCACTTACAGGAAAAGTTATAATTCAATCATAAACTTTTTACATCAACACTAGACTATCATAGACTCTTGGAATTATGCTTTCAGCTGAGTAAGCCATCTCAAAGAAATGCAAAGTTTTTTAACAGTTTGATCCAAGTCAATATTATATCGAATAGCACAATGCACATCAATGTCAATAGCACATACAAATGAATCACTAGAAAAGGAGCACAAAGTTTCACTTTCAAACTCTATTTCATCTTCACATTTTTTTCAGCCAACCACCACAGAGAAACTGAACTGATAGAACCAAGATAAAAACAGAAAATTGGTCAAATGAGGGAAAAAGAATACCTGGCACAAACCTCGGCCGCTGCAGCGACGCCCCATAAATGGAAGGACTAAAATTTGTGGCGTTGTAGTAATAATTGAAGACCAGAGCCTTCAGGAACCTACCTCCATTTACAGGTTTAAGATATCAACTTAACTTTGATTTTAGTTCAAGCAGAAACTTAGAGTATGGTACAAAAGCAAAAGAAAATTCTCAATTAATCAGTAAGAAAAGTACCTGTAATAGAGAGGTGAAACCTCCAGATCATCCTCAACAACAAAAGCAAACTCATGATCTGATGTAGGCCACCACGCCTCAAGCCACTGGGCCTGAAGTCCGGCATTCGAAGTCCGATAATGCACAAACTTCTCTCCAAATTTCCAATCAAACTCATCAACGAAATCAAGAATTTGCTTGGAAATATTCAATCTTTTGTCTAAATCTGGGCTTTGGGAATCTTGCAGGAAATGGTCAATGAAAATGTGGAGATGAACTTTATCAGTAATATCATATTGAGCTCTGGAGAGAGAGTTGAGGCAGCGGGAGAGAGAGGATAGGCGGTTGAATGTTAGCACTTTGATGACCAAGGTGAAGTTCGGGCCAGGGATTGGCAGTGAGTGGATTTGCGGTTGAATTTGGGCACTGGGGTTGGAGGGGGAGAGGAAGATAGAGGAGAGAGAGAGGAGGAGGAATAGTAGGAGGAGGAGCGGGAGCAGTCTTTTATTCTGGGGGGCCATCATTTATCACCTCTGCTACAACAGGGTCGTGATTTCTGGAAACTGCAAGTAGAAGATGCATATATTATACATACGATGGATAGAGAGGGGGGAGGGGAACTTGTGGCAATCTAAAAACCAAAGGGATGAACAGAGACGGGGTTTTCTATTAGAAAATGGCGTCAAGATTAGAACTGTCAATTGGATTGGGCCACTTATATTTCTGGGCCGGCCATAAAAATCCACTGGCACAAATATTATTATTTTTCATTTTTAAAAAATCAAATTTACAAGTCTTTAATGTTATATTCGTATATTTGAACATTGTAAAAACATAAGAGACACTACGAACCAAGAACATATAGACACTTGAATCACTAAGTTTCAACATTTCAGCTATGAAAATAATAGCAATCAGAAATCATAAGCTTAATACTTAATTCAACATACAATTACCATAAGACTTTGCATATCTATCACACATTAATTTCATTATCAAGCTTTTAAAGAGAAAATCGCTGGAAAAAGAGAGGGTGAGGGCGAGCGGTTCACGAACAGCATATCCTGGTGAATAAGGATTACGTGTCTACTGTGTCTGATAATTTCAGTGCAAATGTGGTCAATGGAGCCACTGTAACCTAGGCTTGTAGATACTGCTGGACAAGAAGAATATAACAGATTAAGACCTTTGAATTATGTGGAACAGATTTTTTCATTCTGGCATTTTCTTTTATTACCAGGCAAACTATGAAAATATTTCCAAGAAGTGGATTCCGGAATTGAAGCATTATGCTCCAGGTGTCCCTATAGATCTTGTTGGCACAAAACTTGGTAAGATATTAAATTTGAACTGCTATGAACCAGTTTTGGTTGAAAACATTGTTTTTAATTTGACGGGAGGAGGCAGAGTCTTGGACTTGGAAGTGTTTCAATATCAAATCCCTAGTTTTATATCTTTTTCTAGTTTTATATTTTTTATTGTTTTAAAACTCTAAAAGTGTTGCTTAGTTTCAAAAAATGACTTAAAAGTGATAGTAAAATTTTAAGAGAGTGACCAAAAAAACGTTTGTTGGAGAGGCGCGCCTCGGTCGCCTCACAAAAGGCGCAAAAGGCGACCTGAGGCGCGCGCCTTTCAATTCTCGCCTTAAAAAAAATCTAAAAAAGGCGAATGACCTATAGCCTTGGCCCAGGCGCGCCCGTTTCAAAACTATGTTTTTGATATTGTGTTGCTGTTATCGAAACCTTTATAAATAGGCATAGACATCTTTTCAGCTCAAGTTTCCTGCAACCACCTTAATACACTACCGTCAACTATTGTTAGTACCGTATGTATAAACAAAGAGGATTAGGGATTCTCGTTATTATCTTCCAGAGTGTAGTAGGATTCAATCTGTAGTTGCATGCTTTCGCTTTCTGATCTACATATAATTTCCTACACTAAAGTGTTGCAGAAAATATGTCAGTATAAGCTGATAGCTATGCTCTTGGACAGCAGATGCTGATTGAACGTTTTTCATGATGAGCCATACCAGTGTATAGCATAGATTTTTGGCATAATCCATCAAAAAGTCCCTAAACTGTCTATTTTTTATAGGTCCCTAAACTATATTTTGTTTTAAAAAGCCCATTTTAATTATCAAAATTTTATTTCACGAGTTTCCTCGAGACGAAATTTTTCACAAGCCATTTTAGCTCCCACCCTCCTAAAGTATTGGGGTTAAAACGACCAACAGAAAACACATCTGAATATTAATTAAATTAACCTACCTATCTTTTAACGAGGGACCATTAAGATAAATCGAAAAATTCCATTAATTTTTGTACCGAGGGAGCTCATGAAATAAAATTTTAATACTTGAAGGGCCTTTTTAAACCAAAAAATAGGTTGAGAACCTATCGAAATAAAAGTTGATAGTTTAGGGACCTTTTGATGCATTAAGTCTAGTTTTGTCATTCATGAGTTTGGTGATGCAATGGTTTCATCTAAATACAAGATTATTTGATACTATAATACTGGACATTAATCTTTTAAATGGTTTAACACATGTGTGGTATTTTTCTTCTTTAAAGAGAGCAAATGGAGCCCCAATTGCTTCCATTGCAGATGTGGCCGAAGTTCAGCAGACTAATTTAACAGAAGAAGTTGAGGAGTCCCATCACAGAGTGTTTCTTCTTGGAGAAAATCGGTGGGAAGAACCATCAAGGCTTTCTGGAGGTAGCAAAAGCAAGAGTACTGTTAAAAAGGCTACAACTAACTGCCTTACTTGTCGTGGAGAAGGCCGTGTATTGTGCATGGGTACAACTCCACTTTTCTTATATATATGATCTGCATTTGGTATATTCATTCAATAAATATGAAATTATTACCCCAACATACCACTCAATATGTTGGGAAATAGCCTGACTAACTAGCTTGCTGATCAAACTTTTTTTTTTTGGGGGGAATTCATCTACTCAGGAATTTTGGTATCAAATTAAAATCTTCAGACTTATTTCTTCTTCCTTAAAGCCTTAAAGAGTCAATTTGCACTTCATTCAAGTATATATGCTCTATCATGTATTGGTGTGGTGAAGGAATTGAAGGAAGAGGGTGTTATCTTCCTCGACAATGAGAATTAAATGATTTTAAAAAAATTAATCCAATGAATATATATATATATATATATATGCAAGCATTTTTATTTTTTTGGTGAGAAACAAAATTTTGTACTAGATAGCTAGGGAGGACTCCTAAGAATGAACAGTTACAAAAATGCTACAGGAATAAAGAGCAAAGCTCCAACTCCTAACTAAATCCGCATGGACAAACCCTTAAAGTTACTCAGACTCGAAGACCACAAAGCCACTGTATATCTAATTCTATCCCATATATCCTCTAGTGAATCATAAGTATCATAAAAAATTATATTTGTTTACTAGCATAATATAATTGTGATAAGCCAAACCCCAAGCTAATAATAATGGCGAAAGTTGCAGTTATCTGGAATTTTAACCATTTCTTGCTTTCATAACTGTTTACGTTTTAATTTATTAAATGTTACCTTGAGTTCCTCATCAGTCAGATTACTGGTGTCCGAGATTTTGGTCACCTCCTGGTTTTTGTTCATTGAAGTTGCTGACATCTAATGAAACATCATGTGTATTACCAGGCTTCAAGTTATTAGGAGCAGATTCTAAGGCATCAATGTAAATTTTACAGTTACCATCACCTAAGAGAATTAAGATTTAGACTAGTCACAAGACTCACAACATTAGGCGCTTCCAGATAACAGAGGAACATAAGAATCAAGCATAAGAAAAAACTATAATTACTGCTAACTACACTAATAACATGGTCAATCTGATCAGATTATAAATAATTGTATCAACAAAGCTGATCCATGGCTTTCTTGATATCAGTTACAACATAAATCGATAACAATTCAACTTATGAAACCAGATAATACAGTGGCATCTCCACTAAACAGAGAGGTTAATTTCACACATGCTACATTTAGTAAGCAATATAAGTATCAAACAACTAAGCAAGTTACATTTGAATGAATCTTCCTAACACAGGCTTACACATGCATTTTATCAAACAGTTAGTAAGCAAGCTAAAACTGTCATAGATATGGAAAATTCCAGAGATAATAGTATTTAGTACACACTTGAGAGTTGAGATTCAATCAAAAAGACGAATCATCAATCCAAATAATTATAACAGCAACCAGATTGCCAAGCCCACGCATATTAAAAAAAACAGAGAAGGAGAAGAAAGCAGAAATCAATCTTAGTAGAAAGGATTACCCGCAGTAATGAGTCGTCTTTGAGGCGAAAAATGTGAAGATCAGTTCCGGCGATGGGCGAGTGGTTGGAGGCGGCAGCGACAGCGTTTGTATACTATTTCTGAGTTCCTTATTTTGTAATTTCACCAAATCCCGGCAGAATTGCGTCTCGCAACAGAGTGAAGCTAACTTTTCTTCCAGCTCTGCAATGGCTGCTACCAACAGGCGAGATCTGCGACGAGGGAGGAACTATGAAGCGCTCTCTTTTTCATTTTTTATTATTATTTTTATTTATTTATTATTACTATATATAGCGACTATTTTTTTCCCGAATTCATTAGGGCACGTTTGTTTTGGAATTTAAGTGTACGGAGCAAATCAAGGTTTTAAAATCCACGGATTTAGAATCTTTGATGAATAGTAAATGTATGTGTTTGTTTTGAGATTTGAGTAGGGTGTGATTTAACTTTATGTCAAATCAATGTTGATATTATATTATTATATTATATTGAGAAGAGTAATAAAATGTATAAAGTGTGATGTATTGGGAAGAGTAATAATATATTTTATAGGTATTTGTTGGTGTGGATTGAATGTGGGATTTGAAAACCAGATTCTAAATCTCAAACTTCATTATGAGACGGAGAAATATGAAAGTCACCCAAGTTCATCCAAATGTAAGTTCAAAACAAAATCTGACCCTAGCGACATAAAATATATAACTATGAGAAATAATTTTTTCATCTTTACATATTTTATTAATTTACAATTTCTTATACATTGGAGTAATATTTAATTTAATCAATTTTTCAATTTTTTAGCATGAATTTACTTAATTTTATTTAGTTAAATTTAACATATGTATTAAATAATTCAATAACAAATGCAGACTTTTTGATTTCCTATGACTTTTCAGTTTTGCTCATGTCTAAAGTGTTGTGATATCATTCAAAAATCTCATCTTTATCTAAAAATTTAAATTTATGAAAAAGTGTAAAAATTAATTTGCTTATAGTATTTTTCTCAACATCAAATGGGAGGAATATTGATTCTCAATATAGCAGTCAATATAGCAGTGGCCTCTAATTACTTAATTCAATTTGTTTAACTCTTTTGTATATGGTAATCAATGTTATCGCAAATGGATTGGACCGGCTGGTTCGACCTGTTAAACATGAAATCTGTCCCAAGACCAGTTCAATTGTCCTTGAATAACCTTTTTACAAGTTGAATCGATCAAAATTGAAAATCGGCCAAAACCGTTTCAATCGATTTTTTTTAAAAAAATTATTATTATTACTTATAAAATATTATTAAAGGAAAAATGTTAATTCATGGCCTAAAAGATGACAAAACTATCAATTTAAGACCTTAAAGATTTTTCCTATCGATTCAAAGCCTAGAAGATAGAAAACTATCGATTCAGGGCCTGAAAAATAAAAACTATCAATTTGAGGCTCACACATTTTAATGTCATGTTTGACACTTATATTTCATATCCTTATTTCATATATTTTTTAGGGTTTACGGTTCAAGGTTTAAGGTTCAGCGGGGTTTAGGGTTCATGGTTCAAGGTTTAGGGTTCATCGTTTTGGGTTTAGGGTTTAGTGTTCAGGGTTTAGGGTTTTAGTGTCAAACATGACCTTAAAATTTATAAGCCTCTAATTGATAATTTATATTTTTCAGGCCCTGCATAGATAGTTTTCTATCTTCCAGACCTTAAATCGTTAGGAAAAATCTTTCAAGCCTTAAATTGATAACTTTACCATCTTTCAAGCCCTGAATTGATAAAACTCCTGTAAATCAAGTCTATATATGAACTCTATCATTATTATGTACAAAAAATATCATTGTTATGCACAGAAACTTTCACTGTTTAAAAATATAAATGATTTTTTAAACTTTGATAATTTTTGTGCATAACAGTGACAGTTTTTATACATAACAATGATATTAAAAAAATCTAGTTCACACAAGTTTTTATCTTCTCTTTTATATTATTCTCTCGCATTTTCTTTAATATTTACTCGATGTGTGACAAAAGATTCATCTTTTCCCCTTTTTATATTACTTATCTCACATTTCTCTAAGGTTGTGTTTGTTTTGGGACTCGGATGGACTTAGGACTTTGCGCTCCCCATCCCATACGAGTTTGAGATTTAGTCTGATTTTTAAATCTCACATTCAATCCACACCTATAAAATACAAATACCTATAAAATATATTGGGTATGTTTGTTTCGGGACTCACCCGGATGGATTTAGGACTTTGAAAATCACATCCCATTATAGTTTGAGATTTAAAATTAGACTTCAAAATTCTCTCCTATAAAGTACACATATACCCATATTTTTCATAAAATTCAATACAATCACATCACTACTTTTTACACTCTCAACACAATATAATAATATTATATCAATCATTTTTAAATATTGATTTGACATAAAGTAAAATCTCACCCTATCAAAATCTCAAAACAAACACATATTTTTTACTATTCATCAAGACTTTCAAATTCATAGGATTTCGAAGTCATGACTTCCCCCGCATACCTAAAACCCAAAACAAACATACCCAATTACTTTTCTCAATACATCACACTTTATTATTCTTCTCAATATGATAATATAATAAAACAGAATCAATCACTATTAAACATTGATTTGACATAAAATTAAATCACACTCTACTCAAATTCCAAAACAAACACATACATTTATTAGTAATTAAGAATTATAAATCTCTAAATTCTAAAACTTTGATTTGTTCCGAACACTTAAATCCAAAAAATAAACACAGCCTAATATTTATTTGATGTGGCACAAAAATATGCAAGTTTTTTTCCCTTTCTAGATTATTTTGAAATATATTATTTCTTTCTACAAGAAAACCATCATATTTTATATTATTTGTATGTCTCATGTTTGATTAATTAATGTTAAATATGAATATTATAAGTATATTGATGAATTGAATATTTTTAAAAAATAGTACTCCCTCCGTCCCAAAGAAACGTGCACGTTTACTGTTTGCACGTGTTTTTGCGAGCGAACTTTTTATTAGTATTTGAAATGATAAAATAATTTTTAAAAATGCATGCAATAGATGAGAGGTAGATCTATAATACCCCTCTTTAAAAATTACTTTATCATTTGAAATACTAATAAACAACTCGCTTACAAAAACTCGATAATAAAGTTGGCGTGCACGTTTTTCCGGGACGGAGGTAGTATAAAATAAGAAATATTGAAAAAAATAGAGAAATATCATTTTAACAGTTGAACCGTTGGTCAAACCGATCCAATCGATTGAACTGAGAATCGATGTTAATTCGATTTGGTTGCTGATTCAGTTATGAAAACACTAGATCTAATCGGTAGGAGGTGAACATAGTAAGAGTTGGTCATCTTGTATAATTAAGTTGGTGAATGAGAGGAACTACCTATTACAGGATGAAGATTTGCGATCCAATCGGGAAATGAGAAAAAAAAATTGAGCACATCCTTACTCGTTGACTTAACGTCGTCGTTTTCATCAAATACGGGTGAAGGCAATTAGACGAAGAATGGCCAAAACAACCAAAAATAGTTGAAAAAACGAAAGTCAGCATTTTATAACTTGATAATAAATATAGTGGAGTAAATGATGAAGTTTTGCATGAACTGGTGCGTCGGAGAAACTTGCACTTTTCTGCTAAAATAACCTTCAAGTGACTCTTCATAAATGACTTGAGTTGCACAGTTCACTTAGTTTACAAGAGATCTATGCCGAATAGAGTAGGTTTATGTTGAAATTTGTTTATAGTATGAAATATATACAATTACATTTATTTAAATTAATATCATAACACTTTTCAGTTGATAACACTATACTTATAAATTGGTATCAAACCATTAAATACTGTAGGTTTTAGTTTATAAGAGTAATAATATCAGTTTATAATGCAAAAGCATCAATTTTATAGTATAAACAAGTTTCGCCGAGAGTTTATGTTGGTATAATTATTTTGTGATGTTAAAAAAATAAGTGCTTCTACTATTTCAATAGGGGTTAAAAATACTACCATAATATAGTGGAGATGTAATCAGGATGTCAACTTAGCCATTTTCCCATTATATACTTTCTTTTACTTTTATTCATACGTTGCAACATATCATTTTATTGTTACTTTCTTTTGAGTGTAGATGTAAAAGTACGCCAGAATAACTACAATTCAATTTTTGAATCATAATAAAAAATAAAATCACTCAAAATTATCGGAAGATATCATATGAATTAGAGTGTCAGGAGGAAGTCAACATCTTTTGTGATCTAACCATGAAGTGTATGGGTTCGAATTATTTTTAATATGTCTACTCTAAGAAAGTTACGGATTCAAAAGGGTCCAACTAATATAAGTAATAATGCACAACAATAAAAAGAAGAGTTTTTCCATGGTCAGTACGTCCTATGTTCAATAAAAGGTTGTCACATCATTTAACTTCACCATGGGCAATACTGTTTCGTCATAAAATTAAATAATTAATTTTTTAAATAAAATATGATAAAATTACTGAAATATCCTTAAAATATTTTTTAAATAAAAAATTTAATCCATGATCCCGAACTCGGCCCATGTACGACTCGGGTTGGGTTCGGATCTGGGTCCGAGTAGGATCCCGATCCTAATTTGGGTCTGAGTCCTAGTTAAGGTTTGGGTCCAGGTCGGGTCTAGATGCGGGTCAAGGTCCGGTTTGGGCCAGAGTTCGATATGGCCTGGGTCCGAATCTAGGGTCGTGGTCAATCTGGTCAGGTCCGGTCGGGTCCGGATCGATCCGATCAGGTTCAAAGCAAATCCGGTCCATGTCAGGGTCCGATCTGGTTCAAGGTCAAGGTTAGGGTCCGGGTCAACATTCGGTCCGAATCCGGGTTATGGTTAGGGTCCAGGTTCGGGTCCGATTCATGGTTAGGGTCCAGGTTTAGGTCCGGGTCAGGGTCCGATCAGATTCTGGTTCGGGTCCGATCCTAATCTGGGTCTAGGTCAGGGTCTGGGTCCAGTTGGGTCAGGGTCTGGGTCCAGTCTTGGTCTGTTTCGAGGGTCCGTCTTGGTCCGAAAGTTAGATTCGCCTCTGGGTTTGGGTCCGGGTCAGGATGGATCGGAGTCTGAGTCCGGGATAATTTTGTCATTTTATAAATATTAATTTAATTTATTAGTAGGTCGATGCAGTGCGATTGCAGTATGCATTTCGCAAACGCACTAGTGCGAAGTGCAATAATTTTAAATTTAAATTATACGTTGGATCAATGATCCAACGGTGATCAAATGATTTCCTGACGTGAGGAAGGAAGAAACTATTCCTGACCGTAGAAGATCCCTAAAAAGAAAATGATCATAAATTGTATAATTCTTTTAATAAACCAATATATTGCATTATAATATTATATACAAAAATTCATATAAGACGGTCTCATACATGAGACTGGTATAAATTAACAAAAATTAACACTCACTTCTTTCAAAATGTTAAAACACTAATGCCCAAATTATGTTTCGTCTCACCGTGAGACATGTTAGTGTTAGTGTCCTAGAGACAATCCTTTGTATGGACATAATACTAAGATAATATTCAGTGTTGGTTTAATATTACTGTTTGTTTAATGTTAAATGTATGACATTGCACTCAGTAGAATATTATGTTTGATTGTTTGCATTTGTTCTTATCTGTGTTCCCTTGAATCATTGTTGTCATTGAGTGGGTGAGAACTCAGATGACTTAAGCATGATTCTCAAATAACCCCGATTAAGGATCATCAAGAATGAGATATTGATGATGCAATGGAGATTGGTGTGCGATCTGCATCATACTCTTAGAGAGTGTAGTAAGATCTCACTTACTACGAGATACTAGGTATCTCATGATGGATGCACAAATACCTTAAAGGGTATTGGTATACCCATCCGAGCAACCGTTTGATGTAGTTCCACTATATGTGTCTACGGGTGTCTTGTTTAGTGGGAGTGATGTAATACTTCTTTGACTTGAGGTCAATACGCACGACATGTATGAAGTAATGAACTTTGACCATGACCGACGCTTGCATCCGTCTATGGGTAGATATGGCTTGAATTGGGTTCATCACGAAGTACATGTGCGTGGTAGTTGAACCAAGAAAATGATTCATTCCTCAAAGTGGATTTAGAGAGAATACTCATCTTCTCATCATAATTGGATCAAAAGTCATTGGTCAATGCACATCAACTTGGACTTTGTGACCAAGTGTAACATAAGTGATCAATTGGTGATTGGAGATAAATTGATTAAGTTATTTGAATAGACACTTCATCATGTTCAAGACTAATCGAGTATTCGTGAATGAAAGGAGGAAATCGTAATAGCCTATGTTACAGTTACAGGTAGTTGCACGTTTCTCGCAACGTGCCTCATATATTGAAAATGTCTGATTTATTGTCTAGGGTCAAATTAAGACCGTTAGTTTGACTAATCGCTCAATATATGAGGGCCTATGGGTCACACAACAAGTAACTCCCGTGTACGGATTATAGTTGGTTGATTAAGTAATAAATTAGATTTAATATTTAATTTATAGAGAATCAATAATATATTAATTTAGAATTAATTATTATTACTATTTAATTAAATTAGATTTAATTGAATAGGAATCCCAAAATAATATTATGGAATATTATTGTAGGAAAATATCCATAGAGAAAAACATATCTGTGAGATTTATTTTGCAAGATTAGGGATTATCTTCCTAATAAAAATTGCTTAAGATTTAAGTCAATCTCTCTCTATATATATATGACATCATGGGATTCATAAATTAACCTTCTTTTAAAAAAACATAGTTTCTCCATAAAATCTAGAATATGAATTTTCCTAGCAAATTCCGTCTCAGATTCAACACTGGCAGATCTGTGCAAGTCTGTCCACGGGAATTACGTGGATACCATAGTTGAGAAATCTGCCGTCCAATTGCTGTAAGATTTCTTGTTATGATTAATCACACTTGTTTATGCAATTAACTGTTCGTTGTTGGTGAACTACTTATTCCGCTGCGCATGTATTACGTGTTTACGCGCGTGCCTCTATAACCCAACAAGACCGTCTCAGGTAAATGTGTATCATCTTTAAACAGGGGTCGATTATCAAACAAAGGTGGAGAGGCATTCCAAAAAAAAAAAATGGACAAGCAATAACACTCCATTCAATCAATTGGCTCGAAAAAATTGCAGCACCTATTTGAGTAGAAGTAGTATGTCGTAATGGTTGCATTTTCAACGGATCCACATTGGAGGCTACCAAAATGTTGCACGAAATCATAGCCAAAACATGATAGTGACTTGCGCTGAAGGTGCTAAAGTAAATATAGAGCATTCCATTCGGGAGTGGTTTTACGATGTGAGAAATTGTACTTAGTTGTTTTCAGGCAAATTTTAACTCTTTTCTTTTGAGTGTTTAGCATTATTTTCTCATTGTAAGGGTTTGAGTACCCATTGTATTCTTTTTCGATAAAAAAAATTAGCCCGTAAAAATAAAAATAAAAATTCGAGCACAATAATGCTTAGCTCATATTATTATAAACATAAAGAGGAAGAGTAAGCCCAATCAAAAAATTTGGCTGGTCATACCGACAATGAGAGTTCTTATAAAGATAAGCAATTCTTGCAAACTCGTGGGCCAAAGAATTGACTTCTTTTTTGACAAAATTAATCAAATAGAAAGGTGACATGTACAACATCTTTCTATTAGCTTGCACAAAATCACCAAAGCAGAAATGAAAGTTGACTGGCCCTTAATGGATAACCACCATCTTCGAATCACCTTCAACCACTACCTTCTCAAGCCAAGTTCCTTCATCCAAGATAGCGCCTAAAAAAGACCCATCGCCTCTCCATCATCAAATTCCAAACAACCTGGCCAGATTATAGTTCTAGCCATGACGAATTGACCCATATCATCATTGATAACCATATCAATTCTTGTCTGGGCCGTGTCTTTAAAGAAGGTTGCATCAATATGAATTAAAATTAAAGTCCTATAACTAAAAAAAATGCTTAAAATAAAAGAAATATTAATGACATATTTATTTCAATTTTTTGAAAAAATTAAGAGGAGAGAGAAAAAAAATTTCTTGATTTTTTGGAAAGATTTTATGGAATAAGTATTCCTGAGATACAAGTTTATCCCATAAATTCAAGAAAAATCATAGATTTCTTTTCTTTTTAATTGTGAAATTTTCAAAAATTATAGATATTGGAGAATAAAAGATATTTTGTTATTATTATGAAAATATAATATATGAGATATATTCAAGATTGTATTTTGGGAAGATACAAAAAAATTTCCTAAGCCCTAATTATCATGAAATTTTCGCCCCCTCTATATCTATAAATAGGGAATGATTTTTTCATCCCACCACAATTCCATGTGTTGAAAAAATTAGAAATCCACAAAGGTGGTGACATATATTTTTTTTACCTTTTGTTAATAGTTCGCGAGTTTTCTACCACCGGATTGTTGAACAAGGACGTGAGAATACTAAAGAAGGACTTTGGGTGTGTTCGTTGAACTGTTGCTCACTTGTCTCCATCTAATTCGCCAAAAAGGTACGCCTTACGTAACTCCTAGAAATCCGCATGTGTAGGATTTACGTGGCTTCCCGGGCACCCTATTTCCCAACATTAGGTAGTATCGAGCTTTAAGGATATGATACACCAACATGTTTGGATCTTTAATGAGTCACCAAGCCATCTTTCCCAATAATGCATATTGAACAAATGGAGATCTCTAAAAACCCAATCAAGTGCGCTTTTCACAACTTAGATAGATCCGAACAGTCTATTGGTAGAAGTTGATGTGTAAGGCTCAGATTGACTTGTATTGACCAAGAGATTACACTAGTGCATTCAATGCGCTGAAGCGGACCTATAGAGAGGATAAACTCATTCGCATTGACTTATGGGATGAATAGTTAGACCTCAGTGGTTGTTGATTTTTTAATCTCTGTCGCTTAATAAGGACTGTGTGTGATTAGTAGCTATTGCTTTGACTTATAATGGGAAGAGAATCACTGCGATTTCGATACCCTATATCTTGGGCAATAATATTAATTACATGACAGTTGCTATATTAATACAGAGAATCGTGTGCTTGCAATGTCTTTCATGATTGGTCCCCTTGGTGAGCTCGGAACCTTTATCATACCAAATCTTGCAAGTGGAATTAATTTTCCGGTATGGATAATAAAGTTGAGTTGTCCTTACTCTAAGGATAAAGATATTAATTAATATAAAGCTTTTTAGTGGCTAAATTAATTAATGGAGTAAATAATGTTAAACACAGGAAATAATAACCGGGAGCCATATTACCGTAATATGGAGATAAAAAAGTTTTTTGGTCCCATAATTTTTCTGTAATCTATTTTTGGTCCCAAAAATTTAACTATCCAATTTTGGTCCCATAACTTTTGCGTTTGTCCAATTTTGGTCCTATTTAACTAAAACGAAGTCGTTTTCAATCAAAAATTTGGGATTTCAGATCGGGCGTGTGACAAAAAATGACCAATTTTTTTATCCAAAACGACGTCGTTTTAGTTAAATATGACCAAAATTGGACAAACACAAAAGTTATGGGACCAAAATTGGATAGTTAAATTTTTTGGGACCAAAATTGGAATACAAGAAAATTATGGGACCAAAAAAAAAAATTCTCCCGTAATATGGTTGAGATGGATAGTGCAATATTAATTATATAGTAGATTTAATTAATATTAATGGGCTGAATAATATTGTGGGTCAATATTGAAATTTAGAAGACCATTGGAAGATCCATCTTAATTTTCCTAAAGGCCCCTCAAGTAGCCCAATTAAAGTCCATTAAATAAAATGTGCTTAAAATAAATTAAATTTTTTGTTGCAAATTTTCCTTAATTTTCGAAATTAATTAAAGAAAAGGGAGAAAATTTTCTTGAAAAGATTTTATGGAAAGGAGATAAGTATTCTTGCAATACAAGATTATCCCATAAATTAAAAAAATCTCTCACTTGGCCTCTTTAGTAGGTGATTTTTGAAAATCATAGAGAAATAAAATAAAAGAAAGTTTTTCTTGATTTTTTTGAAAAGATTTTATGGAAAAAGATATGTATTCTTGAAATACAAGAATATCTCATAAATTCAAGAAAGATCCTATAATGAGGATCTCCCTATTGTTTTCGAAAATAAGGCATAAAAAGGGGTGTGAGATTTTTGTGGAAAAATACACATGAAAAGAAGAATATATGGGATATATTCAAGATTTCTTTGAGATCAAAAAAAAATATTTCCTAACCCTATTTTGAGCCTAATTTTCGTCCAACCCCCTCTATATAAATAGGGGATGAATTTTTCATCCCCACTACAATTCCATATCCTGGAAATATTAGAAATCTACAAAGGTGGTGCAACAAATTATTTACTTTTCCTTTGTTTTATAAATTGTTCATTAGAGAACCTTCCACCGGGGTTATTGAACGAGGACTTGGGAATACTTGAGAAAGACTTTTGGTTGGTAGCCAGTTACTTGATCATGTCCGTCTCAATGGAGACAACGGGTACATTTACGTAAACTCCTAGAAATTCCGTATGCTAGGATCTTTTACGTGAAATATTATTTGCATGTTGTTGTTGGATTAATTATTATTTGAATTCACTTAGATCAATTCATGCTAGTAATAATTATTAATTTAAATTTGTGTTTATGAGGTCATCCCGATAGATCCTAACATATAGTATCCAACAACTCATCCAAAAAAAATCGAAGGAATGAGAAAATTTGTCACTCAATAGGTGGGAATTGCTCGAGTCGCTGCCTTGATAAGGACCCAGCTTTCTATAGTTTTCTACCTCTTCATCCTTGTAACTTCTTCCACATTTTCTCCTTTATATAGTTTAAAAATGTCACGTTTGCTTCTCCCAATCAAATCAAAGAAGGAAGTCCCAAATATATAGAGGTATTAAGTGTGTTATGTAAACCTAGATTTTCACGAATCGTCTGCCTCGTCCACATTCTGACTAAAAAAGAGGCCTGGTTTAGCATAATTTATAGCTTTCCCGGAGACTCTCTCATAATCGCTAAGGAACTGCTTTAAGAACACTCCTCCACCATAATCGCTGCAAACACTAGATGAGAACCTCTGCTGCCCTTTATGGAGCTGCCCAACGTGCATTGTTGATAGCATAGGGATATGCCTTCCTTTTATCCATCTTTAGTTTTTTTACTATCAAACCCCCGTTTTTTTTCCTTAAAATTTGAAAAGGATCATTATTCCTTGATTTATATGTCCGTCAATGCTCACAAAGATGTTAAAATTAAATTTTGATGCAGTGTCTGAGCTGGTGAAGGCGATAAGTACGACTATCAATGGTAACGATTTAAATTCTGTAGGACAAATTTTATATACAATAATATACATACTTTATATCCATACAGTATGTCTATACCCGCTCCACCCTATCTGTTAAGCTGAAAATTTGCGGATTCTTTGATTTGGACACGGGTAAAAAAATGAAAAATTTAAAACTACATGTTTTACAAATAAAATAAATCAAATTTAAATTAAATATATATTAAAATTTGAGAATACAATAAAAAATAATAAATAAAAATAGGAAGTTTTGAAACAAAATTAAAATTAAATCACTAATCCTCTAATCTCGAATCCATCACACTCTAACACCCCCAAATTGAAGAACCCTAATCCTCCACACTCTAACACCCCCAAATTGAAGAACCTAATCCTCCACACTCTAACACCCCAAATTAATCCTCCAAAGAAGAACCAATCAAACCCTACACGTGGACCTTGACCATGGTATATGTGGTCGCAAAAGGCGATTTATTTATTTTTGGGTGGGGGGAAGTTATTTATTTTTCAAGAACCAAACAATACCAAACCGCATCCCATTAACCCCCCCCAATTTTCAAATTGTTCGAGGTGAAATACCAAAGCCCCACCATGAGTCAAGTTTTAAAAATACCGGTAGGAGTGACCCCTGTTTTTCTGTCTGGCTTCCGAATCGACACTCACGAGGTACCCCACATATATTTGTATTTAAGTGGTGTTAGGCAATCAATACATAAATCCAAAAATTCGCGCCTAAAAAATTAAAAATTATGTTACTATATAAATTCAAATTAGTGATTTAATTTTAATTTTAGGGTGGGGAAGTTTCGAAACTTCCTATTTTTATTTATTATTTTTTTTATTGTATTCTAAATTTTAATATATATTTAATTTATATTTATTTTATTTTCAATAATGATGTTAATTTTAATTTTCGTTTTTAAAATACACATGTGGAGTGCCATGTCCAAATCGGCAAGTCAAAGATTTTCCGACGCCGTGAAATTAGGGGGCGTGTGATCATTCCCCCTAAACGATGCCGTTTAATCACTATATTTGATACCATTGGGACTAAATTGGCACAAATTAAAAAAACATACGAGACTAAAAAACATGTGATATATAATGGGACTATTTCAATAAAGGTCCAAAGTTATGGGACCAAATCGAAAATCCCACATACTTTATATCCATACAAAGATGTCTATACCCCGCTCCCCTATCTGTTAAGGGTTGAAAATTTTAGTAAATTAAACATGTTTTCCAAAAAATCAGTCAAGATAAAATAGAAAAACTCGCTCCCAAGTTTGTGTACTATAAGGACAAACATGTGTTACTGTAAGAACATGTAACACATACTTGTCTTTTAGTACATATATTTGTCTTTATAATAATACATGTAAGAAATTAAAAATTATGTTACTATATAAATTCAAATGTATTACTAGAAAGAGAAATATGTGTTATTATATGATCAAAACGATATTATATCTATTTCATATGTTTCTCCCTTTATTTTTTATCTGCATCTTCTTCCGACGTGTGACCAACTGTCTCAAGTAAGGTTAAATCACTATATTATACCATTGAATTAGTAAAAAATAAAAAATTTCCACCATTAAGTAGTAATATATACATATTTATTAACCAGGTGGCTTAGTCCATAATTTCCTTTAGGAACGAATTGGAGTATAAGAGTTATAAGGTGACTTAGTGAATTTGTGGAGTGTTTGGGTATTGATGTACTAACTACTAACAATTAACTTTGTCCGATAAAAAAAAAAATATATACATATTTATTGTTGTAGTACAACACAAATTGGGAGCGGATTTTTGTGTTTTACCTGTGCACGAATTCTTAGAAAAGTTTTGTTACGAATTCTTAGAAAAGTTTTGATTGATCCATTTCGAACGTGGCGTATAGAGAAGTCCCTCGATCCTTGGTATACGTTCTCCTGATCAGAACTACCACACATGATATACGTCCAATAAATTTACTTTTCTTGTATGGTATATTGCCCAAAAATAGTATTTCCTCCGTCTCATTATAAGTTTTTTATTTTCTTTTTTTATCTGTCTCATAATAAATTTTTCTTTCTATAAATAGAAATATTAACTCCACTATTCATAATTTTTATCCTCACTTTTCACATAATAATACAGAAAATGTCAATTACTACTCCACTTATTACTTCACGTATACTTTTTCTCTTTTTTAATATCCAAATCTACCCTTCATTTTATTAATATTTTTTAACTAAAATACTCAAATGAAAGGAGAAAGTTATAGAGAAACTAAGGGAGTATTTATTTAGTGTAACTTTTTTTTTTTATAGAAGTTGTGAACATTCACCTGCCAGTAAACATTAACTAGTCGGTATATGAGAGATATACTTCCATTACAAGTATATCAAAATATGTCAAGCAATACTAACGAAAATGATTATTATACCTTTTATTACACCAAATCAAGTCAATTCCTTTATTTGTTGATCAATAATAAAAAGAAAATAAAAAATTATCTTTCCTTATAAGTAGCTTGTATGAGTGTTTGAATAAGGATATACAGCTCTAATTCTGCGATGGAAATTGTTGCGTAGAAGAATAACGAATCCTTCGTGAAGTCCTGGGAATAATGTTTTAAAAATAATAATTTTACGAATTTAGAAATATTGAACAATATGTTTTAAAATTTGTAAATATAGAATAATTTGTTATAAAATTTGTATGTATAAGATAATACCTTTTTAAATCCGGTAAATGTAGGTCAATTGATCGAACTCGAACAAGTCCAAATATCACGTGACATTTTAGCTCGATGTGGGCTTATTTGGGCTCGATTATCCTGCATTTATAGATTTTAAAACATATTATTCTATATTTACATATTTGAAACCATATTATCCTACATTTTCAAGTTAAGTCACTACTAAAAAAAACAGAGTTTACCCTAAAATCCTAGTACATTTTGCATTTTCATGAGATGAACTCATGAATTACACAACTAAAATACAAAATTGATTAAATTTATTTTTAAATGAAAAAAATTAAAAT
This sequence comes from Stenogyne calaminthoides, assembly GCA_037126765.1. NCBI lineage: Eukaryota > Viridiplantae > Streptophyta > Magnoliopsida > Lamiales > Lamiaceae > Stenogyne > Stenogyne calaminthoides. Next base: position 34,548,839 of record JBBCBC010000021.1, read on the forward strand.
TGAATGATTATGATTTTTGAGCAATGACCTTCTCATATAAAGCAGTGTCACTGACGACAAAATATCTTTTGAAGAACATGGTTTGAATTTGAATTAATACTTCAATTTCACTAGAAAAAAATATCAGAGTAGGGCAAATCAAGGAACTGATGTGTTAGCAATTGTGGAAAATGATTCATTTTCCAAAAGAAATTAAGAGAGCAAAATGCATATGAGAAAATCAATGGCATCATAATGATGCTTAAAGGCTTTGCTATTATGATCCTATCTATATATATTCTTTATCAATTGGCTTTAGGTACAATCAAAGAGCACCCAGAAACCCCGAGGTTGGCCAAATGGTGTAGGTTTGAAATTTAGAAATATGCTCCTTTTCAAGTTTAAGGTTCTAAATCATTTAGGTGCGATTAATTTTTTAATGAACTAGTCCATGCAGAGCTTTGCTTTGGCTTGAAGTGGAATCCCCGTTAATGGATGGTGGATTTTGGTCCCCTAATTAGTCGGTCTTTGAACCGGATACCGCTTTATAAAAAAAAATGGGAGCACCCAGAAGCGCAGTCGCAGTTGAAGTAGCTAGGTAGCTCCAATAATCCGTTTGACAATTGGCCTTTACAGATATATCATTCAAGTGCATTGTATCCTGAACATGAACAACTGCACGCGCACACCATGTGTACAAAAGATATAATGTCTGACAAATTGTGAGGCAGATTCAAATTAAATACCCAATTTTGAAATTTTCTTTCTAATTAAAACTAGCTAATTAATTGATGAATTTTGACCCGTCTCACTTGAAAATTGGAATAATCTCGGAAGGGAGTGTCTATACATGTGTATATATGAATTAATAGTTGCAAGGTTTAGTGTAAATAAGTTGCATCTTTCAGTATGACACTATGACTGCACGGTGCACCCAAATGCATATTAATCAAATAATTTAGCTTTTTCTGTCTTATTTGGACTTGGGTCTAGGGTTATCTTGTTTCCTCCAACATTGTAAGGAGGAAAACTCATTATCAACATCTCTTTTTCCTTTTTCCATTTAATTTCATATATAATTATCTGATATTGAAAGCAACATTAGAGCAACCGAGAGCATATGTCAGAATTTCATGTAGTCCAGACAATTATGCTTGTCTTAGAATATAGGCAGGGCTTGGAAAAATGGAGGACAGTGGGAGGAGTGGTGGAATTGCGGCATGTATATATGGAAACTAAATAGTGGATTCCCAACTCATCAAATTAAACAAAATAATTGGACATGTAGTTTCAATTGATTGATTGCTTATCACAAACAGTCATATACTGTGAACATTACATTTAAGATGATTTATAGGCTAGGGTTTCAGACAGTACTGAGTGGCAAGGACAACCACAAACTCACTCTTTCTTGGCTATAACTCATCAGAAAATCTCCCCTTTCAACTTAAATTAACAACCTCTAAATTTCTTCAACTGAAATGAGAATTATCTAATATCTAAACCAGATCAGACATATATACAATTAATTTTCTACTTTTTTCACTAAATATAAATATGTATATGTAGAGAGAGAGAGAGATAATTTATTTAGGGATTAGTATAGAATAGAGTAGGTGATAGTCTTTTAATTGAAAGGGACATGGAGTCATCCCAGTCAAAAGGGAGTTATCACACGCAGGGCCATGGGTAGCTGCTGTATACATGTATAATTGTCCTTTCTCTATATATGTTGGGCCTGGGGACCCCACCTAAAAATTCCAATGCTTTTAGCTTTTGGTGCAGCAAACCCTAGATATATGTATGCATATACAGTGTAAAGACAGAGAGAAAACCCATTCAAATTCAGTATGTTCTTTGACTTCTTTCTACTTGGGTCTAGTTCTCTTGTTACACTACTATACTCCATAGTATTTCATATGAAGCATGTCTTTTGGAAAACTGTTCATGTAAACTCTTTTTTGTCGTTGGCCTTTTTTCTTCTTTTTTGTAGTTGTTATTGTTGTATTGTTCTTGATTTTGGGGCATTTATGATACTCTAGTAATAATACATCTTGTTTTGTTTTTCAAAAAAAAAAAAAAAAAGAATTGTTTATGAATTGTTATTGTTCAAAAAAATATTTGATTTTTAAACATTAACACTTTGTATAAACAACAACAATAGTGTGTATACACAATAACAATAGTGTGTATAAGTACATAACAATAATACTTGAAGAAAAATTAGTCCAGTAGAAGAAAGAATATTCACAAACAAACACATCATATATGCATAAGTGAAATTAAGGGCGCGTTTGACACAATTTATAAGCTTTTTAAAATAGGTTATAAATTGTTTAGGAACTTATAAGCTCCTTGATTTTGTTTGGTAAAATAAGATATTCACATCTTATAAGTTCTTATATTAAGCTCTTTAAAACTTTTTTTACAAAAAATGTATAAGCTCTACCCTATTCCATCATCCCAACCCAGCTGAACTCAACCTGGCCCAAACCCCGACCCAGACATCTCAACGTACAAACATAAAAAATAATTATTTTAAATTATTAAAGAACTTATAACTTTTATTAGTCAAACACTTTAACAATTTATAAACTGCTTAAAAATTACATCTTATAAACTCTTAAAACAACTTGTATGATGTTAGAGTTTAATTATAAGATGTTTAAAATAAGTTTAGTCAAACGGGCCTAAGAAGTTCGTCTCATCTAAAAATTTGAACTTAAAGAGATCGATGTGTGAAAGCAATTCATTTATTTTAATTTCTTAACAATAAGTTTAAACTCTTTCATGTCATACGTATCAGCTAATAAGTGTGAGGTAGATGTTATACTACAGTATAATAAGAATTGGATCTGTTAAGTGTGAACAAATTAAAAAATTGGGGAGGGATTATGAGAGGGTTTTGTGCGAATTTTAAACCCTAGTGGGCTGCAATGAGAGCTTTCTGTTTGTTCGATATAATTATTCAGCATTAATCGAACACGTAAGAGAGACACGTGTAATATTCATTAAAATAATCATGCCCGATGGACAAGTGTGCTCGTCGCTTGCCGACCAACCAAAGTTGCTCAACCAGCCTACCGAGCAAACATGCATGTTCGCCACTCAGATTAGGAAAGATGAATCAAATGAGCTAAGTCAAAAGGACTCAGACAAACATTAGTCTGAGCCCACGAACAAGTCTGAGGACTCGAGCTGACCTAAATGCTCGAGACCATCCTCAAGACTTCGAGATAATCGAGGGTCGGTATGCTTTCATTTGCTCGAAGAGATCCACGAAGACTCGGATAATCGAGGGGGTATGCTTTCATTTGCTTCGAGATCCTGAAGACTCGGATAATCTGAAGGGTCAGTATGTTCGCGACTCAGACAATCCTGAAGGGTCAGTGTGTTCGCGACTCAGACATCCTGAAAGACCCAAACATCCCGAAGACCCAGACATCCTGAGGGCTCAGTATGCTCGAGGACAGTATTCCAGCATAAAACTGACATAGTTAAAGGGGCGAACAAAGCATCCAGCCGAGCAAAAGGTTGATTTGGGCGACCAAAAGAGTGCCTCACAGACAAGCAAGCTCAAAGATCAATCTAGAAGACGAAGTTGGGAACGTGGCAATATTACCTGAATTCTTGCATGACCCGAAGTCTGCAGCTCATGCTTGCCAACCCAGCTCATGCTTGTCGAAGTGCTATAAATGGAAGAAAAAAAAGAAGAAGAAGAGGACGAAAAAATTCCAGAGAGAGGTGAGGAACATAAAAATTCGAGTGATCATTTATGCATACCAAAAACCCTAGCACTCAGAGATCAGTACACCAAATCATCTTCATCCATAGTGATTCATCTTCATAAGATGTATCAAATATTGTACATGTAAAACTCGCAATACTACATCCCTGGCTTGGTACGCCCCCAGAGTAGTCATTTTCTTTAACCGGTCAACAACAAACACTTCTTATTTTCAGTTTATTTTACACGTGCATGTTTTGTTTGTGAGTCGTCACCGAATTAGCCACATAATACTCTCGATAAAAAATGACTCGAGACAATTGGCGCTAGAAGGAGGGTACCAAAAAACCAACCCATACACAAACCCTTAGTTAGCCGAGGCAGAAAAAAGAAATATAATGCCTCAATCTAGGAATACACAAACAGAGAGGTCGGGACAAAGTCGACCTCATGACCGGAAAGAGGCTCAGCGCCAGCCTCACAAAGATCAGACAATGGAGACTATCAATCTTGAGGATATTGCCATTGATCCGGTGGCCACAACAAAGGCCATCATTTTCTTGCTACGAGCACATAAAGAGAGGACTGAAAAAGAGTTGGCCAAGTTAAAAACTCAAGATGATGAAGAAAGACGCTCGCATACACCTGATAGCGAGCAAGTTAAAAAGAAAACTGCGAAGCGGGCCAATAAAAAAGCCGATGATACGTCTGATGACGAACAACCTCAAGGGTCTAGACCATCAGCGTTTGGACGTTTGAGGCTCTCCGCCAAAGACCGAATCGGCAATAATAGGTGGCAGGATCCAGGAAAGGAACAACCAATAAAAATGCCCGCACATTCAGATCTTCATGATCATCCGCATGCCGAACAAAAATCGGCGGGAACAAAATTGTCTATCCATCATCGATTGGGTAGTCAAGCACGAACTTGAAAAGGGGGACTGCCCCATCACGAGCATGACCCACTGGGTCCTCATGATGGGAAACAGCCCCGATCTAAGTCTGTCAGTTCCACAAAATTTGCGGAAATGCAAAAAGCCATCGAGGGTTTACAGGCCGACCTGGCAGCGACCAAAGGCCACCCTCGAGCGAGCACAATACCCTGCTCGCCATTGTCACCGACGATCATGACGGCTGAAATACAAGAGAAAGTGGCGAAGTCCCGACCGCCAATTCCCATGTTCGATGCTGAGTCTGACCCTCATGTCCATCTCAGCAAATACTCAGACTTTATGATCGCGATGGGGGCCACAGACGCAACGCATTGCCGATCATTCCCCATGACTTTGGGTGATCGGGCACATAGATGGTTTTCTACTTTGTCCGCTGCGTCCATCACATCTTTCGCTCAATTGGGACAACAATTCTTGTCCCATTTCTCATCCATGTGTGCTCGTCCAGTGCCAAAACAAAGGTTGGCGCATTTTTCCCAACTAAGAGGTGAGTCAGATCGAGCATACATCGAAAGATTTGATTAATGTTTGTATGATGGGGCCCCAGTTGAAGAGGATGCCAAGATCCTCACGGTGGTCGGGGGCCTGACCCTGAATACTGACATGTGGAAAGCCATGCATCAAGACTGGCCGAACACATATTCAGAATTCCGAGAGCGAGTGGCCGAAATCATAGCCATGCAAGATTTGCTCGCTCAGTCACGATTGGGTCAGGAACCTACAACTAAGAAAGTTTTTGGTAAGAAAGTGATGAATGAAGGGGGGTACAAACCCCCAGGCTCTTTCAAACCTTTCGAAGAAAGAGCAGAAGCAAACACCCTACGAAGTCTACTGGGCGTTTCAGCGGAAACTATTTTCAACCAAATCAGAGATCGGGATATGTTGGATAGGCCGAGAAGAATCATAATGGACAAGCATCGACTCAATGCTTCCAAATATTGTAATTATCACGAGTACATCGGGCACAATACAGAAGATTGTCGCGACTTACTTCGACAACTTTGGAAGCTATACGAAGATAATCATCTTACCCAGTTCCTAAAAAAGCCGGCGAGCAGGGACTCCCGAACAGAAAAAACAGAAGACCGAAGGGGTAAGCGAAAAGCCGAACAAACATCTGACAGTGATCCCGAAGAAGCACGTAAGAGGTCAGAATTACCCAAAAGAGGGCCTCCTACTGTGGGTAGAGGTCGAGAAAGTCAAGAGATTCACATGATACGTCGTGAATATGGTCCAGTGGGTGGATGTTATCAGGCACCAACATTATCGAACAGACAAAAAAAGATGGAGATGCGTGCCATGCAAAGCATCCATCAAGTGAAGGTGGCGAGCACATCAGCTAGCACGCCACCCTCTCACCAAATTGTGTTTTCAGAAGACGATCTCGACGGAATAATAACTCCCCACAATGACTCCTTAACCGTCAGTGCTCGTCTCCTCGGGTTGAAGGTGCACCGCCTCCTGGTTGATACCGGAGCTTATGCGAATATTTTGTTCGTCAACACTCTGCACCAAATGGAAAAGCAAGTTGGGGACTTGAGCGGTTATATTGAACCATGTGATCATACCATAATGGGTTTTGGGGAATCTGTAACCCGACCCTATGGTATGATTAAGTTAAGAGTCGAGTTAGAATCAACTCTAAATCCGGAGATCCGACGAACTAGAATGCTAGATTTTGTAATCGTCGATGCTCCGTCTACTTATAACGGGTTTCTAGGTCGCCCGTTTATTCAGAAATTTAAAGCGGCCTGTTCTACGCATTACTACTGTGTTAAATTTCCAACACAAGATGGAACAGGTAGTGTAAAAGGAGATCAGAAGAAAGCTCGAGATTGTTTGCTATCATGCGCACCAGAAAAGTAAAATATCGTCAAACATGATGGAGCAAACATGGGAGATTGGTGAGTCAAGCCAACGAGCAAATACCTCGCCTAAATATCTTCCGACGAACATAAGTTTGACGAGCACAGCTCCCCGCGCGAACACAGAATGCGCGAACATAGAATCCGGGATGGCAACTCATGCCCCATATCTCCTAGATCAAATGAATATTGATCCGCCGAACGAGCAAACTGACCTAGAACCTCGCATAGGTTTCGAACCCATGGAGGTTGATGACGAACACCGGGGGTCCATTCAAGATCCTCAGTGGAAACAAAAAAGAAAGCGAGCAACACCTGTCGAACAACTGGAGTCCATCAACATCGACCCGAACAGACCTGAGTTAGAAGTGTTCATTGGTTCGGAATTACCTGAACCAATTCGAACATAAATGATTGCTTATCTTCAAGCAAACTTGGATGTGTTCGCATGGTCGCACGAGGACATGGTTGACATTGATCCAAAACATGCATGCCATTCCCTCAACCTTGATCCAATACAAACTCCAGTTATCCAGAAGCGTAGAAAGTTCAATCCGGAGAAATATGCGGCCATGAATAGTGAAATCAAAAAGTTGCTCGACAATAAACTAATTCGAGAAGTGAAGTGCCCAAGATGGCTTGCGAACCCTGTGCTCGTCTGCAAGTCGAATGGATCTTGGAGACTGTGTATTGATTTCACTGATTTAAACAAGGCATGCTCGAAAGATAATTTCCCGATGCCACATATTGATTATTTGGTCGATAATACAGCAGGCCATGAGCTCATGACCTTCATGGATGCTTTTGCTGGTTACCACCAAATACCCATGCATCCAGACGATCAAAAGAATAAGGCATTCTGCAGTGAAAAGAATATGTACTGTTGGCAATGCATGCCGTTCGGATTAAAGAATGCCGGAGCAACATATCAACGTTTGGTGAACAAAATGTTCGACGAACACATCGGCCGAACAATTGAGGTATATATTGATGATATTGTGGTAAAGAGCGAACACAAGGAAGACCACATCACCCACCTCGCACAAACGTTCGATATACTCAGGGAGTACAATATGAAGCTAAATCCGAAGAAATGCAGCTTTGGGGTTCACTCAGGAAAATTCCTCGGACATATGGTCAGTCAACGGGGGATCAAAGCGAACCCATCAAAGATTTAAGCCATGCTCGATATGCAGGCCCCCAGGAGTGTGAAAGAGGTCCAAAAGTTAACCGGATGTTTAGCTTCATTAAGCCCGGTTTATATCACGAACTGGGGACAAATGCAAACCTTTCTTTGATGCATTAAAGAAAGGAAAATTCCAGTGGACTGAGCATTGCCAAAATGCATTCGAATCATTGAAGCAGTACCTTGCAGATACTCAGACACTGTCTAAGCCTGTCCCAGGCGAACAACTCTATCTATATCTTGCTGCATCCGAACATGCAATCGTGCTCGTACGAGCAGAAGGGACAACACATTTGCCCATTTACTATGTAAGTCAAGTGCTTAAAGAAGCTGAGCTCCGGTACCCTCCACTGGAGAAATTAGCATATGCTCTCGTAATGAGTGTTCGAAAATTACGGCCATACTTTTTCGATCACTCAGTCGAGGTATTGACCACATTCCCATTGCGCCAAGTCCTCCACCGACCAGATACTGCATGCAAATTACTCAAGTGGGCGGTGGAGTTAGGGCAATTTGGCATTACGTTCGCCCCGCGAACAGCAATGAAGGGCCAAACTATGGCCGATTTCATGGTCGAGTTGACATATCCACAAATGCACGAAAAAGCTATCGACCAACCATGGCATATGTATGTTGATGGCTCATCAACAAGTTCGAGAGCCAGAGCCGGCTTAGTTCTCATCAATGACCGGATAAACATTCTACAACACCATCGTTTTTTGATTTCCGGCTACAAATAATGAAGTCGAATATGAAGCTTTGATCATTTGGACTACGATGGCAATGACAATGGGAATTCGTGAGGTCGATGATTTATAGCGATTCTCGGATAATCGTTTATCAAATAACAAAGTAGTCTGAGGCCGAGGCAAGCAGATGTACGATGTCGACAACTAGCGAAAGAGTTGCTCGAGCATTTCGAATAAGTTTTCATAGAACAATTACCACGATTGGGTAATTCACGATGATTTTTAACGCCTTTGCAACAACAGAATGAGTGATGAACACAACGGACATTGTGGTCGTCACAACTTGTTCGCCATCAGTTCCCAGAGTTTTGGTAGCCCAAGTAGCAGGTGACGAGGAAACTTGGATGACCCCAATCCTGAGTTACTTACAAAAGGGACTTCTCCCTGAGAATAAGGCACAAGCTACTCGCCTCAGATTACAATCTGCTCATTATACTATCATAGACGAGCATATGTACAAAAAGAAGCTTCTCACTTCCACTATTGAAGTGTATTACTCTGAAGAGGGTCGTGTATACGGAGCAAATCCATGATGGAGTATCACGGAAATCATACGAATTGGGCTCGTCTCTGGCGCACAAAATAATCGGACAAGGTTATTATTGGCCAACCCTCAAAAAGACTTCGCTCGCGTATGCTCGCGTGCGTGCCACAAGTGCCGTGTACATGCCCCACTTATTCATAGCCCACCAAGAATTAGTGTCAGTTTATAGCCCATGGCCTTTCGCAAAATGGGGATCGATTTGATCGGCCCATTTCCTACTGGCACATCGGGAGTAAAATATGATGTGGTTGCCGTTGATTACTATACTAAATGGGCGGAAGCCGGTTATTGTCAAAATTACGAAACAAAGGATGTGGAACTTTGTTTGGAAAAATATCGTTTGTCGTTTTGGACTTCCCCAATCATTAGTAATCGAAACGCAAAGCAGATTCGATGGAAGTGAATTCGACGGAAATTGTGCTTTCATTTGGGGCATAAAAAACACTACTCAACTCCGATTATCCCCGTCAAGCGGACAAGTTGAAGCCGTTAATAAAATTATCAAGCATACCCTCAAGGCCGGACTTGATAATTCGAAGGGGGGATGGGTGAAGAGTTGCACGAAATATTATGGGCCTATCGAACAACTTTTCGAAACATCAAGCTGCGGAGACCCGTTTGTCTTGGCATTTAGGTGCGGAAAAGCTGTTATACCCGCATGAAATCAAGATTCCAAGTCATCGAACAATGACTTTTGGAGAGCACATCAATGACGGTAGCTCGCATAAAAGTCTTGAACTGTTAGAAGAAAGAAGGACGGAGGCTGATTTCAAGAATGTCATGTACAAAAAGAGATCAGAGAAGTTCTACAACCCCAAAGTCCGAACACGCAGGTTCAATGTGGGCGAGCTGGTTTTAAGGCTAACAACGGGGTATCAAGTGGTGTGTTCGCCGAGCATGGGAAGGTCCATTCGAATTCTGAGCGTTTGTTAAATCCAAGCATATGACTTGGAAGACTGAATGGAGTCCCATTGTCCTACTAAATGGAATCGTCAAATTTGAAAAAATATTATCAATAATGACGAGCATAAGCCATTAGAACAAAGTCGGCCACACAAATTTGCGAAACCAAGAATCGAACATAATCGTCGTCCACACAATTTGAAGCGAGCATAGTTAGCCGATCATAATTGGTGACATAGCTGAAACGAACACAAATGACCGAACATAATCGGCCATTCAGCTAAGACGAGTAGGACAATCCTGAAGGAAGAACACATTGTGTTCGACGCGTATCTTCTAGAAAGAAATGCTGGCCAGCACTATCGAAAGACAGAAGATACGTGTCAGAACGAGTTGTCAATAGAAGATACGTGTCAGAATGAGTTGACAAGTGGTGGCAACCGAGAAAGGGACGAGTCAATCTTTGAACGAGAGCTGACAAAAAGCCGAACAGATGTCAAAAGGGGGAGAAAAAGTGAGAAGGCCAGCACCAGCTTGCTATGCCAGCACTAGCTTGGGATAGTTCTATAAATAGGGGCATACTGATAGCTGAAAAAAAGCAGAGGAAAAAAAAAACAGATGAAGAAGAAAAAAGGAAAAATATTACAATTCTCAGAAGGAAGTTGGTTAAGTATGCCCCCAGACGTAGAAGAATCCAACTCTCGATTCAAAGAATCATTCAAATTGAATCGAGCATCCGGTCCCCGACACTGAGTCTTTTACCCCATATGACATTACGAGCACAGGTTGAAGCTCGTTGCGGACTCAAGATGCTCGGCAGAGTCATGATTGCCACTCCACGTTACTCACTGCTTATGCAGTAGTAAGTCACTAGTACCCTATGCATCCCCAAAATCTCCTCCGAAGGGGAGGGATGTCATGGTGTTCGCCCGAAGCAACAGGCGGACGCTGATGCTCAGGCATCTATTGAAGGGGACGGAATGGTGCGAGCTGAACATTTTGCTTTCGACTTTTTGATATAAGGCGAAGCATCGCATACTACATGCTCATGTCCGGTTGCCAGCGATAATCACAACTTGTCCGGAGGGACAAAAGCTTATGCTGCTGCTGCTTGAGCATGTTACTAAAGAAGGGTAGACAGGATGATGTGCCACATGCTTGTCAACATCAATTCCGCGGACAAGGTGAGGCCAGTTCGTGTCTACTCAAGACAAGGTTTAAATTCAAAACCCTAGTCTGATGTCTATAGTTGTGTAATAGATAGTTTTCTTCGAATGTAAAGGTTGTAATAGAATGCAAAGTGTTGCAAAAAGAATAAAATATATATATATTTTTGTTCGCTAAGATTTTCTAGTTGAAGCCTATTTGAGGTCGCACCTAAGCCGGACGACCCGAACAAAGACGAACGAGCCCAAGTCTATGTTCACCTGACGAACGAGTTCGTACTCTGATTCCCACAGCAAAAAGCGAGTAATGGGTACACAGTCGCAAAAGATGACTCGTACTTACAGATACCAATAAGCCTTGGCCGGTGATGAGTCTTGGTCGCAGCTAAATAAGACGGCCCTAGTACGAAGTGATTGCACCTAAATAAGACGATCGCGAACCAAGAAAGGGGGGGTTCATAAAGTAACCCATCTGGTCGCACCTAAATAAGACGATCAACCGATTGCAACGTCAATAAGATAATCAAAAGCGAAAAAAGTCAGGAGTGGGCATAGGCAAACCCAATGTTCGAATTCATTCAGAAGAAAAGAGGCCTAAACTAGAAAGCAACAAAGCGAACATAAAGCAACAAAGCGAACAGAAAGCAACAAAGCGAACAGAAAGCAACAAAGCAAACATCAAGCAACACAAGTATCAACATTCATCCTCAACAATCAGGTTAGAGGAAACAGTTCAATATGCAATTCAACCATTCAGTTTCAAAAGTGTTCGAACAAAAGAGAAGAAGTCAGCAAAAAATTACAAGTATGGAAGACACTGTTCGAACAAAAAATGAAGACAAAAAATTACACAACATATGTTCGGCAAAACAAAAACTATACTAAGGAGCAAATTCATAATTGGGGGTGGACGGGAGAGAAATGTCGAACAAATCATGCTCGAATTTCGGCCACAACTCCTTCAAGATGGTCGTCTGAATATGCTCGCCAGGAGGTACATTTTGCTCGGTCACAGGGGGTTCCCTTTGCTCGGCCTGCACCTCATCGGACCCAGACTCAGTTCGGAGATTTGGCCAGCAACACCAGCAGTATTCACGTCCGAGCCATCTTCCTCATCCAGGATAGGATCATCAACTTCGATCCCTCCAGGAAGAATGGAGAAATCACACAGATCGTTCAAATCTGACATCGGAAGGTTGCGATCTGGTGGATTATCGATCAGTCTTCTTTGAAACCCGGATATGAGAGGGGAAATTTGTTCGCCAGTGAGTGCATGGCGAGCAGACCGGATAGCATCGGCGAAGGCACAAATATAGAAGAAGTTGGACATGGAATCAACATACTCATCATTGTGCAGCCTTGAATTTTCGAGACCCAAACGAGTGTTGGTCTCCTCAAAGAATGATGAGTCATTGGCGAAACACGTTCCTCTCACTTTCCATGGCCTCGGCCTTGACTTCGAGTCTGGCTTCGACATTCATCTCGCCTCGAGCTCTCCGAATCTTGATCACCTCCTCCTGAGAGTGATTCAGTTCCTCCTTTGCCTGGCGAGCATCTTCCTGAGCCTGGCGATCATTTTCCTAAGCCTGGCGAGCATCCTCCTGAGCCTGGCGAGCATCTGCTTGTGCTAAGGATGCTGTCCACACGAGGCAACCTCGGTTCATCACGAGTCCTATTCATTTCGCCCGTAGCACCGGCATGAAGGTTGGCGGACTCGGCCTAAGCTTTTCAAGGGCGACCATAGATTGGCCAGAGTACCAAGCCGAGGCGCATGTTTTCGGAGAGGAGGGGACCCGTGGTAGACTCTTCGGTCGATAGTCCATGCTCGAGCGAGGTCGACCGCCTTTTGGACATGCTTCGAGGAATGCCCGAACCTTGCGAACACTTTCGGCAGTAGTTTTTCAAATTGGGCATCAAGGGCCCAACTGGTCAACCTACACATACACCGAAGCAAATAAACATGTTAAGGTGAACATAATTAATCAAAAAGGAAATAAAAGCGAACAAAATGTGTACTGTTAAGACGAGCCGGATCCCATCCCAAGAATGATTTATCCTCAGGGGACCGAAGCTTAGGGTTCAACGGAGTCCATGATCGTGGGTCCAAAGGGAGGTGGAGAAGATGTGCCAACCTCCATTTCAACAATTTGTGAGACCGGACAGACCATTACGACGGGGCGAGGGGTTGCGAGTCACCCTAACGGCATCATCGCTCGGGTTAAACTTGTCCCCCTAACGGTTTCCATCCTCGGTCTCTTCGGCGACAGAGCCTGTTCGCTAGTCCCTTGCTCGGCTGAACGAGTACTCCTTTTTTTAGTTTCCATTCCTCCCGGATCTGATGCTCGGCTCGCCCGCCAAATTTCGGTAGTCCTCACGTTGCTTTCGGCGAGCCTCCCGGCTTCGGCCGGATTCTCGCGGTCTTTTTTTTCTTGAGCCATCTCAAGTATGTTCTGATGGATGTACTCAAGAACGGTCACAAATTGGGAAAGTCAGAAACAAAGCAATTCATTATGCAAAAAAGGACCACAACGAGCAAAATGGCACAAAGCTTATGCAAAGGCAAAAAAGCAATCCTTACCAGCAGGATTAAAGGCAACAAGATGGTGAGGGGGCACGAATAAACCTCATTTCTTCCTCTGATCGGCGGTATTTAGGGTCCTTACGGATCGTTTCGAGCGAGACTCGAGATCAATTTGCCAAACGCTGCTAAAATAGTCGTCGTTTGTCTCCTTGTCCGTCACAGCTAGAATCCCTGAAATAAAGAGCAAGTTAAAATCAGTTCAAATTGAAGAACAAAAGACACAAAATTACTTACTTTGGTACACCTCAAAGTCAGTAAGGATGTCTAATCGAGCATCTGGTTCGCTCCCAGAAGCCGGGCTCTTCCAATCGCCCCCAACGAACCAGAACTTCTCTTTCCAATCACTGATTTTGTTCGGCACGTCCTCAATGATTTTGCACTTGGCATTTGCTTGCATGAACATCCACCCATGTTCGCCCTTCGGACGGGTCAGGTGCACCAATCGAGCAAGTTCAGCTGCGGAGGGATAGTATCTTGGCTTCATTTTGCCGAACAAAGTCAGGAAGCTCATGATCATATGCCACCCATTCGGCTTAAGCTGTGTGATGGTGATGTTCCATTCCACGAGCAAACGGGTGATGGCCGGATGGAGGGGGAATCGAAGGCCGGCTTCCATTGTGTCCAAATTCACAGCGACACAACCCTCAGGGGGCTGGTCTACTCGCTCATCAGGACCCGGTGCCCAGAAAAATACATCTTTAGGGGTTTCATAATTTCTATGCAGCTGAGCGAGCATATCTACATCAATTATGCTCGCTATTTTGCTCGCTGGGTACTCATTTTCCACCCTAGTCCTATGAGGTTGTTCGGGTCAATCAAAACTATAACGAGCATTATACTCGTTATACTTTGGACTATGAGGGACACCAACAGGTATATCAAGCTCAGTATTTTGCCCACCGCCTATCCCTATGTTCGATTCGGTTATATTCACAGCCATCAAAATTTCCCCCCTCACAATATCATCATTTCTATCTACATCAACATTATCAACAACCCTAGACCTAATTTGAGTTTGGGGCAAAGAATCGTCACTTGAATCATCCGAGAAATCACTACGGACCAAGTCCCTATCTAATTCATTTAGGGCTTCGTCGGAATCGGAGGAAAGAACGGCAAACGGTTGCTGAACTTGCCAATGAAATCCTGAATCCGAGACATTCGTCTCCGGTGCATTAGCGTCGCTACGGGGGATTCTACCGACAGAGGGGGAAGAAGAACTATGGTGGTCCGATTCTAAGGGAACAGAAGAGTTTGAGCAAGAAGCCATAATCGCAATGAGAGAAAAGAATGCAGTGGTTACCTGAAGTAAGATCCTTCGCCGGAATAATGAAGCCCTCGCCGCAAATTTTCAGACACGAAAAAAAAATTGAAAGACAAAGGCAAGGAGAAGAAGGAGAGAGAAAAGGGTTTAAGGCGGTGAAATAAGGTATTTATAGATACCGATTCAATTTTGAAAATCTGGGCAGAATACGAAACGACATCAACTATGGCTCAATTAGATTATAACAACCGGGCCCCATGTTGAATACAAAGCCACTCGGCTGGGGGGTATTGTTGTGTTCGATATAATTATTCAGCATTAATCGAACACGTAAGAGAGACACGTGTAATATTCATTAAAATAATCATGCCCGATGGACAAGTGTGCTTGTCGCTCGCCGACCAACCAAAGTTGCTCAACCAGCCTACCGACCAAACAGGCATGTTCGCCACTCAGATCAGGAAAGAGGAATCAAATGAGCTAAGTCAAAAGGACTCAGACAAACCTGAGGGCTCAGACAAAGTCTGAGCCCACGAACAAGTCTGAGGACTCAGACAACCTAAATGCTCAGACCATCCTGAAGACTCAGATAATCTGAGGGTCAGTATGCTCGCTGCTCAGAGATCCTGAAGACTCAGATAATCTAAGGGTCAGTATGCTCGCTGCTCAGAGATCCTGAAGACTCAGATAATCTGAAGGGTAAGTATGTTCGCGACTCAGACAATCCTGAAGGGTCAGTGTGTTCGCGACTCAGACATCCTAAAAGACCCAAACATCCCGAAGACCCAGACATCCTGAGGGCTCAGTATGCTCGAGGACAGTATTCCAGCATAAAACTGACATAGTTAAAGGGGCGAACAAAGCATCCAGCCGAGCAAAAGGTTGATTTGGGCGACCAAAAGAGTGCCTCACAGACAAGCAAGCTCAAAGATCAATCTAGAAGACGAAGTTGGGAACGTGGCAATATTACCTGAATTCTTGCATGACCCGAAGTCTCCAACTCATGCTTGCCAACCCAGCTCATGCTTGTTGGAGTGCTATAAATGGAAGAAAAAAAAAAGAAGAAGAGGACGAAAAAATTCCAGAGAGAGGTGAGGAACAAAAAAATTCGAGTGATCATTTATGCATACCAAAAACCCTAGCACTCAGAGATCAGTACACCAAATCATCTCCATCCATAGTGATTCATCTTCATAAGATGTATCAAATATTGTACATGTAAAACTTGCAATACTACATCTCTGGCTTGGTACGCCCCCAGAGTAGTCATTTTCTTGACGAACTGGGTCAACAAACACTTCTTATTTTCAATTTATTTTACACGTGCATGTTTTGTTTGTGAGTCGTCACCGAATTAGCCACATAATACTCTCGATAAAAAACGACTCGCGACACTTTCAATCACGTGAAGTGGCACGTGACATTGCATTTATGGAAGAAATATCAAGGCATGCTTCTTATAATCCTATCCACTCAAAATTTTCCATGCTTTCGCTTTCGTCCTCCAAACGCGCTATGTGCTGTATCTTGAGAGTTGAGACCACTTTGTACACACATATAATTATTTCAGACAAAACACGCACTCTCCTTTTCCCTTATAATTTATTAATCTATGGTAAGGCTGTTAATTTATAAGGGCAAATTGAAAAAACAAAATTTAGCTTCGACTTTTGTAAGGCAGATACTGAACTATTAATTTGTTGTAAAAAAAAAATAGGTATAATGTGAAAATTTTCATGTATGAAAATCTATAAAATTACCCTAAATCAACCATCTAAACCCTAAACAATAAATAATAAATACTAAATTATGACCTATTCGGGCCCTATGAACTATGAACCACTTGGACCGAGTGAACCATGAATCACTCAATTTTGTCTTACCTTCACCAATTACAGAATTTAATTGTAAATTAAATTTTTTTCATGTATGAAAATTTCCATACTAGACTTTGAAAAAAAAAGACCCTAACAATTTTGAAAACAAAACAAGTAGCATTTCTGCAAATTTATACTACCCTTTATTAAAAAAAAATTATTTTCCAAAATATAGAAATTACAATAAATACTAACAATGAGTTAATGACTATTAATTATTTTTTATTGAAGGTAAAATAAATTTGTTAAATATAACGAGTACAAGCAGTATTCAAAAAATTACAGATAGACAAGGTCTCATGCACTTGGTGCACAAATTCTAGATCCGTGTACTCACTTTGATTCTGCCCATCTTTTTATTGTGGATCCTCATTTTCACTAATGACAATGTCTCATTTTTTTAATGGGTCACTCATATACCCAAATGCACGGTGCACTTGGTGTACAGGAGACCCACTCTTACAGATAAGAACTTATAGAAAGAATACCGAATAAGTGGTCCGAAGAATTATAAAAAAAAAGAACTATTAATTACTGAGGCACATTGGCACTTTAACACATTGAGAGAGATGTGTGTTGATTTGTATTTGGTTGTACCCCGTCTCATATGAACTTTTGTCTTAGTTCATTATAAGGTGGCTTTGGTCAAATGGGAGCCCAAATATAAGTAGCTACCAAATGCAATTACTTCACACGTTAAAAAAAAAAAAAAATCAAGAAAAAGAACTTGTATGAAAATAACTAAAAGTAAACAACTTATCAATAAAAATGGGAGGCAAGCATGAGAAAGGTAGATGCTTTGTATTCGCCATGCTCCACTAGTAGATTCGGTTCAATAAAAAAAATTATTATGAAAATAATAAATAATATCACCATTGATGACTAGGTTTCAATAAGAAGATACCATTCTCCACTAACTTTATAATAATATACTTGTATAATAATAATGATACACTAATCACATACTTTAATCAACTTTAAACGAGAATAAACACTCACTATATTAATAAAAATTCAATTGTCAAGAGCTCTTGCATTGTCTGGATTTTATGTTTTTCAACCCATTTGACCATAAATAGGGGTAACATATTGTACCGTACCGAAAATACTAACGCATGTCATATAGTGCACTGAAATTTTCAATATTTAAAAATTCATACCGATATCGTACCAAAATTTTCTGTATACCAAATTTTGATAAGTGAAAAATATTTGCAGTCACCGTACGGAAAATTTTGGTATACTGAATTTCAAATGATATCGATATATCTCCTATACCAAAATTTTGATATACTACTCCCTCCGCCTCCCAGCAACTTGCACATTGAGATTGACACACATATTAAGAAAAAATAATTTTTTGGTGTTTTGTTGACTTTTCAAAGGGAATGGGGGTAGAGATTATGAGGTGGAGATATTGAGAGTGCAGATTGTGAGATTCTTTGTCATTTTAAGGTATGCAAATTGGTTAGGGACGGACTAAAAAGAAAAGTGTGCAAATTGCTAAGGGACGGAGGGAGTATTTCATATATAAAAATATCGGTATACAATTTTTTAATAAAAAAACCGAGTTTTTCAATATACCGAAATATCAAAATTTTAGAATATGCATACGACCATATTGTACTGAAGGTCACTATATATTGAAAAATTCAACACTTTCAGTATTTTTTGATTCGATAAGTGTGGTATACCGAAATTTCGTTAATTTTCACATCCCTAACTATGAATGTAAAGGAGTGAATTTTAGAAAAGAACACAAAAATTGAGAATAATGAAGTTTATTGTCGTGATACCCTGTTTTTTATAAGAAGTTAGATGCAAATCCAAAAAAAAAAAATCCTTTCTTTTTTCTTTAAAATTGCCCGGATCCTTTTTTTTTTTGCAACAAATTGATAGTTTGGTACTTGCCCGCAAAAGTTGAAAGTCGGGTCTTCGAAGCGCAACAAGTTGGCAAAGATAAGTCTTATTTTTCAATTAAATTGTCCAATTTATAATATTATATTCATGATAAAAACTCCTATAGATCTAGTTTATGATGTGAACCCGGGTCAACCCTAACCCATACATTACAAAATGGGTCATATACAACTCATTTTTTTATTCTCACCTCTCATGTGAAGAAAAATTATTCAATTGCTTCCTCTTCCCTTCTCGGAAAATTGTTTAGCGGCCGCCACACCTGAGGAAACTTCATTGCCATTGTTGTAAATCTTCATGCTCCCCTTTCGGTTAAGCCAAAAAAACTATTACTGTTAAGCCAAAAGTAATATCACAGTAAGCACAAAAAAATTGTTACTGTTAAGCAAAAAACTATTACTGTTAAGCCAAAAAACTATCATAACACGTAAAACTATCATTGTTGAACATAAAAAAAACTAGCATTAATAAGCAAAAAAACTAACACTGTTAAGCTAAAAAAACTATCACTCATAAACCAAAAAATTATCATTGTTTAACAAACTATCACTGCTAAGCCGAAAACTATCATTATTTAGCTAAAAACTCTATCAAGGTTAAGCCAAAAAACTATCATTGTTATAAAGGCAAAAGAACTATCACTGTTAAGCCAAAAATCGTTCATAGTGCTATTAATTTTCTCCTACCCCTTCACCTTCATCGCTAATGTTCTCAATTAGTGTGCCTTCACATATTTCAGAATCAACGTCTTGTGAAGTTTTAAGCGTCAATCTTCATTGTTTTAGAGTTTTGAGAGTGAATCTTCACTTTTCGTTTTGAAATTGAGTATATTTTGATAGTGTTGTGAACTAGAGTGTTGAAAGAGGGCAAGAACAATGTGAAATCGTTAAGGAAGTGTGGCATGATGTAAGATCATTGAGAAAGAGAGATCATGTGGCGTGAATCCAAAATCGTGAGGTTTCGTGTCATATAGGACATCAACTTAAAAACAAAACACTTTCATATATTTTGTAGGAAACTCCAAAAACAGGTTCTTGTAACTCCTTCTCTAAAAAAAGGACATTTTGTAAGTATTCTTTTTATTGAAGACAAAAACTCATATGAGACGGTCTTATACTATCTCTCATATATTTTGTAGGAAACTCCAAAAACAGGTTCTTGTAACTCCTCTAAAAAAAGGACATTTTGTAAGTATTCTTTTTATTGAAGACAAAAACTCATATGAGACGGTCTTCTACATGAGATAGGGTATAACTTAGCACAAATCACACTTACCCTTTTTAAAGTGTTATAACATCGATGCCCAACTTATGCCCCGCCTCATTGTGAGACCGTCTCGTGCAAGTGTGCCTCTTTATTGAAAGTGATAGTGAAATATATTTATATTGTTATCGAGTGAGTCTTAGGTGCATCATGCAATTCAAGTTTATTTTTGAAACGTGTAACTTGTTTTTCTGAAATGTTCAATTTATTTACACTGAAATATTAAAACAAGTTAAATGTTTCAATGTAAACAAGTGGAATATTTCAAAAAATAAATTGTACATTTCAAAATTGCACTTGAATTGTACGATGCATCTAATGCATACAAGAATTTACCAATGTTATCTCGTAAAATTTTCAATTATCAAGATCACTCAATTACAATTTGCATTAAAAAGAGAGTGTGAATTTTGGTTGGTTAAGATTACCCTTCACATGCAGTGCTGATATGTGATATAATCTCATACAAAGAACTTGCATGTTCTTGTAATTTAATTTCATAATTATTTCTTTAAATTTTATGGTTTAAAAGATAGATCTAAATTAGAAAGTGTGGTATTAGTTAAGTGTTATCATAGTTTTAAAGGAATAAAACTTATTTGAGGAATACTCAATCCTTTATTATATTAATTCATACTCCCTCCTTCTTATTTTTTATTGCTCACAAATTCAGAATTCCTAAATGAATGTCTTTATTTATTTTTTCATTTCATAAATTTCAAAAAAATAATTTTACCCTCCCAAACAAACTCCGTACAAATATATCTAAATTACATCTCATGCCACTAATATTTACACACAAAAATATTTATATTTTGTCTCGGTTCCTAGAAAGAACCAAATCACCCCAACGAAAAATAACTTTATTTTTCCTAATACTAATAAACAACCCTCTCATTAAATCTCATAATATTTTGAATAATTGAGCAATTAAAAACAGGACGAAGAGAATTATATTTAAAAATATATATAGAAGAAGATTATGAGATATGAAGAGTGTACTTATTATAAGAAATGATATGTATCTGAACATTTACATCTCTAAATGAATTGTTTATAATAGTGAACAATTCATTTACATCTCTAAATGAACTAAGTATACTCATTACATCTCTTGAATTGTTTATACTAATAGTAAACAATTCATTAAAGAGAATATATAATTAATTTTAATTCATTAATTTGAGAAGATTATTAAGTGTGAAGAATCTACTTATTATAATAATTATAAAGTATATATGTAGATAATATTTTTTCTATTTAAATAATTAATTTTTTATTTTTATTTTTCAAATTCAAAATAGATGAGTTATGCATCACTTTTTAATATATAGATGATAATCCATTCCATGTGAATGCCATTAAATTTTTTGAATTATTAAATAATTTTTTGACTTAATTACAATTAATATTTATGTACAAAATATAATATATACATAGTATATTGTAAAATCCATGTAACACACAAGGGACTATATTAGTTATTTAGTCAATATATAATTAGGGTATAAATATGGCACCAAAATATGCATATTTTTCTCCAGAATTAAGAGTCAAAATGTCAGTTTTGAAAAGTTTGAGTCCGAAACTACAATTCTAGACGCGCTGGAGTTGACATTGAGAAGTTTGAGATCAAAACTGCCGTTAAACTTAACGAATTCAGTAAGGAAGGACTAAAACTTCATGAGGCATGTCTTGTGAGACTAGATTTGAATTTTTGTTTCTGCTAAGACCAAGTAAGGGTCTGCTTGATATGACTTTGAATGGTAATGATGAGATAGAATTCAAAATTTTCCCATAACTTTTCACTTTTTTTCAAAATAGTCCCAAAAAAATTTAATGTACAAAATTTGTCCAATTTTTCCGCAAATTGTACATTTTTCATCCCAAATTCGCCGTAAATGATGAAAAGACGTTGTTTTTGGTTATGCATTTCAGTCGGACATATCAAACTGTCAAACAGTATTAATAGAAGTAATTCTCATCACCCCCAACTAAGCGGGACCTGATGTATTTGATGTATGCAGGATCACACACTAGCTCTGGAAATTCTGGATAGGTAGAAATTTAAAATTGGGTACTATAGAAAAGTGTATATATAAACGCTCAGTCGAAGGAAGTGGCAATTACAGTATAGGAGTTAGAAAGCAGTTGTCATTGTCAACCAAAAGTTGATGAGTTCACATATATAATCATCAACCTTAGTACCATGGATCTATATAGCCGGTAATATTAATAATTAAGATGCAGCTTTCATCAACCAATATTGTTCCCACAATTGAAATTATTTGGAGCAGGCTAGAAGAAGATGTTTATCTCCAATTCCTGCAGCTGCATGCTTTTCTATGAGAAGGAGGCTCCAAAGAAAGACAGGCACAGGAAGATCAACACTGCGCGGGGGCCAAGAGACAGACGAATGAGGCTGTCTCTTGACGTTGCTAAAAGTTTCTTCCATCTTCAAGATCTGCTGGGCTACGACAAGCCCAGCGCAACTGTGCACTGGCTACTCACTAACGCCGCACCCGCCATTGCACAGCTGCACCCCACCTCTACTACTACTACTAATTCTCAACATGATCTTGAAGATGTTGTTGCTGCTACAATCAAGAAAGTTGTTAAGAAGAAGAAGAAGAAGACTAGAGTAGCAGTCGGGAGAGAGTCGAGGATTAAGGCAAGAGAGAGGGCCAGAGAGAGAACCAGGCGCCGCCACCACCACACCAACACGGACTCCATGCCCATTATTCATCATCAACAATATAGTAGTACTAATTACTACCCACCTGCACCCTCCACCTTCTTCACTCAGGTCACCTTATATAATCCACTACTATTCATTAATTTTCCCGCTTTTATAATAAGTGTGTATTCAGGTGCACAGTGCACTCATATTGCATTTTAAAAATATGCAACTTGTTATATTGAAATATGCAACTTGTTTACACTGAACGGTGTAATAGTTTCTAAAATATAAACAAGTTACATCTTTCAATATAACAAGTTGCATGTTTCTAAAATGCAATATGAGGGCACGGTGCACCTGGATGCATATAAGACTTAGCCTTAACTCTTCTTCATTATCATTTGTTTAATCTTAATTATCAGGAAGAGCAGATTGGAGAGTTTGAGTTTGGTGGCAACCCATGGGGGGAAGAAGTCTTCAACACCTTTCATCTATCTCAATAATTTCGCTGATTGAGGGTGTGTTTTGAAACACTTAAAACAACTTCCAGAAGCACTTATTTTCAAAGCTCCCTCTCACAGCTTTTGAAAATAAGTGCTTCTGAAAGTTGTTTTAAGTGTTTCAAAACACACCCTGACTTACGTCTAATGCTTTTGTACCTAATTGTACATACATATTCTGTCTTGGGATCTTTTACAACTTCCTTAATTCACTTTGTCGATTCAGAAATAATGAATTATTCACAAATGTTTTAGTTGTTCACTTGTTTGGTTTAGTCTTTGAAGATTAAATATTTCTACCGTTTAGTAGACCTTTTTCTGATTGGTAGGCTAGCACAGTCCTCATTAAAATGAATTCTACTCTTTAGATCAGTGGAGTGGCGGGGCCAGGAATTACACTAAGGGGCCAAATTTATAATGTACTTTTGAATTTTTTATATATTTCTAAAATATATTTGAACTAAATATCTTTATATTAACTAAGTTAAATACATTTAATATACATATTAAAATGTGAATTATACACATCTCTTTTTCTCTTTCGCTCCCTCTTTCTCACCTGAGGAAAAATAAAAAAATTTACATGAAAAAATAAGGGCATACTTTGAAATTAACCAAAACCTTCAACCTCAACATATTAAAAATAAATACTAATAAATACATATTAAAAAATTTAAGTGGGGTCAGGGGGCTCAGTCACCCTCGTGGCCCCAATATGGCTCCGTCTATACTTTAGACATGTGTGTTTTTTTTTTATCGGACAAATGGTGAGTCGAACTCATAAATTCACGGGTTAACGTATTTGTTCTTATATATGAGTTGATTAAACCGTAAATTAAGACACTTTTTTTTCTTTCATTTCTCTTCTACATAGAAATATCTCAATGATATACTAATTAGGTAGGCAATCCTTGGCTAGAAAAGATGCATACAATCTCATTCGAATGTAATCAGTTCAATTCTAGTTTTGTGAAAAGAAATTACAAACTTTTTTTTTTTTTTTTTTTTATCGCCGCAATAGTAGTTGTTCATCATTTTTTTGGCCACGTAGTTGTCTCAGCAGTAGCTTTTCATCTTCTTTTTGGTATTCTCTCTTGCGATGAATATTCTTCGATCATTCTTTTCTCTCATTTCTCAACCAAATGACTTGCGCTTCTTTTTCATAGAGACAATTATTAGTGAAATCGGAAGTTGACAAAAGGGAATTAAGTAATTTGAGGGAATTAGTCAATGGACTACTCGGTGATGCGGTTGTTGGATTGTTAGTCGAATATATCATTTCGATGTTGCTATTTTTCTTACAGTGTGATTTAGATTTTTTTAATTGATTTAATCTTCTCTTTTTGTTTCTTAGTTATTTTGATGAGAGTTGTGAAAAGAAAAATAAAAATGGAAGAAATCTCAATTTTTGTGGGTTATACCTAAGTTGAGGATTTTCCCCTTTAAATCTCTTGAGCCCCTTAAGAGAAGCGTTATCATCCGCTCTCACCGATTCTACATAACATTTTTTGGATTGGTATTGATCTATCTTGACCTCTCCAACTTCTTCTTGAATAGGAATTTCAGCTTCATGCGGAATGTGGAGACAATAGCCTGAAACACATTTAAAATAGGTCTTCCAAATATAACGCTATAAGAAGAAGGTATATTTACTATTAGAAACTTCACCCTCATCACTCGCCTTCTCGGGCGACTCCCAACCGTACTTGCAACATCACCTGACCAAAGGGTTGAGTGGCCCTCCCGTGAATCTGTACGGAGCTGTCTCAACTAGCTCCAGTTTCATGTCCAATTTCATTCTTCGGAGGCAGTCCATGAACAAAATGTCTGTTGAACTCCCTATATCCACAAACATTCGAACCACATCAAACCCTGCAATATTTGTAGTGATTACCAAGGCATCGTTATGGGGCTCCCGGGACTCTCCTTCATCTTCTGGTCCAAAAGAGTTATTTGGGTTAGACTCTACACGTCCTACTTCCCGCCTATTTCCACCATGTTGGGATCTCAAGATCTTAACATTAGACTTTCGGGCCCTGTTTGAATCTCCGATTGCCGGACCACCCATAATCATTTGGATTAGCCCTCTCTTCTGGGGATTCTGGTCTTCAGGCCCGTTTTAGGGTCGCTTCTTTTTCTCTTCTGTCTTTTCTTATGGTTCTTTCCTCTTTTGCCCTCGAAGGCCCTACCGATCCTTTATTGGGGACCGACCTGTTGGAGTTATACTGGAAAGTATATTTTTACTTTGTATAACCAAACTGAATTTCTGTCTTATTTACTGAAATAAATTATTTATCACTGTTGCTTTAAAAATGATTAAATGTTATATATATTTACTGCATATCTGTTCAATAAATAGTATGAGTTACATTGTAGTTAATGTGGTGATACCATATCATAGAAGATCACATTAACAGTTCCTTGTAAATAAGTACAAATTCACAACCTAGATGGAAATGAACAATCCATCGTGAAAGGTTGAAGTGTAAGGCTCGGATTGACTTTTCTTGACCAAGAGATTGCACTAGTGCATTATGATGCGCTGAACAGGACCTACAACGAGGATAAATTCTTTAGTACTGAATGTAGAAGAATTAGACCTCAGTGATTCGTTATTTCTTAATCTATGTCCCTTAAATAAGATCGTATGTAATTAATGGTAAAGAATCAATGCGATTCAATACTTTGTGTTTTTGGGCAATATTATTATTTACATGACGATTGCTAAGATTTAATACAGAAAATCATGTGCAAGTACGTCTTGCGTGATTTGTCCCCTTGGTGGGCTCAGAAGTTTTATCATACTAAATCTTGCAAGTGAAATTTATTTCCGGTATGGATAATAATGTTGAGCTGACTTTACTCCAAGGAAAAAAATATTAATTAATATAAAGCTTTTCAGTGGCTTGAATTAATTAATGGACTGGATAATCTTAAACACGGAAAATAATAATCGGGAGCTATATTACAGTAATATGGGTTAAGATGGATAGTGCAATATTAATTTTATAGTGAAATTAATTAATATTAATGGGCTGAATAATATTGTGGCTCAATATTGATAATTCAAAGCCCATTGGAAGATTCAATCTTAATTCTCCTAAAGGCCCCTCAAGTAGCCCAATATAAAGTCTATAACTGAAAAAGGTGATTAAAATAAAAGAAATAATTGTTGCCTATATTTCCTCATTATTTTCGAAAATTAGAAGGAAGAAAGAGGAAAAGATTTTCTTGGAAAGATTTTATGAAAAAATATAATTATTCTTGGAATACAAGATTATCTCATAAATTTAAGAAAAGTCCAAATCTTATTTCTTTCCTTCTTAGTTTTTTTGAAAATAGCAATAAATAAGGAGGTGGGATTTTGTGGAGATTTATTTTAGGAGAGAGAATATTGTTGATGTTGCACGGATGTTGTTCGAGATGTTGGACAACATTCTGCACAACATCATAAATTTGCTCTTTCTCCTAACACTGACTCTGTTTTATTAGATGTGTTTTTCTATGTTTCCTACATTGCAGGTTGAAGACAATTTCAGATATTGTCAAGCGGTTGCACTGTATTGGAGTGAGAATAGAAAGATCATGGGTAGTTACACCAAGATCATGGAGATAGTGGAGGAGAAGTTAAAGGCTATCCAAGCCTAGTGAATAGGACAATGCAGTTGATCCGAAAGTCTATAAATACACTGCATTGATCGACTTTCAAGTTTGAGTTAAAGTGAAATACCATTTGCTCTACTCCAAACTTAAGAGAGTAGCATCCGAGACACAACCGTGAGTGGAGTGTGAGGGTTGATGTTATGTCTATTTGTACTAGGTCAAGTGTATTCCAACATTTCCCATCAGTATTGATTTTATCTTATTAGATCAAGTTTTAGGTTGAATAAGATCACTAGTTACTTGATTGAATAGATTGATTTTTGGTGTGTGGCTTTTCACTACACCTTTTAGGATCTTGTAAGAGATTCGTGTGTATCACACTACTTGTTATAGTGATGTTTTTAACCATGAGGTTCGTATAGTCTGATTACAGACTATACACAATTTTGAAATCCTTTGCACTGCGTTTTTTATACTTCTGTTATCATATCTTGTTTTACATGTTGCATAACATTTTCAACAACACTCTGAAAATATACACGCACACACACTCTCAGTTGGCGCCAGAGCCATAAACTTGATACACTAAGTTAAAGGTCCGATGTTTAAGTGTGTTTTTGTAATGGATTATCCACTGACTCCTTCTTTAAAACCTACAATTTTGGATGGATCAAATTACCCATACTGGAAACCTAAAATGCGCATGTACATTAAGTCTATAGATGAGAGAGCATGGCGTAGTGTGTTATCTGGTTGGAATCCTCTAAAGACAATTGATGATAAAGATGGAGAATCGCAAGTCAAAAAGGAGATTGATTGGTCCAATGATGAATGCATATCGGCCAATTTCAATTCTAAAGCCCTTAATGAGATTTTTACTGCTACTAATGTTTCTATGTTTAAACTGATATCTAACTGTGTTTCTTCTAAGGATGCATGAGAAATATTGCAGGAACATTGTGAAGGATCACAAAGTGTTCGAAGGAATAGACTCAGAATGTTTGGAACCAAGTTTGAAAACTTGAAGATGAAAGATGATGAGAACATTTCATAATACAATGAATGGATAAGTGAGATTGCTAATGAGTCAGACTCACTTGGTGATCCAATTTTTAACACTCAGTTAGTTAATAAGATATTTAGAACTGTTCCTAAACGATTTAGATGCTAAAATATGTGCAATAGAAGAGGCTAAGAACATTGATTTATTGAGTCAAAATGAGTTGATCAGTATTTTGAAAACCTGTGATATTAACTCAAATATGTTAGATGATGATAAACATGAGAAAGATAAAGACAAGAAAATACTTGCTTTTAGAGGTGAAACTTCTGAAAATGTTGGTAAACATCCTTATGTAACTGAAGTTGATTCTGATGATGATGTTTATGATTTATGTGATGAAAATGTTTCTGAACAATTTTCTCTTATCGCTAAGCAATTCAAATCTTTTCTAAAAGAAAAGTTCAGAAGACCAAATGGTAATTTTCAGCCAAAAGCTAAATTTAATCAGAATTCTTCTCCCTCTGATAAAAAGCTTGTTCTAAGTCAGTCTTCTAGTTTCAACCAACCTAGACAATTTACTAAGGATAACAAGTTCAAATATGATCCTGAGTACAGAAAAAAGGTTAAATGAGATGCATGTCCTGGATATGGTCATTATGCTAATGAATGTGCTAATACTATGCTTAGGAAAAAGATAAACTTTAATGATACCTTAAGTGATGATTCTGATGATGAAATTGATGCTGGTAAATGTGAGCTAAGTGCTATGTCTGCTAGAATAGTTTATGATGATACATTTGATGATGATCTCGATGATTATTGGTCTGAAGCAGATTCAGATGTTAACTTAACATCTGAAACAACATTCAGTAAATATGATTCTGAGATTAACTGTTTTGCTAGAACTATTCTTAATACTGGAACATCAAAATCTGCTGATTGTGACTCTGAATATCTGAAGTTCAAATCTGATTTATAGTTGATATGGTAATGCTGGACTTGGTTTTGTGAAAACTTCTGAAGATACTCCTATATCATGTGAACCTATTTCTTTTGTAAAAGCTGGAACTTCTTTACCAAAATCTTGTAAAGGTAAACAAAAGAAATCTGATGGTTTGTTTAAAGAGTATGTCTGTTTTTATTGTGCTGGAGTAGGTCATATCCGTCCATATTGTTCTAAGTTAAGAAGAGACTTAAAAGCTGGAATTGTTTTACCTGATAAAGTTGAACACCCTATAAAACAGGTTAACAGCACTAAAAAGTTGATTCATAAGAACCTGTCATATAATGTTGTGTATACATATTTGAAAGCATGTGTCCCTGGATCTTGGTAATTTAATAGTGGTTGTTCTAGACACATGACTGGTCAAGTCAACCATCTGACTAATTATACATCTTGTTATGGTGGTCATGTTACCTATGGTGGTGGTTCAAAAGGTAAAGTGGTTGGTAAAGGAACCTTGAATGTTCCTGGATTTCCAAAGTTGACAAATGTACTACATGTAAAAGGTTTACTTTCTAATCTAATTAGTATTAGTCAATTATGTGATGATGATTTACATGTGAAATTTGACAAGAATTCATGCTATGTGCTTGATAAAAATGATGAATGCTTAATGACTGACAATAGATCTGCTGATAATTGCTATTTGATTGGTTCAAATCATACTTGTAAAAGTGCTAAAGCAGATGATATTATTTTGTGGAATTAAAAACTTGGTCATGCTAATTACAAAAGTCTTCAAAAAATTGCATAGACTAGGTGCTGTTGTTGGTTTACCTGATCTTAACTTTGAAAATGGAAAAAATCTGTGGACCATGCCAGAAAGATAAGCAAGTAAGGACAACACATCAAATGTTGTCAGTATGTACAACAAACAGGTGTTGTGAGTTGATTCATATGGATCTAATGGGTCCTACGGAAACTGAAAGTTTAGGTGGAAAGAGGTATTCATATGTTCTTGTAGATGATTTTTCTAAATATACTTGGGTTATTTTTCTAAAAGAAAAATCTGATACCTTTTCTGAATTCAAAATTCTTTACAAAAGGTTTAAAACTGTTTTATGTTTAAAGATTAGTAAGATATGGTCTGATCATGGAAGAGAATTTGAAAACAGTTTGTTTACTAATTTTTGTGAAAAGAAAGGTATTTTGCAAGAGTTTTTCTTCACCTAAAACTCCTCAACAAAATGGGATTGCTGAAAGAAAAAATAGAACTTTGCAAGAAATGGCAAGAGTTATGCTAACCTCAAAAAGTCTGTCTAAGAAATTCTGGGCTAAAGCTTTGAACACTTCTTGTCACATTGTGAATAGAGTCTATATTCATTCTGGTAGTAATTATACTCCTTATGAGATTCTGAATAACAAGAAACCAAATTTGAAATACTTTCATGTTTTTGGTTATGTTTGTTACATTTTGAATGATAGAAATCAGTTGCACAAGTTTGATTCTAAGAGTGATAAAGGATTCTTCTTAGAATATTCTAAGAATAGCAAGGCATATAGAATCTATATCTTGAGAACTAATACAATGCAAGAATCTGTTAATGTGGTATTTGATGAACTTGCAAGTCTTGCAGGTAAAAGTGTTGAAGATAATGTATCAGATTTGATAGAAGTATCCAGAAATACTGATGACACTGAAGATAGTAAGGATGTTGATCAGAATGTTCCTTCAACATCTGATGCAACATTACCCAAAAGTTTAGATACTAAAAATCTGTCACAAGAATCACAGTATCCAAAATATTTGGTTCCCTCAACAAAGATAATGAAAAGTCATCCATCAGATCAGATCATTGGAGAAGCTACCACTGGTGTACAAACTAGAAGAAGAATGAGTATTCACATCAATAACTTTGTAAGATCAGTTTGCATGTCATCCATATGCAATCAGGTAATTTTTGAGTGTTATCATTCTGAAATTGAGCCTAAAAATGTGAAAGAAGCTTTTGATGATGAAAACTAGATAAATACTATGCATGAAGAGCTTAATCAGTTTGAAAGAAATGATGTTTTGACACTTGTACCTAGGCCTAATTATGATATTAATGTCATAGAAACAAAGTGGATTTTCAAGAATAAAACTTTTGAATTTGGTAACATTGTGAGAAATAAGGCTAGATTGGTTGCTCAAGGTTATACTCAGATTGAAGGAATAGACTTTGATGAAAACATTTGCTCATGTTGCTAGAATAGAATCTATTAGATTACTTCTTGCTATTGCATGTTTCATTAACATTAACTTGCATCAAATGGATTTTAAAGCTGCTTTCTTAAATGGAAACATTTTGAAAATTTGGAATTTCCTGATCATGTTTACAAGTTAAAGAAAGCTTTGTATGGTCTTAAATAAGCACCTAGAGCTTGGTATGGTAGACTTACTGATTTCTTACTTGAGTTTGGATTTTTTAGAGGTGAAGCTGATAGAACCTTGTTCATTAAAAATTCTAAGAATGATATCATGGTTGCTCAAATATATGTTGATGATATTGTATTTGCTTGTAATGATATGCTTGAGAGTTTTGTTAGAGAAATGACCTGTACTTTTGAAATGTCCATGGTTGAAAAACTGAATTTCTTTTTAGGTCTTCAAATCAAACAAATGAAAGATGGTATTTTCTTTTCTCAAAACAAATATGCTAAGAATTTGGTGAAAATGTTTGGTCTTGAAAATGCTAAAACTATGAAAACCCCTATGGGTTCAACTCAAAAGTTGAGTAAAGACTTAATTGGAAAAGATGTTGATCCTACTTTGTATAGATCAATGATTGGTAGTCTTTTGTACTTAACTTCTAGTAGGCCTGATATTATGTATAGTGTTTGTCTTTGTGCTAGATATCAAGCTAATCCTAAGGAATCACATCTTAATTCTGTAAAAAGAATTATAAGATATGTGGCTGGAACATGTGATCTAGATATTTGGTACTTAAAGGATACTAATTGCTCTTTAGTTGGCTATAGTGATGCAGATTGGGCAGGCGATTGTGATGACAGAAAAAGTATTAGTGGAGGATGTTTCTACATGGGAAACAACATTATATCCTAGCATAGTAAGAAACAGAACTGTGTTTCACAATCTACAGCTGAGTCTGAATATGTTGCTGCTGGAAGTTGCTGCATTCAATTGCTTTGGCTTAAAAAGATGTTTGATGATTATGGGTTGGAAAGTGGTATTTTGACTGTTTATTGTGATAATACTAGTGCTATCAATATTTTCAAGAATCCTGTGCAACATTCTTTGACTAAGCATATAAGTATAAGACATCACTTTATAAGAGATCTTGTAGAGAAATAAGTTGTGAAGTTAGAATACATTTCTACTAACAAACAACTTGCTGATATTTTCACAAAAGCCCTTGATAATGAGAGGTTTTCTTCACTTAGAAAATCTCTTGGTCTTTGCTATATCTGAAAATAAACACTAGATGTTGTGACAAATATTTCCGACATTTGAAGTAACATTGTGGTTCTGATAATGAGTTTGTCTGCTGATTTGCTTATTTTTTAACTTTAAATGATAGTGTTATGATCTTATTGTTGAATCATGGTTTAGATACAGAGTCCTGGGCATATATCTCTTAAATGCATTGAAAAATAAAACACAACTTAGATGTGTAATCACTGAGTAACTATGGGACACGGAGCTCGCTACTACGATGTTATCTTTTCAAAAAGTGATTAAATATACATCCATGTTTGTTCACAATCCATTGAGTAACTATGGGGCATGGAGCTCGCTACTACGATGTTCTCTCTTGAAAAGATGGATCAATATGAACATGTGTTTAAAAGAAAAGTTTCAAAATATGCAACACTTTGATGATGAATTTCATGCAAAATTAAGTGTTGAGGTATATGTGTGCCGACATTTTGTGAAACCTTAAGTGATTCATACTTTATCTATCATACATGATTAGTTTAAATGTTATAGATAAGTTGAATTCACGGTTTAAACAAGTTATTTGAATTGATATGCATTTATTTAAGTTTGGATATAGTTTTCTGGTTTTCAAAAATGTTTTTGGCGGTCTTACACAACACACAACCACAAATTGCCTTAGTGGGTGGTTACTTTGTTCCACTCCTGGTTGGTTTCTTGGTGGTTTTGTGTAATAACCTCCAGTCTTTCTTCTCTACTTTAGTTCGATTTATTTTGTGTAATAACCTCCACTTGTGTTATTTCATTATTTCGGTCATATACTATACTTTTCCCTTCTATATTTTTTCATAACATTATTTTAATTGCCCGTGTATTATTTTGATTGGACAGAAAGGCGGTATGGTTGATGATGAAAACCCTTCGGCTCCTTTTCCTATTCATTCACACTCTCACACGAACCCTTCTCGAGAAAAACCTTGTTCGCACCCTTCTTCTCTGTCGATTTCAAACCCGTTGAACTTGCTCACAAAAATGGCCTCACAAAACCCAGATTATGATTCCACTAATGTTGGTGGATCATCGTCTTCATCCACCCCAAAACCCATTCCGTACGAGTTTCCTGAAAATACCCCTCACTCTCTGGTTCGACTAGTCATCGAACAAATGCTTGAGAAAAACCCTCCGGTTCTTCCTGATGTATTTGCAGGGAGAAAGCAAATCAACATTAATGATTTTGTTGATCTTTCTGCAAATAGCCACAGAAATCCCTGATGAACCTTCTCCAAAACTAGCTAAAAACCCTACTCAAACAGCCGATGTTGAGATGAAAAAAGTTAATTCCTCCGATTCAGAAGGAATGGGGGAGAAATTGAAGAATATTCAGCTGATAAAGAAACAATTAGCTCCCAAAAGAGGTGGAAAATGGGGAAAGAGGAGAGTCTCACAGAGAACCTCGGTAAAAAGGTGGACTATACTGGGAAACGTCCTAAGAGGACTGATGGTGGTGTTGATGATCCTATCACTGTAGAGGATTCAGATGAAGAGATGGAGATTCCACAAGTTCCTGTTGCAGAACCTGAGGACTCTAATGATGCACTCACTATGGAGGAGTTGATGGCCAAAAAGGAGAGAAGAACAAAAATGAGAAATGATCCTCCTGCTCATGTTGCTAAAGATGTTGAAGAATCATCTGATTCTGAATAGGAAGATGATCCTCAAGTTGAGGATTCTGTGGAAGAAATGGATCCCAAAGAAGAGAAACTTGAGGAAGATATCCCTGAAGAAGAAGAGCCAGAACATTTTGTTGATGAAGCTGCTCATGAATCAGATGGTTTGTTTGATTCTGATGAGGTAATGATGTCTGACTCTGACCCTGATGATAAGAAAGAGCATGATAGAAAGTCTGATGTGGTTAAAACTTTTCTTAAAAGGAACATAGTAAATGAAAGGATCATTAAAATCCCAGACTTTGAAGCTAATAATCTGATTGGTTTTCTAGAGAATAGATCATTGTTGCATGCTCTTCAAATTATGGAAAGATAAGATTCAAATACAATGTGGTAACAATCAATCCTAGGCTTATCAACATCTTTCTAAGGACTAGACAAACTGAGGAGGATAATGTTGAGCTGGATATTAAGGAAGTGATGTCTGCCATCACTGGTGGAAAGTATTCTGAATGGACTTTACTGTTTTCTACTGCCAAATTAACCTCCTTGTATTCTGTGATGTATAAGCTGCTTGTTTCCAATTGGCTACCCTCAAAGAACTCTACTGTGTTAACCAAAGAGCAAGCCTTCTTGATGTACAAGATTTTACACTTGAACAGGTTTAACTTGGGGCATGTTATATTTGATAACCTGATGACATTTGCTGGTAAACACACAGAAGGAAGCATTCTTCCTTATCCTAGTTTGATATGTCAGTTCTTGGATAGGTTAGAATTTGAGAGGCCAAGAGGTGAAATAATTAGTGGATATGTTCCAAGCTTTGGAATATCTCATGTGCTGAAAGCTGGAAACATAACTGTGGATCTTCCTTTGCCTGATCCTGAACCGCAAGTCGAAAATGTTATCCATCATGTTGGCAATATTCCTTATACAGTAACCAGAAGAGATGGTACACTCTCTGTTCATTTTACTAATTCTTATATTTCTAATCAAATCACATCCATCCAGCACAGCATAGATGCTCCTTCTGGAGAAGCCTTCTTTCTACTCCAACAGGGGGAGAATCACCTGATGATGGTGATAATGTTGGGAAATATGGGGTGCTCGGATTTATTCAAGATGAATTTAAATACATATTTAAATTAATCAGTTAATTACTAACATGAATTAATCCTAAATCAATTCAACATAATAATTAAACAAGCAATTTAGCAACATGCGTACACGTAATCCACGTAAATCCTAATCATGCGGAATCTAAGAGTTACGAGATTACATACCTCTTGTAGAGACAACCGTTGAGACGATGGATCAACCCAAAGAGCCTTCCCAAATATGTCCCACGTCCACGAACGTAATCCGGTGGAAGGATTCTCAACGAACGATTTTAATAAAGGAGAAAATAAAATTATTTGCCACCACCTTTGTGGATTTCTAATTTTTCCAACACATGGAATTGCATTGAGGATGAAATATTCATCCCCTATTTATTAGGGGGGGGCAAAAATTTTGACCTAATTGGGTAATTGGGAAATTTCCTTGCTTCTTCCTCAAGATACAATCTTGAATATATCCAATATATTCTATTTCCCAAAATATCTCCCAACAAAATCTCCTCCTCCTTTCTTGCTCCTTATTTTCGAAAAATACACACAAGTAGGGAAGAAATAAGATCTTCTTCCTTTCTTGAATTTATGGGATAAACTTGTATCTCAAGAATACTTATTCCATAAAATCATTCCAAGAAAATCAAGAAAAAAACTTTTTCTCTCTCCTACCTATTTTTTCGAAAATAATTATGGAAAAATAGGCAAAATATTTTATTCTCCTCTTCATTAATTGGACTTTAAATTGGGCTATTTGAGGGGCCTTTAGGAAAATTAAGATTGGACCTCCAATGAGCTATGAAACTTTAATATTAAGCCAAATATTATTTAAGCCCATTAATATTAATTTATTCCACTATAAAATTAATATTGAATTATCCGTCTTAACCCATATTACGACTTCACAATAATATGGCTCCCGATCATTATTTCCCGTGTTTAAGATTATCTTAGTCCACTAATTAATTAAGCCACTGAACAGGCTTTATATTAATTAATATCTTTGTCCTTGGAGTAAAGACAGCTCAACATTATTATCCATACCAAAAATAAATTTCCACTTGCAAGATTTGGTATGATAAAGATTCTGAGCCCACCAAGGGGACAAATCAAGCAAGCCACACTTGCACACGATTCTCCATATTAAATCTTAGCAATCGTCATGCAATTAATAATATTGCCCAAGATATAAGGTATCGAATCGTGTTGATTCTCTTCCTATCATAAGTCAAAGCAATAGTTATTAATTTCACACTATCCTATTTAAGGGATAGAGATTAAGAAATAACGAACCACTGAGGTCTAATTCTTGTATATTTAGTACCAATTTTTTTTTCCTCTTGTAGGTCCTATTCAGCGCATCATAATGCATTAGTGTAATCTCTTGGTCAAGACAAGTCAATCTGAGCCTTACACTTCAACCTTTCATGATGGATTGTTCATTTCCATCTGGGTTGTGAATTTGTACTTAATTATAAGGAACTGTTAATTTGATCTTCTGTGATCTGGTATCACCAAATTAACTACAATGTAACACTTAATTACTTATTGAACAGGTTTGCAACAAATATATATAACATTCAATCATATTTAATGCAACAATGATTAATAATTTATTTCAGTAAATAAATAAGAAATCCAGTTTGGTTATACAAAGTAAAAGGCATACTTTCCAGTATAACCCCAACAATCTCCCACTTATACTCAAAGTCTGCTTTTAAGTATACTACAACATGTCTCGTGTTCTATGTGACATCTAATGTCACCTACACGAACCTAATAATATTTCTCCCACTTATACTCAAAGCAGATTGGCAACGCTCTTGACACTCATTCCTTCCACATGTATCTCGAATGTACTCTGAGGCAGACCATTTGTGAATGGATCTGCTAAGTTGTCTTCCGACGCAATCTTTGCCACCTCTATGTCTCCTCTCTTAACGATTTCTCGTATAAGATGGTATTTTCTTTCTATGTGTTTGCTGGCCTTGTGGGCTCTCGGTTACCTAGAATTTGGAACTGCTCCGGCATTATCACAGTAAACCGTGATCGTGATGGGAAAATCCGGAACAACGTCCAAGTCCACTAGGAAGTTCTTGAGCCAAACCGCTTCTTTCGCTGCTTCACAAGCAGCTACATATTCGGCTTCCATGGTAGAATCAGCGATGCATTTCTGCTTAACGCTTCTCCATGTCATGGCTCCTTCCCCCATGCAAAACACACTACCCGAGGTTGACTTTCTGGAGTCCATGTCTGATTGGAAATCTGAGTCCGTGTAACCGATGGGGATTAGACTGTCTGATTGATAAACTAACATTCTATTCCGTGTCCTCTTCAAATACTTCAGAATGTTTTTAATTGCAGTCCAATGCTCTTTTCCAGGGTTGCTTTGATATCTTGCCACCATGCCTACGACAAAGCAGATATCCGGTCTTGTGCACAACATTGCATACCGAAGCATAAGGAATGTCTTTCATGTCATCTATTTCCTTTTGCTTGGGACACATCTCCTTGGATAGATGGATTCCGTGTCTGAAAGGCAAAAAACCTTTCTTAGAATCTTGCATGCTGAATCGCTTCATAATGGTGTCTATATATGAGGCTTGTGAAAGCCCGATCATTCTTTTCATGTGATCTCGAGTGATCTTGATCCCTAGGACATGACCGGTTTCTCCTAAGTCCATCATATCAAACTGTTTTGATAGCCATGCCACGTCTGACAACACCTTTACATCGTTCCCGATGAGCAGAATGTCATCTATAGTACCAAGAATACCAAGGCCGTTCCGTCACGCTTTTTATAAATACAGCTTTCGAAATTGTTTTGATCAAAACCGTAGGATTTTATAACTTGATCAAAACACTGATTCCAAGCTCGGGATGCTTGCTTTAGCCCATAAATGGACTTCTTTAGCTTGCAAACCAGATGCTCTTGGCCTTTTTCAATGAAGCCTTCGGGTTGTTGCATACAAATTTCTTCGTCAAGACTTCCATTAAGGAAAGCGGTCTTGACATCCATTTGTCAGATATCAAAGTCTAGGTGCGCAGCAATCGACAAGAGAATGTGGATGGACTTGAGCATGGCTACGGGCGAAAAGGTTTCATCATAATCGATCCCTTCTTTCTGAGTGTACCCTTTCGCCACGAGTCTTGCCTTAAAGGTTTCAACCTTTCCTTTCGGTCCCCTTTTTCTCTTGTATACCCACTTGCATCCAATGAGTTTTACCCCATTAATTGGTTCGACTAGCTCCCACACTTTATTGTGATCCATTGAACCCATCTCGGCTTCCATTGCGGTTTGCCAAGAAGTTGCATCCTTATCTTGGATCGCCTCGTTGTAAGACATGGGTCTGATTCTTCCCCTGGGATCAAGTCCGAGGACTCTCCTATCCCCAAGAATCGCTCGGGTTGTCGAACAACCCTCCCACTGCGATGAGGTTCTGGTTGTGTAGGTGTGACGCTTGGTATATCGACTTGTACAGTTGGCAACGGAGTCGGCCCCCTAAGTTCTTCTAAGGTAATCTCACTTCTAGGTTTTTTATCGTTCATATAGTCTTATTCCAAAAATCTAAAGTGCGTACTAATTACCACCTTTTGATCTTCGGGACCATAGAACATGCATCCCTTTATTCCCTTGGGATACCCTATAAACAACCTTAATTCCTAACGTACGTCCAATTCTACTTTCTTTTCTTATCCAACACGATGTCGGGACACCCCCCAGTTCTCATCATGTGTCCTAAAATTTGGGCTTGTGCCCCGTCCACAATTCTCTAGGGGTTTTGGGAACCAATTTGGATGACACTAGATTTAGAATGTAAGCTGTTGTTTGCAAGGCATAACCCCAGAACGATTTTTGTAAATCCGCATAACTCATCATTGACCTTGACCTTACCATTTCTAAAAGTGTTATGTTTCTTCGTTCTGCAACCCCGTTTTGTTGAGGGGTACCGGGTGTAGTCAACTGGGATGCAATCCCTTCATCCGATAGGTAGTTAAAAAATTCATCACTGAGGTATTCGCCTCCATGATCAGATCATAGAAACTTGATACTCTTTTCCTTATGATTCTCTGCTTCAGCCTTAAATTCTTTGAATTTATCAAGTCTCGATTTATGCTTCATTAGGAAAACGTATCCATAGCGTGAGTAATCATCGATAAACGTAATGAAATACTCGTAGCCACCTCTAGCTTTGATTTACATTGAACCACACATGTCGGTGTGAACGATCTCTAACCCTTCTTTAGCTCTAAGCCCCTTTGCTCCAAATGTTTTCTTGGTCATTTTACCCTCCAAGCATGATTCACGCAAGTTGGAAATGGTTCAATCAGGAGGGACTCCAATGAACCATCTTGGACCAACCTTTGGATCCTTTTCGGGTTAATATGACCTAATCTTAGGTGCCAATGAACCATCTTGGACCAATCTTAGATGTGTTACAGGATGCATTCTGTGAGTGATATGCACAGTTAATAATATAGAGATTGTTCTGTAAAGTTCCATGGCAGATAACCACATCGTTACAAAAAACATTAACATGTTTATTAAAATGAACAAAATATCCATCAGCAAATAGTTAGGAAACAGAAATAATGTTTTTTGCGAAAAACAGGAACATAAAGAACATCTCTTAAAATTAAACTCTTGTCTTCAAAAGACAGGTGGACGTCTCCCACTACTTCAGCTGCCACTCTCGTAGCATCGCCTAGCGTGATGAGGATCTCACTTCCACTAAGTTGTCGGGTCCGCTTGAACCCCTGTAATTTGAAACAAATATGATCAGTGGACCCTATATCCATTACCCACGAATGGGTAGCATACGCCGCTAAACAAGTTTCAACAACTAGTGCGTGAAAATTGCCTTTCTTTCCATTCTTTTTGGGTTTGGAATAGGCTGACCTCCAATGTCCCTTTTCACCGCAGTTGAAACACTTCCCCTTAGCCGATTCTTTACTCCACCCTCCCTCTTCATCTTTCCTTTGCCCTTGGCAACACTCGAGTTAGCTTAGCTTTCGCTTCTGGCCTTCTTCTTCTTCTTGCCTCCTCTTGGCCTAGAAGAAGAAGATGGACCAACTGCCGCTAATGCTTGGTTGCTCTCTCCCAATATTCCTTCAGCCGAGACTAGAGCTTGCAGCAGATCAGGCAAGGTGAACTTCTGATTGTTTATTTGGTAGTTGAGCCTGAACTGCTCGAAGCTTTTGGGCAGGGAATGGAGTATAAAATCGATCTGGGTCTCGATATCATATTCATCACCAAGTACCTCAAGCTTGTTAAGGTGAGCCATCATCTAAAAAACGTGTTCCCTCACAGGCGTTCCCTCCATCATTTTCATTGAGAGCATGTCTCTCATGGTGATCTGGCGAGCCACACGGTTCTGATGTTGGAACATCGCTTTAAGATTGATCATGATGTCCGCAGCAGTTTCAACGTTTTGGTGTTGGTGTTGCAACACATTTGACATAGAAGCCAAGATGGTACACTTTGCCATTTCGTTGGAACGCTCCCCGTCAGCTTGCTCTTTCTTTTCTGTTTTGCTAGACTCATCAGTTGGGTTTTTTGGTTTGGGTGTAGTAAGGACCTAGTTGTGATGTTGTGCAGTGAGGACAATAGTAAGTTTTCGATACCAATCAACAAAGTTTTCTCTAGTAAGCAAGTTGTCTTTCAGTATATTGAAAAGTGGATTAAAATGTTGCGACAAGATGATACTAAAAATAAACATACACCTTGTGTCAATGTCCGGATCAACACAAAGAAAATCACATAATTCGATCACATGATTCATATTGAAATCTCAAAAAAATATGAACATGCATCAGCCAACATCTCAAAACAGTTTTAAATGAGCCTCTTGGGAGGGTCATCATTTAAATCACATTCAAGCAGGTTACAAATAAGAACAGTTACAAACCTTTAATTTTTTTTTTAACAAATTAATAGTTGGCTCCCACTTGACCAATATAAAATTGACAGGGACTTTGGCGAAATATATGCATATCAATTTTATACCTAAGTAATAACCGTGATTAAATACAGAATTACTACTTCGTTTTGATCGAGCCTATTGGGAGGGTCATCGTCGCCACTAATAATAATTCACAATCATCATTTTGAGAATTTATTCATGTGAAAGCTTTCTTTTGGCCGTCCCTTAGGGGAATTTCTCCAAAAGATTTCACAAATAAATAAATCATGGAGGTCAAAATTATTTCGATTCAAAACTGAATTAATTGTTTAGTGCATACTTAGTAATTTTTGAATTTGAGATTTTTCGTTGAGCAATTCTCATGCAAACAAATTTAAGCAAATTAAATAAAGCATAAGAAAATACAACAATAAATCAAGCAAAGCAGAAAATAAACATATTGGGCACAAATTATCCATCTGTCATGGTTTGATATTCCTTGGCTTGACTTTAAAGAAACGCCATCTTGAATTTCTCCCACTCGTTCGTCTCGAAAAAACAATTCGTCTCGAAGCGCCACGCCAAGTAGCTCGCAGTCGGGATGCACGCCCGCATCCAGTCGGCCACTTGGCCGAGCGACCGCGCCCATGCGCGTAGGCGCAGTGCACGTCGCCCAGTGGATCTCGGCAGCATCGACACGCAATGGGACAGTTGCACCCAAGCGCGCGCCCATGCACGCGTGTGTGCTCCCCGTCCCTCGGCCTACCACCTCGACCGTTCGCGCATGGTGCCGGGCGCTCCTGTGCGCGCGCCCGTGCGTGACACCTAGTTGCGCCCGTGTGCGTCCAGGCCGACGTTGTGCGTCGTGCCCGTGCGCGCGCCTGGTGTCATCCGCCTCGCGCACATACCGTTCTTGGTCCGTCTTAATTTCTTGTTTCCGTCTACGTCTTCGATCAGGTTACAATTTATTTAATGAGAAAATAAATATACCTTAAATCTAGACTAGTCTATTACATTGAACAAATCAAATAGCCTAATCTACTCGTGGATTTTCTCACGATAAAAACAAATTCGAACGAGTCGAATTAAAATCATTCATACGCATGAATAAATAAACACATTAAATACCATGGCAATTGGATACCTGCAAAACAGATCTAGGAATTCTACTATCCAATTTTCAATTTAATGGCCAACATAATTTAAATAACAATTTAAAAGTCAGAGCTCGAAACTGAAGCTCTGATTGTTGGGGTTATACTGAAAAGTATGCTTTTACTTTGTATAACCAAACTGGATTTTCTTATTTATTTACTGAAATAATATATTAATCACTGTTGCATTAAATATGAATGAATGTTATATATATTTTATTGCAAACCCATTCAATAAGTTAAGTACGTATTACGTTGTAGTTAATTTGGTGATACCAGATCACAGAAGATCAAATTAACAACTCCTCGTAATTAAGTACAAATTCACAACCCAGATGGAAATGAACAAACCATCATGAAAGGTTGAAGTATAAGACTCAGATTGGCTTGTCTTGACCAAGAGATTATACTAGTGCATTTAGATGCACTGAATAAGGACCTACAGGAGGATAAATTCTTCAGTACTGAATATACAAGAATTAGAGCTCAGTGATGTGTTATTTCTTAATCTCCGTCCCTTAAATAGGATCGTGTGGAATTAATAACTATTGCTTTGACTTATGATAGGAAGAGAGTTAATGTGATTCAATACCTTATATCTTGGGCAATATTATTAATTACATGACGATTGCTGATATTTAATACGGAGAATCGTGTGCAAGTACGTCTTGCTTGATTTGTCCCCTTGGTGGGCTCATAATCTTTATCATACCAAATCTTGCAAGTGGAAATTTATTTCCGGTATGGATAATAATGTTGAGTTGTCTTTACTCCAAGGACAAATATATTAATTAATATAAAGCTTGTTCAGTGGCTTAATTAATTAATGGACTAAGATAATCTTAAACACGGGAAATAATGACCGGAAGCCATATTATAGTAAAGTCATAATATGGGTTAAGATGGATAGTTCAATATTAATTTTATAGTGGAGTAAATTAATATTAATGGACTTGAATAATATTTGGCCCAATATTATAGCTTCATAGTCCATTGGAGGTCCAATCTTAATTCTTCTAAAAGCCCCTCAAATAGCCCAATTAAAGTTCAATTAATGAAAAGGAGAAGAAAATATTTTTGCCTAATATTTCTTATTATTTTCGAAAATTGTAGAAAAAAGGAAGAAAGGATTTTTCTTGATTTTCTTGTAGATATTTTATGGAAAGAGATAAGTATTCTTGGAATGCATAATTATCCCATAAATTCAAGAAATCAAATCTTGATTCTTTTTCCTTGTATTTTTCGAAAATATGGGATAAAAAGGGGAAGGGATTTTTATGGAAAATTTAAATAAGGAGAAAAGAATATAGGAGATATATTCAAGATTTCTTGGAGACCAAGAAAAATATTTTCTCCCTTAATTTTTTTCCTCAAAAAATTGGCCACCCCTGTCCCTATATATAGGGGATAAATCTTTCATTCCCAAGTGCAATTCCATGTGTTGGAAATATTATAAATCCACAAAGGTGGTGGCAAAATATTTTTGGTTTTCTCTCTTGTTAAACTCGTTCGTGTGAATCCTCCCACTGGATTGCGTTCGTGGACTTGGGACATATTTGGGAAGGCTCTTTGGGTTGATCCAACGTCTCAACGGTTGTCTCTACAAGGGGTACGTAATCTCGTAACTCCTAGATTCCGCATGCTTAGGATTTACGTGGATTATGTGTACTCATGATTGTTTATTCGCT
This sequence comes from Stenogyne calaminthoides, assembly GCA_037126765.1. NCBI lineage: Eukaryota > Viridiplantae > Streptophyta > Magnoliopsida > Lamiales > Lamiaceae > Stenogyne > Stenogyne calaminthoides. The sequence goes on from JBBCBC010000021.1 coordinate 34,592,505, forward strand.
TATTAATTATTATGTTGAATTGATTTAGGATTAATTCATGTTAGTAATTAACTAATTAATTTAAATATGTATTTAAAATCATCTCGAATAGATCCGAGCACCCTAATTTCCCAACAACTGGTATCAGAGCTCTGGTTTCGAGCTCTAACTTTTAAATTGTTATTTAAGTTATGTTGGACATTAAATTGAAAATTGGATAGTAGAATTGCTAGATCTGTTTTGCAGGTATCTAATTGTCATGGTATTTAATGTGTTTAATTTTCATGCGTATGCATGTTGGTTTTGATTTGACTCGTTTGGATTTGTTTTTCTCGTGAGAAAATCCACGAGTAGATTAGCCTATTTGATTTGTTCAATGTAATAGACTAGTCTATATTTAAGGTGTATTTATTTTTCATTAAATAAATTGTAACCTGATCGAAGACGAAGACGGAGATGAGGAGTTGAAATAGACCTAGAACCGTACGTAGGCGACGTGCATCGCACGAAACATGCCAAAGGAGGCACGCGCGCGACGCGGACGTCGCCAGTGAATAGGCAGAGTCGGCCTTGGACGCCGCCGCCGCTGGGACCCGGCAAAGGGGCGGACTCGCCAAAGGACGTCTTGCGCATCGCGGGTATCGGCACGCGACGCCGAGCTCACTCGAAGCGCGCGGCGAAGGTGGCAAAGGCACATGGGCACACACACACGCTGTGGCGGCGCCGATGCTCGCGAGGCTATCGAGGTCCGTGTGGGGTGACGACGCTGCGTGCCTTTAGCACACGGGCACGCGCCGTCAAGTGGCCGACCGGATGCGGGCAAGCATCCCGGCTGTGAGCTACTTGATGTGGCGCTTTGAGACGAAATTTTTTTCGAGACGAATGAGTGGGAGAAATTCAAGACCGCATTTCTTCAAGATCAAGCCAAGGAAAATCAAACCATTACATTTGGATAATTTGTGCCCAATGTGTTTATTTTCTTCTTTGCTTGATTTATTGTTGTTTTTCTTATGCTTTATTTAATTTGTTTAAATGTGTTTGCATGAGAATTGCCCAACGAAAAATATCAAATTCAAAAAATTACTAAGTATGTTTTAATAATTAATTTGGTTTTGAATCAAATTAATTTTTACATCCATGATTTATTTATTTGTGAAATCTTTTGGAGAAATTCCCCTACGGGATGGCCAAAAGATAGCTTTCACATGAATAAATTCTAAAATTGATGATTTTGAATTATTATTAGTGGCGACGATGACCCTCCCAAGAGGCTCGATCAAAACAAAGTAGTAATTCTGTATTTAATCATGTTTATTGCTTAGGTATAAAATTGATATGCATATACTTCACCGAAGTCCCTGTCAATTTTATATTGGTCAAGTGGGAGGCGACTATTAATTTTTTAAATTAAAGGTTTTTAACTGTTCTTGTTTGTATCCTGCTTGAATGTGATTTAAATGATGACCCTCCCAAGAGGCTCATTTAAATCTGTTTTGAGATGTTGGCTGATGCATGTTCATATTTTTTTGAGATTTTAATATGAATCATGTGATCGAATTATCTAATTTTCTTTGTGTTGATCCGGATATTGATGCAAGATGTATGTTTATTTTCAGTTTCATCATGTCGCAACCTTTTAATCCACTGAAATATATGCTCAAAGAATACCAACTCACTGGTGAAAACTATGTCATTTGGAAACATAATATGTCTTTTGTCCTCACTGCACAAAAACATCATTGGTTTCTTGGCGGACCAAAACCTGAAAACCAACTGAAAGGTCATCAAATGCGGAAAGATGTTTGTACAAAATCTTGGAGCAAGCAAACGAATCAATGAAACTCGTAATCTTGACTTCACTGACTGATGATTTGAGACTCATTCATGAGGGAGTTGATTCGGCTGCGGAAATTGTGCAAAGTCTTGAGGAAATGTTTTCTTCAGAGAGCTGTATGACCAAAGAGTTTCATCAAAATGGTGTGGAAAAACTAAAAATGATCGAGGGAACGCCCGTGAGGGATCACTTTCTCAAGGTCAGACGTCATTTTGAGAAACTTGCTTACCTCGGTACACGGTACTGTGATGAGGCTCATATCAAATTCCTGTTCCTAACTCTTCCAAGATGCTTTAATGAGTTTTATTGTGGTTTTGATGAGTGATCACATGTTTGCCATGGATACTCTACAAGAGATCTTGGAGACGGTAGAGAAACACTTGGGACAAGAAGACGAGGCTTTGGTGACTAAGAAACTTCTCTCAATATCTAGACCAATGGTGGGTAAGATCGTTGAGAAGATGAATGGTCCGATCCAAAGCAAGGCCACTAAGAAAACGGGTAAGAAAGCCAGTTGGTTAAAGGTCCAAAAGAAACCAAAACAAAAATGTTTCAACTGCGGTGAAGAAGGACATTGGAGGTCAGCCTATTCCAATCCCAAAAGGAATGGAAAGAAAGGTAATTCTCACTCACTAGTTGTTGAAACTTGTTTGGCGGAATATGCTGCCCATTCATGGATAGTGGATCTGAGATCCAATCGATCATGTTTGTTTCACGTTCTGAGGGTTCAAGCGGAACCGCAACTTAGTGGAAGTGAGATCCTCATCACGTTAAAGGCGATCTTCACGAGAGTGGCAAAATGAAGCGATGGGAGAAGTGCACCTGTCTTTTGAAGACATGATTTTAATTTTAAGAGATGTTCTTTATGTTCCTATTTTTCGGAAAAACCTTATTTCAGTTTCTAAACTATTTGTCGATGGATATTCTGTTCGTTTTAATAAGCATGTTACTATTTTGCATAACGATGTGATTATCCGTCAGGAACTTTACTTTTAATAATCTCTATATTATTAATCGGCACATCACTCACATAATGCATCGTATAACACATCTACTATTTCATGTAAAAGAAAGCGTTCGACTGACGTGAACGAAACACTTCTTTGGCACCTAAGATTAGGTCACATTAACCCAAAAAGGATTCAAAGGTTGGTTCAAGATGGTTCATTGGGGCCTCTATCGATTGAACCATTTTCAACTTGTGAATCGTGCTTAGAGGGTAAAATGACCAAGAGGGCATTTGGAGCCAAGGGGCTTAGTGTTGGGGAATTAATTGCCCGGATCTATTTGGGATGAATATTTAAATACAAATTTAATTCTAACAATTATTACTAGCATGAATTAATCCTATATTAATTCAAATAATAATTCAACAACAAATCATGCATATAAATAGTTCACATAAATCCTACGCATGCGGAATTGCTACGGGTTTACGTGAACTAACCTCTTGGAGTGGCAATGGTCTCGTCGATAAAAACACACCAAAAAGCCTTTCACATGTATTCCCTAGTCCTTGCTCGTCAATCCGGTGGAAGGAAGCTCGCGAACAATTAACAAAAGGGAAAATAAAAATTTGTTGGACCACTAATTTTTTCGGCAAAGACATGGATTTACTGAATTTTTCCATGGTAGATAGGTGGTGGCGATTTTTGTCATGGAATAGGGAGGAAAAAATCTTTTCTTTATCTCCAAGAAATCTTGAATATATCTCCTATATTCTTTTCTCCATAATTAAAAATATTCCATAAAATCCCACCTTCTCTTGTTATGGTTATTTTCAAAAAAAAAGGATAAAGATTCCAAGATTTGGATCTTCTTGAATTTATGAGATATACCGTATTGCAAGAATACATATCTTCCATAATATCTTTTCAAGAAAATCTTTCTTTCCCTTATTCTTTCAAAATTTTCAAAAATTAACATATAAATAACCAAGTGGGAGATTTCTTGAATTTAATGAGATAATCTTGTATTTCAAGAATACATATCTTCATTCCATAACAAAATTCAAAGAAAATCTTTCTCCCCTTTTATTTATATTTTTCGAAATTAATGAGGAAAAATAGCAACAAAATTTATTTTATTTTTAAACACCTTTTTCAGTTATTGGACTTTATGTTGGGCTACTTGAGGGGCCTTTACGAGAATTAAGATTGGACATTCCAATGGATCTTGAATTATCAATATTGAGCCACAATATTATTCAAGCCCATAAATATTAATTAATCCACTACATAATTAATATTGCATTATCCATCTTAACCCATATTATTACGTCAATATGGCTCCCAGTTATTATTTCCCGTGTTTAAGATTATCTTGCCCATTAATTAATTCAAGCCACTGAAATAGCTTTCCATTAATTAATATCTTTTATCCTTGGTAAAGGAACGGTTCAACATTATTATCCATACCGGAAACTAGTTCCACTTGCAAGATTTGGTATGATAAAACTTATGAACCTCCCAAGGGGGCAAATCGAACAAGCGTGCTTTGCACGATTCTCCGTATTAAATTTTAGCAATCGCATGTGACCAATAATATTGCCCAAGATATAAAGTATTGAATCTCGTTGATTCTCTACCCGTAATAAGTCAAAGCAATAATTACTAACCACATGCGATCCTATTTAAGGGACGAAGATTAAGAAATAACGAACCACTGAGGTCTAATTCTTCCTAGTTCAGTTCTGAAGAATTTGTCCTCCCAGAGATGTCCTATTCTATTCGATTACTAAACATGCACTAGTGTAATCTCTTGGTCAAGACAAGTCAATCTGAGCCTTACACTTCAACCTTTCACGATGGATTGTTCATTTTCATCTAGGTCGTGAATGGTGTACTTTTTGGTTACAAGGGGGATTAATTTAATCTTCGTGATCCGGTATCACTAAATTAACTACAATGTAACCGCGTTATTTATTGAACAGTTATGCAGTAAATATATGTAACATTCGATGATATTTAAAGCATCTGTGATAAACAATTTATTTCAGTAAATAAGACCGAAATTTAGTTTGATTATACAAAGTAAAAGCACACTTTCCAGTATAATCCCAACACTTAGAGCTAAGGAATTGTTAGAAATCGTTCACACCGACGTGTGTGGTCCAATGCAAATCAAAGCTAGAGGTGGCTACGAGTATTTCGTTACGTTTATCGATGATTAATCACGCTACAGATACATTTTCCTAATGAAGCTTAAATATGAGACCTTTGATAAATTCAAAGAATTTAAGGCTCAAGCAGAGAATCATATGGAAAAGACTATCAAGTTTCTACGATCTGATCGTGGAGGCGAATACCTCAGCGATGAATTTTTGAACTACCTGTCGGAAGAGGGTATTGCATCCCAGTTGACTGCACCCGGTACCCCTCAACAAAACGGGGTTGCAGAACGAAGAAATAGAACACTTTAGAAATGGTAAGATCAATGATGAGTTATGTAGATTTACCAAAATCATTCTGGGGTTACACCTTGGAAACAACGGCTTATATTCTAAACTTAGTGCCATCCAAATCAGTTCCTAAAACCCCGAGAGAATTGTGGATAGGGCGCAAGCCCAGTTTAGGACACATCAGGATCTGAGGGTGTCCGGCATAAGTGTTGGACAAGGAAGCTGGTAAGTTGGATGCATGTTCAGAATTAAGGTTGTTCATTGGGTATCCCGAAGGAACGAAAGGATGCATGTTCTATGGTCCCGAAGATCAAAAGGTGATAATCAGTACGCACTTTAGATTTTGGAAGAAGACTATATGAACGATAAAAAGCCTAGAAGTTAGATTACCTTAGAAGAACTTAAGGGGCCAACTCCATTTCCAACTGTACAAAATGATATACCAATCGTCACACCTACACAACCGGAACCTCGTCGTAGTGGGAGGGTTGTCAGATAACCCGAGCGATTCTTAGGGATTGGAGAGTCTTCGGACTTAATCTCAGGAGAAGAATCAGATCCATGGTCCTACAACGAGGCGATCCAAGACAAGAATGCCACATCTTGGCAAATAGCAATGGAAGCCGAGATGGGTTCAATGGATCACAACAAAGTGTGGGAGCTGGTCGAACCACTTGATGGGGTAAAATGGAAGTCGGGCTTTCGCAAGCGTCATACATAGACACTGTTTTGAAGCGCTTCAGCATGCAAGATTCCAAGAAAGGCTTTGTGCCCTACAGACACGGAATCCATCTATCCAAAGATATGTGTCCCAAAACACAGAAGGAGATAGATGACATGAAGGGCATCCCTTATGCTTCGGCTGTGGGAAGCCTCATGTATGCAATGCTGTGCACGAGACCGGATATCTGCTTTACCGTAGGCATGGTAGCAAGATATCAAAGCAGCCCTGGGAAAGAGCATTGGACTGCAGTAAAGAACATTCTAAAGTATCTGAAGAGGACACGGGACAGAATGTTGGTTTATCAGTCAGACAGTTTAATCACCACCGGTTACACGGACTCAGATTTTCAATCAGACGTGGACTCTAGAAAGTCTACCTCGGGTAGTGTGTTTTGCATGGGGGGAGGAGTCATGTCATGGAGAAGCGTAAAGCAGAAATGCATCGCCGATTCTACCATGGAAGCCGAATACGTAGCTGCTTGTGAAGCAGCGAAGGAAGCGGTTTGGCTCAAGAACTTCCTAGTGGACTTGGACGTTGTCCAGGATTTGCCCAGCACGATCACAGTTTATTGTGATAATGCCGGAGCAGTTGCAAATTCGAGGAACCAAGAGCACACAAGGCCAGCAAACAGATTGAAAGAAAATACCATCTTATACGAGAAATTGTTAAGAGAGGAGACATTGAGGTGGAAAAGATTACATCGGAAGACAACCTAGCAGATACATACACAAAGGGTCTGCCTCAGAGTACATTCGAGAGACATGTGAAAGGAATGGATGTCAAGAACGTTGTCAATCTGCTTTGAGTATAAGTGGGAGAAATATTATTAGGTTCGTGTAGGTGGCATTAGATGTCACATAGAACACGAGACATGTTGTAGTATACTTAAAAGCAAACTTTGAGTATAAGTGGGAGATTGTTGGGGTTATACTGAAAAGTATGTTTTTACTTTGTATAACCAAACCGGAGTTTCTTATTTATTTACTGAAATAATATATTAATCATTGTTGCATTAAATATGAATGAATGTTATATATATTTATTACAAACCCGTTCAATAAGCTAAGTACGTATTACGTTATAGTTAATTTGGTGATACCTGTTGTGTTCGATATAATTAATCAGCATTAATCGAACATGTAAGAGACACGTGTAATATTTATTAAAATAATCAAGCCCGATGGACAAGTGTGCTCGCCGCTCGCAGACCAAACAAGTTTGTTCGACCAGCTCGCCACTTGTCAACCAAGCGAACATACTCGCCTATGAAGTAAGTTTTGTTCGCCAGCTTACCATTCACCAACTAAGGTTGCCCGACCACTGACCGAGCAAAATGACCCTGAAAAGAACATGACAAAAGTCAGACAAACTGATCAGATCAGGGAAGAAGGAATCAAATAATGCTGAGTCAACTCTGAGGACTCAGACAAGTCTGAGTCCTCAGACAACCTGAATGCTCAGATATCCTGAAGGGTCAGTATGCTCGACACTCAGACATCCTGAGGGGTCAGTATGCTCGGTGCTCAGACATCCTGAGGGCTCAGAAATCCTGAAGACTCAGACATCCTGAGGGGTCAGTATGCTCGATGATCAGATATCCTGAGGGCTCAGATATCCTGAAGTCTCAGACGACCTGAGGGGTCAGTATGCTCGATGATCAGATATCCTGAGGGCACAGACATCCCCAAGGCTCAGATGATCTGAAAGCTCAGACAACCTGAAGAACTCAGATATGCTCGATGAGGGCAATATTCCAGCATAAAATCGATATGGTTTAATGGGGCGAACAAAGCGGTCAGCTAAGCAAAAGATTGATTTGGACGACCAAAAGAGTGCTATATAGACAAGCAAAAGCAAAGATCAATCTAGAAGACGAAGTTGGAAAAGTGGCAGCATTACATGAATTCTTGCATGACCCGAAGTCTCCAGCTCATGCTTGCCAAACCAGCTCATGCTTGTCAAAGTGCTATAAATAGAAGAAAAAACAGTAAGAGAAAGGTTCAGAAATTTCCCAGAGAGGTGAGGTACAGAAAAATTCGAGAGATCATCTATGCACTCAAAAACCCTAGCACTCAGATATCAATTCTCCAAATCATCTTCATCCATAACGATTCATCTTCATAAGATGTATCAAATATTGTACGTGTAAAACTCGCAATACTACATCCTGGCTTGGTATGCCCCCAGAGTAGTCATTTCTTGACGAACTGGGTCAACAAATTCATCTTATTTACAGTTTATTTTACACGTGCATGTTTTGTTTGTGAGTCATCACCGAACTAGCCCCATCAGATTCCCCAAATAAAACGACTTGCGATAATTGGCGCTAGAAGGAGGGTGCTCAAAAAACTAACCCGTACACAAACCCGTAGTTAGCCGAGGCAGAAAAAAGAAATATAATGCCTCAATCTAGGAACACACAAACAGAGAGGTCGGGACAAAGTCGACCTCACGACCGGAAAGAGGCTCAGCGCCAGCCTCACAAAGATCAGATAGTGGAGACTATTAATCTTGAGGATATAGCCAATGATCCGGCGGCCACAATGAAAGCCATCACTTTCTTGTTGCGAGCACAGAAAGAGAGGGCCGAAAAAGAGTTGGCCAAGTTAAAAACCCAAGATGATGAAGAACGAAGCTCGCATACACCTGATAGCGAGCAAGTTAAAAAAAAAAAAAGCGGCGAGCTAATAAAAAAAAAGTTGATGATACGTCGATGACAAAATCGCCTCAAAGTCCGAACCATCAGCGTTTGGACGTTTGAGGCTCTCTGCCAAAGACCGAATCGGTAATAATAGGCGACAAGATCCCGGAAAGGAACAGCCGATAAACATGCCCGCGGATTCAGATCCCCATGATCATCCGCATGCCGAACAAAAATCGGCGGGAACAAAATTGTCTATCCATCATCGATTGGGTAGTCAAACCGCGAACTTGGAAAGGCCTATCACGAGCATGACCCACTGGGTCCTCATGATGGGAAACAACCCCGATCCAAGTCTGTTAGTTCCACAAAATTTGCGGAAATGCAGAAAGCCATCGAAGGCTTACAAGCCGATTTGGCCGCGACCAAAGAACACCCTCGGGCGAGCACAATACCTTGCTCGCCACTATCACCGGCGATCATGGCGGCTGAAATATAAGAGAAAGTGGCGAAGACCCGACCACCAATCCCCATGTTTGATCTTTCGAGTCGGACCACATGTCCATCTCAAAGAAATATTCGACTTTATGATCGCCATGGGTGCCACGTGTTTACGCAATGCCGATCATTCCCCATGACTTCGGGTGATCGGGCACATAGATGGTTCTCTACTTTGCCCGTCGCGTCTATCACATCTTTCGCTCAATTGGGACAACAATTCTTGTCCCATTTCTCATCCATGTGTGTTGTGCCCAAATAAAAAAACAAAGGTTGGCGCATTTTTCCCAACTAAGAGGTGAAATGATCGAGCATACATCGAAAAGATTTGATAAATGTTTGTATGATAGGGGCCCCAGGTTGAAGAGGATGTTAAGATCCTCGCGGTGGTCGGGGCTCGACCACAATCTTGACATGTGGAAAGCCATGCACCAAGATCGCCAAACACATATTCGAATTCCGGAGCGAAGCACCAAAAATCATAGCCATGCAAGATTTGCTCGCCCAATCACGATTGGGTCGAAAGTGCCAACTAAGAAAGTTTTGGGAAGAAAGTGATGAATGAAGGGGGGTAAACCCCGTGCTCTTTCAAACCATTCAAGAAAGAAGAAGGTAAAAAACGCCCTCGGAGTCTTCATGCGTTTCAAATGAAACTATTTTTAACCAAATCAAAGATCGGGATATGTTAGATAGGCCTCAAGAATCATAATGGACAAGATCCGCTAATGCTTCCAAATATTGTAACTATCACGAGTACATCGGGCACAATACAAAGATTGTTGCGATTTACTTCCGCCAACTTTGGAAGCTATACGAAGATAATCGCCTTACCTAATTCCTAAAAAATCCGCGAGCGTAAGCTCCTTAATAGAAAAAAAAAAGATGTATGGTAAGCGTAAAGTCAACAAATATCCTCACGAAGGATCCCAAGAATCACGTAAGAGGTCTGAATTACCCAAAAGAGGGCCTCCTACTATGGGAAGAGGTCGAGAAAGTCAAGAGATCCATATGATACGGCCTAAATATGGTCCGGTGGGTGGATGTTATCAGGCACCAACATTATCGAATGTATTTAAAAGAAAATGGAGATCGTGCCTTACAAAGCATCCACTCAGTGAAAGTGGCGAGCACATCACCAAGACGCCACCCTCTCACCAAATTATGTTTTCGAAGACGATCTCGACGGTATAATCACTCCCCACAATGACTCCTTAACCATCGATTGCTCGCCTCCTCCGGGTTGAAGGTGCACCTCCTGGTCGATAATGAGCTTATCGCGAACATTTTGTTCGTCAACACTTTGCACCAGATGGAAAAGCAAGTTGGGGACTTGAGTAGCTATATTGAACCATGTGATCATACCATTATGGGTTTTGGGGAATCTGTAACCCGACCATATGGTATGATTAGGTTAGGAGTCGAGTTAGAATCAACTCTAAATCCGGAGATCCGACGAACTAGAATGCTAGATTTTGTAATCGTCGATGCTTCATCTACTTATAACGGGTTCCTAGGTCGCCTGTATTCGTGAATTTAAAAGCGGCCGTTTCTACTTATTACTCATCGGTCAAATTTCCAACACAAGATGGAACAGGTAGCGTAAAAGGAGATCAAAGAAAGCTCGAGATTGTTTGCTATCATGTGCACCAGAAAAACAAAATATCGTAAACATGATGGAGCAAACATGGGAGATCGGTGAGTCAAGACAACAGGCAAATACACTGCCAAAATGTCCTTTGTCGAGCACAAGTTTGACGAGCAAACCTCCCTGTGCGAACACACAACCCGCAAACACAGGGTCCAGGATGGCAACTCATGTCCCAGATCTCCCAGATCTAATGAGTATTGATCCGCCAAAAGAGCAACCGGACCTAGAACCTCGCATAGGTTTCGAACCCATGGAGATTGATGACGAACACCGGGGGTCGATCCAAGATCCTCGGTGGAAACAAAAAAGAAAGCGAGCAACACCTGTCGAACAACTGGAGTCTATCAATATCGACCCGAACAGACCTGAGTTAGAAGTGTTCATTGGTTCGGAATTACCTGAACCAATTCGAACAGAAATGATCGCTTATCTTCAAGCAAACTTAGATGTGTTTGCCTGGTCGAACGAGGACATGGTTGGCATTAATCCAAAACATGCATGCCACTCCCTCAACCTTGATCCAACACAGACTCCAGTTATCCAGAAGCGCAGAAAGTTCAGTCCGGAGAAATATGCGGTTATGAATAGTGAAATCAAAAAGTTGCTCGACAATAAGTTGATTCGAGAAGTAAAATGTCCAAGATGGCTTGCGAACCCTGTGCTCGTTCGCAAGTCCAATGGATCTTGGAGATTATGTATTGATTTCACTGATTTAAACAAGGCATGCCCGAAAGATAATTTCCGATCTTGATATCGACATTTGGTTGATAATGACGACAGCCATAAAGCTCATGACCTTCATGGATGCTTTTGCTGGTTATCACCAGATTCCCATGCATCCGGACAACCAAAAGAATACGGCATTCTGCAGTGAAAAGAATATGTACTGTTGGCAACGCATGCCATTCGGATTAAAGAATGCCGGAGCAACATATCAGCGTTTGGTGAACAAAATGTTCGACGAACACATCGGCCGAACAATTGAGGTATATATTGATGATATTGTGGTAAAGAGCGAACACAAGGAAGACCACATCACCCACCTCGCACAAACGTTTGATATACTCAGGGAGTACAACATGAAGCTAAATCCAAGAAATGCAAATTGGGGTTCACTCGGGAAAATTCCTCGGACATATGGTCAGTCAACGGGGGATTGAAGCGAACCCATCAAAGATTCAAGCTATGCTCGATATGCAGGCCCCCAGGAGTGTGAAAGAAGTCCAAAAGTTAATCGGACGTTTAGCTTCCGTAAGCCGGTTTATATCACGAACTGGGGACAAATGCAAACCTTTCTTTGATGCATTAAAGAAAGGGAAATTTCAGTGGACCGAGCACTGCCAAAATGCATTCGAATCATTGAAGCGTAGCTTGCGAATACTCGAGACATCACAAAGCCGTTCGAGCGTAACAACTCTATTCCAGATCTTGCTGCATCCGAACATGCAATCACTGTTGTGCTCATACGAGCAGAAGGGACGACTCACTTGCCCATTTACTATGTAAGCCAAGTGCTCAAAGAAGCCGAACTCCGGTACCCTCCACTGGAAAAACTTGCATATGCTCTCGTAATGAGTGTTCGAAAATTGCGACCATACTTTTTCGATCACTCAGTCGAGGTACTGACCACATTTCCATTGCGACAAAGTCCTCCAATCGACCGGTGACAATCGTGAGGCGATTACTCAAATGGGCGGTGGAGTTAGGATAATTTATATTATTACGTTAAATGAACAACAATGAAGGGCCAAGCCATGGCCGATTTTATGGTCGAGTTGACATATCCACAAATGCCCAAAAAAACTGTCGACCAACCATGGCATATGTACGTTGATGGCTCATCAACAAGTTCAAGAGCCGGAGCAGGCGTAGTTCTCATCAGCCCAACTAGACAAACATTCACAACAACCATCCGTTTTGATTTCCCAGCTACAAATAATGAAGTTGAATACGAAGCTTTGATCGCTGGACTACAGATGGCTATGACAATGGGAATTCAGAGGCTGATGATTTACTGGCCGATTCTCGATAATCGCTTATCAAGTGATTGCTGTAGTACGAGGCCCGAGGCCGACAGATGGCACACGAAGACGAATTAGCAAAAAGAGTTGCTGCGAGCATTTCGAACAAGTTTTCATAGAACAATTACCACGATTGGGTAATTCTTTCGCTGATGCTTTGGCACGCCTGGCAACAGCAGATGGAGTAACGAACACAACGGACATTGTGGTCGTCACAACTTGTTCGCCATCAGTCCCTAGACTTTTGCTCGCCCAAGTAACAAAAGTAGCAAGAAACCCCGATGACTCAATCTCGAAGTTACTTACAAAAAGGGACTTCTCCCCGAGAATAAGGCACAAGCTACTACTCGACATAAATCGCTTCGCTATACTATCTTAGATGAGCATTTGAACAAAAGAAGCTTCTCACTTCCACTATTGAAGTGTATTACTCCTGAAGAGGGTCGTGTACTTCTGGAGCAAATCCATGATGGAGTATCACGAAAACCATACTGGTGGGCTCGCCCCGCTCACAAAATAGTCGACAAGGTTATTCTTGTGAACCCTCAAAAGATTCGGCCACAGATATCATGAAAGTGCCACAAGTGCCAGGTACATGCTCCACTTATTTATAGCCCACCTGAAGAGTTAGTGTCAGTTTATAGCCCATGGTCATTTGCTAAATGGGGGATCGATTTGATCGGCCCATTTCCCTCTTGCACGCGTCGAGTAAAATTTGTTGTGGTTGCGTTGATTACTATACTAAATGGGCGGAAGCCAAAGCCATTGTCAAGATCACCGAACAAAGAATGTGGAACTTTGTTTGGAAAAATATCATTTGTCGATTCGGGCTTCCTTAGTCATTAGTAACGGATAACGGCAAACAGTTCGATGGAAGTGAATTCCGACAACATTGTGCTCGTTGGGGCATAAAAAAGCATTATTCAACTCCGTATTATCCCCAGTCAAACGGACAAGTTGAAGCCGTTAATAAAATTATCAAGCATACCCTCAAGGCCAGACTTGATAATTCCAAGGGGAGGATAAATTTGAAGTTGCTTGCGAAATATTATGGGCCTATCGAACAACTTTCGTAACATCAATCATGGAGACCCCGTTTGCCTTGGCATTTGGTGCGTTATTATACCAAGAAATCAAGATTCCAAGTCATCGAACAATGACTTTTGGAGAGCACATCAATGACCAAATTTCATACTGAAAAGTGCACTGTTAGAAGAAAGAAGGACGGAGGCTGATTTCAAGAATGCCATGTACAAAAAGAGATCAGAGAAGTTCTACAACTCCAAAGTCCGAACACGCAGGTTTAATGTGGGCGAACTGGTTTTAAGACAAGCAACGGGGGTATCAGGTGGTGTGTTCGGCCGAGCATGGGAAGGTCCATTCAGAGTTACAGAACATTTGCTAAACGGGGCGTATGATTTGGTAGATCTGAATGGAGTCCCATTGTCCTACTCGTGGAATGCATCAAATTTGAAAAAATACTATCAATAATGACGAGCAAAGTCGGCCGAACAAAGTCAGCCACACAGCTGAAGCGAGCATAGTTGGCCGAACATAATTGGCAACGTAACTGAAACGAGCACAAATGGCTGAACATAATCAGCCATTCAGCTAAGACGAGTAGGACAATCCTGAAAGAAGAACACATTATGTTCGACACATATCTTCAAGAAAGAAATGTTGGCCAGCACTATCGAAAGACAAAAGATACGTGTCAGAATGAGTTGGCAACAGAAGATACGTGTCAGAACGAGTTGACAAGTGGTGGCAACCAAGAAAGGAACGAGTCAATCTTTGAACAAGAGCTGGCAAAAAGCCAAACAGATGTCAAAAGGAGGAGCAAAAGTAAGAAGGCCAGCACCAACTAGCTATGCCAGCACTAGCTTGGGATAGTTCTATAAATAGAGGCATATTGATAGCTGAAAAAAGCAGAGAAAAAACAGATGAAGAAGAAAAAAAGAAAAATACTACAGTTATCAGAAGAAAGTTGGTTCAGTATGCCTCCAGACGAAGAATCCAGCACTCGATTCAGCTATCATTCTGCTGAATCGAGCATCTGGCCTGGTACAAGATTTATACCCCATATGACACTCCGAGCATAGGTTGAAGCTCGTTGCGGACTCAAGATGCTCGACAGAGTCATGGTTGCCACTCCACGTTACTCACTACTTATGCAGTAGTAAATCACTAGTCCCCTATGCATCCCCAAAATCTCCTCCGAAGGGGAGGGATGTCATGGTGTCCACTCGAAGCAAAATGCGGATGCTGATGCTCAGGCATCTACTGAAGGGGACAGAATGATGCGAGCTGAAGATTTTGCTCGCACCTGCTATAGGCGAGCAGGTATGCGCGCCACATGCTCATGTCCGCAGCTGCCCGCATAATCTTAACTTGTCCGGGAGGGACAAATGCTTATGCTGCTGCTTGAGCATGTTACTAAAGAAGGGTAGACAGAATGATGTGCCACATGCTTGTCAACATCAATTCCGCGGACAAGGTGAGGCCAGTTCGTGTCTACTCAAGACAAGGTTTGAATCCAAAACCATAGTCTGATATCTATAGTTGTGTAATAGATAGTCTTCTTCAAATGTAAAGGTTGTAATAGAATACAATGTGTTGCAAAAAAGTATTTTTGTTCGCTAAGATTTTCTAGTTGAAGCCTATTTGAGGTCGCACCTAAGCCGGATGGCCCGAACAAAGACGAACTAGCCCAGGTCTATGTTCACCTGACGAACGAGTTCGTACTCTGATTCCCGCAGCAAAAAGCGAGTAATGGGTACGCAGTCGCAAAAGACGACTCGTACTTACAGATACCCGTAGCGCAAGCTGGTGATGAGTGCGGGGTCGCAGCTAAATAAGACGGCCCTAGTACGAAGTGATCGCACCTAAATAAGACGATCGCGAACCAAGAAAGGGGGGGTTCATAAAGTAACCCATCTGGTCGCACCTAAATAAGACGATCAACTGATTGCAACGTCAATAAGACAATCAAAAACGAAAAAAGTCAGGAGCGGGCATAGGCAAACCCAATGTTCGAATTCATTCAGAAGAAAAGAGGCATAAACTAGAAAGCAACAAAGCGAACATCAAGCAACACAAGTATCAATCGTTCATCAGCAACAACATTCATCCTCAACAATCAGGTTAGAGGAAACAGTTCAATATGTAATTCAACCATTCAAATTCCAAGTTGTTCGAACAAAACAAGAAGAAAGCAAAAAATTACACAAGTTCAGAAGACATTGTTCGAGCAAAAAATGAAGAAGACAAAAAATTACACAACAATCTGTTCGGCAGAGCAAAAATTACACTAAGGAGCAAATTCATAATTGGGGGTGGACGGAAGAGAAATGTCGAACAAATCATGCTCGGACCCCTCAGCAATCGCTCCTTCAGCATGGTCAGGTCCAGTATGCTCGCCAGGAGGTACATTTTGCTCGGCCACAGAAGGTACCCTTTGCTCGGCCTGCACCTGATCGGACCCGGACTCAGTTAGGAGATTTTGACCAGCAACATCAGCAATATTCACGTCTGAGCCATCTTCCTCGTCCAGGATAAGATCATCAACTTCGATCCCTTCAGGAAGAATGGAGAAATCACACAGATCGTTCAAATCTGACATCGGAAGATTGTAATCTGGTGTATTGTCGATCAGGTACTGCTGGAAACTGGAAATGAGCGGGGCAATTTGCTCGCCAGTGAGCGTGTGGCGAGCAGACCGAATGGCATCGGCAAAGGCGCATATATAGGAGAAGTTTGACATGGAATCAACATATTCTTCACTGTTCAGCCTTGAATTTTCGAGACCCAAACGAGTGTTGGTCTCCTCAGCAATAATGAGCTGTTGGCCGAGCACATTCCTCTCACTTTCCATGGCCTCGACACCAGCTCGGAGTTTATGAAGCTCGACATTCATTTCCTCCTGAGCTCTCCGTATGCTGGCCACCTCCTCATGAGAATGATTTAGCTCCTCCTTTGTCCGACGAGCATCCTCCTGAGCCTGGCGAGCATTTTCTTGAGCCTGGCAGGCATCCTCCTGAGCCTGGCGAGCATTAGCTTGTGCCGAGGATGCCTGTCCCTGAGCCAACCTCAGTTCATCCTGAGCTCTGTTCAGCTCGCCCACCTTCTCTTCAAAACTCCTGATCAGAGCCAAGTAGTTGGCATGTAGGTTGGCGGACTCAGCATAAACCTTCTCAAGGACGACCATAGATTGGCCCTGAAGTACCAGGCCAAGTCGCATATTTTCCAAAGGTGTGGGACCCGTAGTAGACTCCTCCAAATCAGTAGTCCATGCTGGAACAGGGGTCTGACACGCCTTTTGAACATGCTCGGAAATGCCCGGAACCTTGCGGACACTTGGCGAGCAATAGTAGTTTTTCAGATTGGGCATCGCCAACCTGCTCAACCTACACATACACCCGAGCGAACGGACATGTCAAGGCGAACAAAATTAACCAAAAAGAAGTAAAGCGAACAAAATGTACCTATTCGCACGAGCCGGGTCCCATCCCAAGAATGATTTATCCTCAGGGGACCGAAGCTCAGGATTCAAAGGGGTCCATGACCGGGGTCCAGCAGGAGGTGGAGAAGATGTGTTAACCTCCATTTCAACAATTTGCGAGACCGGACCGACCACAGAGGCAGCCATCCTGATCGCTTCGGCAGAAGGGATCTGAGTCACCCTAATGGCATCAGTGCTCGTCTGAGCCTGTTCGCTTGGCACGCTCGTCTGAGCTTGTTCGCTTGGCCCCTGTTTGTTGGTTTCCATCCTCGGTCTCTTCGGCGACGGAGCCTGTTTGCTCGTTCCCTGCTCAGCCGAACGAGTAGCCCTTTTCGGTCGGGTCGACTCCCTGGGGCCAGATGCAGATGCTCGGCTTGCCCTGCTCGCTTCTCCTCTGTTAGCTCACTGAGCCTCCCGCTCAGCTTGAATTCTAGCGAGCTCCTGAGGTCTTTTTCTTCGAGCCATCTCAGTATGTTCGGATGTACTCACGGCCACAGTCACAGTAGGGAAAGCTATTAACAAAACAATTCATTATACAAAAAAGGGAAAGAGCGAGCAAAATGTACAAAACATACGCAAATGCAAAAAAGCAATCCTTACCAGCAGGATTAACAGCAACAAGATGGTGAGGGGGCACGAACAGGCCTCCTTTCTTCCTCTGTTCGGCGGTATTCAGGGTCTTCACAGATCGTTCCGAGCAAGACTCGAGATCAATTTGCCAAACGCTGCTAAAATAGCCGTCGTTGGTCTCCTTGTCCGTCGCAGCTGGGATTCCTGAAATAAAGAGTAAGTTAAAATCAGTTCAAATTGAGGAACAAAAGACACAAAATTACTTACTTCGGTACACCCCGAAGTTAGTAGAGATGTCTAATCGAGCATCTGGTTCGCTTCCAGAAGCCGGGCTTTTCCAATCGCCCCCAACAAACCAGAACTTCTCTTTCCAATCACTGATTTTGTTCGGCACGTCCTCAATGATCTTGCATTTGGCATTTGCCTGCATGAACAGCCATCCATGTTCGCCCTTCGGACGGGTCAAATGCACCAATCGAGCAAGTTCAGCAGCAGAGGGATAATATCTAGGCTTCATTTTGCCGAACAAAGTCAGGAAACTCATGATCATATGCCACCCGTTTGGCTTCAGCTGCGTGATGGTGATATTCCACTCCACGAGCAAATGAGTGATAGCCAGATGGAGGGGGAATCGAAGGCCGGCTTCCATCGTGTCCAAATTCATGGCGACACAACCCTCAGGGGGCTGGTCTGCTCGCTCATCAGGCCCCGGTGCCCAGAAAAAGACATCTTTGGGAGTTTCGTAGTTCCGGTACAGTTGAGCGAGCATATCTACATCAATAATGCTCATTATTTTGCTCGCTGGGTACTCATTTTCAACCCTAGTCCTATGAGGTTGCTCGGGCCAATCAAAACTATAACGAGCATTATACTCGTTATATGTTGGACTATGAGGGACACCAACAGGTATATCAAGCTTAGTATTTTGCTCGCCGCCTATCCCTATGTTCGATTCGGTTACATTCACAGCCATCAGAATTTCCCCCCTCACAATATCATCATCTCTATTTACATCAACATTATCTACAGCCCTCGACCTAATTTGGGGATGGGGCAAAGAATCGTCATCTGAATCATTCGAAAAATCACTACGGAACAAGTCCCTATCTAAATCATTTAGGGCTTCGTCGGAATCGGAGGAAAGAATGGCAAACGGCTGCCGAACTTGCCAACGAAACCCAGAATCCGAGACATTCATCTTCGGCGCATTAGCGTCGCTACGGGGGATTCTACCAACAGAGGGGGAAGAGGAACTACGGTGGTCCGATTCAATTGAAGCAGAAGAAGTTGAGCAAGAAACCATAATCACAAAGAGAGAAAGAATGTAGTGGTTACCTGAGAAAGATCCTTCGCCGGAATAAAGAAGCCCTCGCCGGAAATTTTCAGACGCAAAAAAGTTTGAAAGACAGAGGCAAAGAGAAAAAAGAAAGAGAAAAGGGTTTAAGGCGGTGAAGTGAGGTATTTATAGATACCAGATTCAATTTTGAAAATCTGGCACAGAATACGAAACGACATCAACTATGGCCCAATTGGATTATAACAACCGGGCCCCATGATGAATACAAAGCGACCCGGCTGGGGGGTATTGTTGTGTTCGATATAATTAATCAGCATTAATCGAACACGTAACAGACACGTGTAATATTTATTAAAATAATCAAGCCCGATGGACAAGTGTGCTCGCCGCTCGCCGACCAAACAAGTTTGTTCGACCAGCTCGCCACTTGTCAACCAAGCGAACATACTCGCCTATGAAGTAAGTTTTGTTCGCCAGCTTACCATTCACCAACTAAGGTTGCCCGACCACTGACCGAGCAAAATGACCCTGAAAAGAACATGACAAAAGTAAGACAAACTAATCAGATCAGGGAAGAAGGAATCAAATAAAGCTGAGTCAACTCTGAGGACTCAGACAAGTCTGAGTCCTCAGACAACCTGAATGCTCAGATATCCTGAAGGGTCAGTATGCTCGACACTCAGACATCCTGAAGACTCAGACATCATGAGGGGTCAGTATGCTCGGTGCTCAGACATCCTGAGGGCTCAGACATCCTGAAGACTCAGACATCCTGAGGGGTCAGTATGCTCGATGATCAGATATCCTGAGGGCTCAGATATCCTGAAGTCTCAGACGACCTGAGGGGTCAGTATGCTCGATGATCAGATATCCTGAGGGCACAGACATCCCCAAGGCTCAGATGACCTGAAAGCTCAGACAACCTGAAGAACTCAGATATGCTCGATGAGGGCAATATTCCCGCATAAAATCGATATGGTTTAATGGGGCGAACAAAGCGTTCGGCCAAGCAAAAGATTGATTTGGACGACCAAAAGAGTGTTATATAGACAAGCAAAAGCAAAGATCAATCTAGAAGACGAAGTTGGAAAGGTGGCAGCATTACATGAATTCTTGCATGACCCGAAGTCTCCAGCTCATGCTTGCCAAACCAGCTCATGCTTGTCAAAGTGCTATAAATAGAAGAAAAAACAGCAAGAGAAAGGTTCAGAAATTTCCCAGAGAGGTGAGGTACAGAAAAATTCGAGAGATCATCTATGCACTCAAAAACCCTAGCACTCAGATATCAATTCTCCAAATCATCTTCATCCGTAACGATTCATCTTCATAAGATGTATCAAATATTGTACGTGTAAAACTCGCAATACTACATCCTGGCTTGGTATGCCCCCAGAGTAGTCATTTCTTGACGAACTGGGTCAACAAATTCATCTTATTTACAGTTTATTTTACACGTGCATGTTTTGTTTGTGAGTCGTCACCGAATTAGCCACATCAGATTCTCCAAATAAAATGACTCGCGACAATACCAGATCACAGAAGATCAAATTAACAGCTCCTCGTAATTAAGTACAAATTCACAACCCAGATGGAAATGAACAAACCATCATGAAAGGTTAAAGTATAAGGCTCAGATTGGCTTGTCTTGACCAAGAGATTATACTAGTGCATTTAGATGCACTGAATAAGGACCTACAAGAGGATAATAATGTTGAGCTGTCTTTACTCCAAAAAATAAGGACCTACAGGAGGATAGTAAGGACCTTGGTGGGCTCCTAAGAATTTATCCTCCTGTAGGTCCTATTCAGCGAATCATAATGCACTGGTGTAATCTCTTGGTCAAGACAAGTCAATCTGAGCCTTACACTTCAACCTTTCATGATGGATTGTTCATTTCCATCTGGGTTGTGAATTTGTACTTAATTACAAGGAACTGTTAATTTGATCTTCTGTGATCTGGTATCACCAAACTAACTACAATGTAACACGTACTTACTTATTGAACATGTTTGCAACAAATATGTATAAAATTCAATCATATTTAATGCAACAATGATTAATAATTTATTTCAATAAATAAATAAGAAATTCAGTTTGGTTATACAAAGTAAAAAATATACTTTCCAGTATAACCCCTGTTGGGGAATGAGTTTGCACATATCTATTCGGGGTGAATATTTAAATACAAATTTAATTCATTAATTATTACTAGCATGAATTAATCCTATATTAATTCAAATAATAATTGCAACAACATATCATGCATATAAAAAGCCACGTAAAACCTACGCATGCGGAATCTACGGGTTTACGTGAACGTACCTCTCGGGATGGCAGTGACTTCGGTCGGACGGACTAACCAAAAGGACTTCCCAAGTATTCCCTTAGCCCTTGCTCAACTATCCGGTGGAAGGACACTCGTCGAACAATTAACAAAAGGAAAAAATAAACTTTGTTGCACCACCTTTGTGGATTTGCTAATATTTCCAGCACATGGAATTGTACTTGGAAATGAACTAATCATCCCCTATTTATAGGAGAGAGAGTAGTCGAATTTTGTGTAGAAAATCAATGTGGGAAAAGACTTTTCTTGGTCACCAAGAAATCTTGAATATATCTCCTATATTCTTTTTCCCATAATTAAAATATTCCACAAAAATCCCACTTCCTCAATTAGCTATGGTAATTTTCGAAAATAATGTCTTGCAAGATTCCAAGATTTGGATCTTCTTGAATTTATGAGATATTCTTGTATTTCAAGAAATACATATCTTCCATAATATCTTTTCAAGAAAATCAAGAAAATCTTTCTTGCCCATTATTCTCAAAAATTTCAAAAATTCCATATAGATAACCAAGTGGGAGATTTCTTGAATTTAATGCGATAATCTTGTATTCCAAGAATACATATCTTCATTCCATAACAAAATTCAAAGAAAATCTTTCTCCCTCTTTTATCCATAAATTTCGAAAATTAGAGGAAAAATTAAGCAACAATATTTATTTTATTTTAATCATCTTTTTCAGTTATTGGACTATTTGTTGGGCTACTCAGGGGGCCTTTAGGAGAATTAAGATTGGACCTTCTAATGGATCTTGAATATCTAATATTGAGCCACAATATAATTCATGCCCATAAATATTAATTAATCCCACTACATAATTAATATTGCACTATCCATCTTAACCCATATTACAAATAATATGGCTCCCCATTATTTTTCCCGTGTTTAAGATTATCTAGCCCATTAATTAATTCAAGCCACCAAATAGCTTTCCGTTAATTAATATCTTTTATCCTTAATCGAGGAACGGTTCAACATTATTATCCATACCGGAAACAAATTCCACTTGCAAGATTTGGTATGATAAAAAACATGAACCTCCAAAGGGGCAAATCGAACAAGAGTACTTGCACACGATTCTTCGTATTAAATCTTAGCAATCACATGTGACCAATAATATTGCTCAAGATAAAAAGTATTGAATCTCTCTTTGATTCGCTACCCATGATAAGTCAAAACAATAGTTACCAATCCCACGTGATCCTATTTAAGGAACGAAGGTTAAAAAATAACGAACCACTGAGGTCTAATTCTTCCTTGTTCAGTTCTGAAGAATTTATCCTCCTGTAGGTCCTATTCAGCGCATCAGTCATGCACTAGTGTAATCTCTTGGTCAAGACAAACCAATCTGAGCCTTACACCTCAACCTTTCGCGATGGGTTGTTCATTTCCATCTAGGTCGTGAATGGCGTACTTTTAGTTACAAGGGACTGTTAATTTAATCTTCTGTGATCTGGTATCACTAAATTAACTATAATGTAACATGTACGAATTATTGAACAGGTATGCAGTAAATATATGTAACATTCAATCATATTTAAAGCATCAGTGATAAACAATTTATTTCAGTAAATAAGTCAGAAAATTCAGTTTCGATTATACAAAGTAAAAAGCATACTTTTCAGTATAATCCCAACAACCCCAACAGACAATGATGGTGGTGATGATGGAGTTGGTCCATCTGGCCATGCAGGTGAGAGGGATGATGCACCAAATGCTGGTGATAATGCTGAAGATGCTGCTGAAGATGATGTTGATGTTTCTGCTGATCAAAATGATGTTGAAGACAGAGAGGTTGAAGATGATGTACAAGATGTTGTTAATGAGGCTGTGGAGGATGATGTGGAAGATGTACTCAATGCTGCAGCTGAACAGATTGGTGAACAGATTGTTCCTGAACCAGTTGATGTTGTTCCTGAACCAGTTGATGATGGCTCTGATAACACTGATGATGAGCTGAAGAAGACTCCTAACAGAGAGAGTATGTCCCCAGAGAGTGTTGTTATCATTGATCAGCTATATGGAGCTGATAACTGGTGAACAGATTCAAGACAGGGGGAGTTTTATGTATGGGGGAGCATTTGCAGATTATGGAGATGCAGTCATTCAAATGGCCCAGTCCTTTATTTTATAAACTCTGTTAATGGACAACTAGATGATAGGTTTATGTTTCTGTCATTTACTTTATGTTGGATACTTTGTTGGCCTAAGTACACTGTTGATGTACTTAGGTGCTTGTGTTTGTTGTCTGTTTTTAAATTATGATTTGGTTGAATAGTAGTTGTTCTCTGAATGACTATTATTTGTTTCTTTCCTGACATAAGTTCGGATGTTGTTTTTAACATCAGGTGTGTTGTAGTAGAAAGGCCAAATTGGGGGAGTTTGTTGATGTTGCACGGATGTTGTTCCAGATGTTGGACAACATTTAGCACAACATCATAAATTTTTCCTTTCTCCTAACACTGACGCCGTTTTATTACATGTGTTTTTCTATGTTTCCTACATTGCAGGTTGAAGATAATTTCGGATATTATCAAGCGGTTGCACTGTAGTGGAGTGAGAATAGAAAGATCATGGGTAATTACACCAAGATCATGGAGACAGTGGAAGAGAAGTTAAAGGCTATCCAAGCCTAGTGGATAGGACAATGCAGTTGATCCGAAAGTCTATAAATACACTGCATTGGTCGACTTTCAAGTTTGAGTTAAAGTGAAATACAATTTCCTCTACTCCAAACTTAAGAGAGTAGCATCTCGAGACACAACCGTGAGTGGAGTGTGAGGGTCGATGTTATGTCTATTTGTACTGGTCGAGTGTATTACAACATTTTCCATCAGTATTGATTTTATCTTATTAGATCAAGTTTTAGGTTAAATAAGATCACTAGTTACTTGATTGAATAGATTGATTTTTGGTGTGTGATTTTTCACTACACCTTTTAGGATCTTGTAAGAGATTCGTGTGTATCTCACTACTTGTTATAGTAATGTTTTTAACCATGAGATTCGTATAGTCTGATTACAAACTATACACAATTTTTAAATCCTTTGCACTGCATTTTTATACTTTCGTTGTCATATGTTGTTTTACATGTTGCATAACATTTTCAACAACACTCTGAAAATACACGCACACACACTCTCAAATATATTAAGATATATTCAAGTTTCTTGTGGGACAAGAAAAGACTCATCCCACATCTAAAACTCCTTGTTTTTTTCGCCACCCTCCTTATCTATAAATAGGGGATGAATTTTTCATCCCCAATAGAGTTTCATGAGTTGGAAAAATTAGAAATCCACAAAGGTGGTGCAACATATTTTTCTTTTTCTCTTTGTTAATTATTCGTGATCATCCTCCCACCGGATTATCGGACAAGGATGTGGGAATACTTGAGAAGGACTTTGGATTTGTTCATTGAATGGGTACTCATCTTCTCCGCGTTGATTCGTCAAAAGGTACACCTGCGTAAATTCCTAGAAATTCTGCGTGGGGATTTACGTGATTATATTATGTGCATTATTGTTGTTGGAATTATTATTTGAATTAATATAGGGTTAATTCATGCTAGTAATAATTGTAAGAATTAAATTTATATTTAAATATCACCCCAAATAGATCCGGGCAATTAATTCCCCAACAACTGGTATCAGGGCCTCGGTTTCGAGCTCTGGTTTTTTAAATATTAATTTAATTAGCTTTTCATTAAATTTGATATTGGATTGCTAGATCCTTTTTGCAGGTATCCAATTGTCATGGTATTTGATGAATGTTTAATTATGCATGCATATAATTGTGGTTTTTTAATTCGGTTTGTTCAAATTTGTTTTGCCTCGTGAGAAAATCCATGAATAGATTAGAATTTGTTTGATTTGATCAATGTAATAGACTAGTCTAGATCTAGATTTATTTATTTTTTTGTAAATAAATTGTAACCGGATCGGAAACGAAGACGGAGACAAAGAATTAAAGACGGACGACCAAGTGCCCGAACGTACGTGAGCCAAAGCGCACGCGCGGACTAGGCTAAAGGCCTAGCGACCGCACGACGTGTTAGGCGATCGTGGGCCGGCGGAGATGGATCGCGCCTGGCCTATTACCAGACAGGCGTGGCCGACGAGGCGGATCGCGACGGACGGGCGCCACGCCTAGGAGCCCCGCGGATTCGGCGCGGGCGCTTCTGGCGACGACGACGAAAAGGTAGATCCACGCATTACGTGACCAACAACCTTCGGGCGATGGGCAACGGGATGGCCGGTTCGGACACACGTTCCGGGCCGTGAGCTACCCGTTGTCGAACGTCGTCTCGAACCTTGATGGAGGACATTTTAAAGAATTTGTTGCGGTCGAGTGGGAGCCTTTCGAGACGAACGATGAAGGCTACGAAGACGATTTCTCAAGATTAAGACATGACAAAAATTAACCGTGATAATTGGATATATGTGCCCAATATGTTTAATTTTTTTTTTGATGATTGCTTTACTTTCATGTTTATTTAATTTGTTTGAATATGCGATGCATGAGAAATTGTTTGGAAAAATCTCACTTTCGAAAATTACTAAGTATTTTATGATAATTAATTGACAAATTTATTCCGGATAATAAAATTGAATTAATTCTTGACCTCCATTGTTGGGAGATGAATTTAATAAAAGATTATATGATTTTGATTAAGATCCCAAAACCCCTGAGTATGACATGTTCAGAATGATCTTGATAATTGAGTCAGGATTCAGTTTTAGAGTATTCAGGATGTTATCTGCAAAATGTATATAGTCGCCAGATATAGTTCAAGATAGGTTCAAGACTCAAGAACTCAAGATGTTTCAAGAAACCGGTTTGATGAGAAATCGAGACTCAAGACTCAAAGATGAAAACTAAGATATCAAGACTCAAGATGAAATCGAGAACTCAAGACTCAAAGATGAAGACTCGAAGATATCACCAAGATAAAACTCAAGACTCGAGAAGACCTCAAGACTCAAGACTCAAGACGCAAGATCAAGACTGAGAAATCAAGATCAAGAATATCGAAAGCACAAGAATTATCAAGACTCGGTAATATACCGAATGCTCAAGATGAACCCGAATGTTCCGAGGCAATCAATATATCTATCCAAGGATGCAATCTCGAGAGAAACGCGATGCCTTAGAAAGTTAGATATTGCCAAGACATTCAAATGCATAAAAAGGAACTAAGTCGAAGTGTTGTTAAGGTTATATCAAACTCGAGTTTGTAACCAAAAAGAGTCGTTGAAGGTGTCTACCTTTAATCAAGACAAAAGTCAAAAAGAGGAAGACGACATCATACCATACCGACAATCGACAAAGGATAAAGTCAAAAAAAAGATGTCGATGTACGAAAGTTCCAGATCGCAAAAAAGTGAAGACCGGCTACATGATAAAGCTATTGCCTAAAAACATGTTAGGGAGTTTCAAACCCTAAATATAGCCGTTTCTCACACACCATAAAGAGGGAACTCACGGCTATCTCTCCAACGGATAGTTTTCAAGAGTGACCTTGGTGTATGCCTATAAATACCGGTGACCCTCTACATTGTAAGGTTACGGAAATTTATACGCAAACTCAAGAGCTCAAACTTATTCTTGCAAAAAGTTAAAGCACTTTTCGAAATACCTTGAATTTCCCAAGTGCTTCTACATTGAAGAGAGCTCACTTTACTAAGCCTAGCTTGATAAGATTTATCCAAAGCTTAGTCGAGATATCCTAACCCTTTGCATTGTGCTTCATTGTAAAGGATATCTCATCCTAGTTGAAACCAACCGAGAAACCCCAAACCCTTGAGAAGGTAGTTGGAGTGTGTTTGTTGGTGAGTAGAGTTGTAAAGAGTTAGTAAACCACGCCGAGTAGTCGAGAAAACTCTAGAGGAGAAGTTAGTAAGCTCACAGGGGTAGTCCGAAAGCTTGTGTGTGATTGAGTAAAGTAAACTACGAGGTAGTCGAAAAAACTCAAGGTCGGGTTGAGTAAGTAAACTACGTGGAGTAGTCGTGAAAAACTCGGGGCGAAAGGAGTAAGTAAACTACGAGGTAGTCGGAAAGCTCAGAAGTTGATAGTGAATTTCTCTGAAGAGTCAGAGAGAGTGGATGTAGGAGCTTGAGTCTCTGAACCACTATAACTGCTGTGTTCTTTATTGCTTTCCTTTATCTCGGCTTTAACTGCCAGCATTGACTTGATTTTGAAAGCATACTTTTCAATCGATATTCATTTGGAATCAATCCAATCGAAGTTGCATAAGTGAATCACACCTAATCACTATTTCATAAAGGGAAGGTTTTTCAAAGAAAGCTTAAAACGAGTATAATCTTAGGACCAACCATTCAAGACGATAGTAAATTTAGAACAGATAGTTATCAAACCGAACTCTCTTATGAGGATTCAAGAAGCTAGTTATCGATCCAAGCAACTTCGAATCTCTGACACTCGAGATTCGGTTGGGATTATCTCGAGGTATCTGAAAAGCGGCTCGGGATCACTGCTCGATAGACTTTGACTCGAGCGATCATGTGCTTCTCAGAACCTAATCTTCAGGATTATCTGACCCAAGCTGACCTCAGTAAAAAAAAGTTTTAAAATCACTGAACACGTGTATTCCCCCATACACGTGTAAGACTCGTTTACACCGGGACCAACAAGTGGTATCAGAGCAGTGGTTCAACTTGACCACCTGCTGTGTTGACCAAAGTTTTATTTTCAAAAATACTTGTGGTCTATCTGAACTGATCTTATTTGCTGAAATTTTTTTCTTTTCAAAAGATCAGAAAAATGTCTTCTAAAAAACTTCCCATGTTCTCAGTAGAGAACTATGATCTATGGAGACTGAGAATGCAGGCTCATCTGTATTCCAAACATGAGCGTATGTGGAGAGTGGTTTCTCAAGGACCATTCAAATTTACTGTGGTGAATCCCAGAATTACAGAAGAGGAGAGAATTGATCCTAGAGCAGAATTTCCTAAGTCTGATGACCAACTAACTCCTGAGGAGAGAAAGTTAGTCAATCTAGACTACATTGCAAAAGACACACTATACAGTACAATTGATGATGGTGTGATGGGAATGATCTCTCACTGTAATACTGCTAAAGAGATATGGGATACACTTCAATTTGTATGTGTGCGAGCACGATCATATAAAAGAAAACAAACTTTCAAAGGCAATTGGAAAGTTTGACGAGTTTTAAATGGATGATGGTGAATCAATAGACAAATTGGAAGTCAGATTCACTAGCATCATGAATGATCTAAACGCACTTGGAAAGAAATATCCACAAAGAGAAGTGGCATTGAAAATTCTTAGAGGTCTTTCTAAGAAATGGGATATTCATGCAAAGGTGATTGAAAACACCAAGAACATTAGTTCAACGCCATACCAACAAGTCTTCTCTCGAAATGAAAGCCTATGAATTTGTAATTGATAAGAAATCCAAAAAGGTCGACAAAGAAAGATGATTCTTCATCGAGTAAGAATGTGGCTTTAAAAGCCAAAGATAAAACTCAGAAAACTAAAAGTCCGAGAACCCCCATGCCAAACATCGAGGATGAGCTTGAGGAAAAGCTAAGACCGATGGTAAGGAGGTTTTAATGAGACTTAATAATAGATTTGGAAAATACAAAAGCTATTACAGAACCTACCAAAGAAACCCGAGGATGATCAACCGAGAAGAAGAAGGACTGAAAAGTCGGAGGATCTTCATCCGAAAAGAAGGACTCCAAGTCCAAAGAAGAAAATGATCGGGATGATGATGCCAACAGATGCTATAATTGCGGAAGAAAGGTCACTTCCAAAGATGATTGTCCGAATTGAGTGCTAAGGAGAGAAGAGAAAGACAAGCTAAAAGAGACCGAAGTTCTCAAGCAAAAAGGCCATGGTTGCGAGAAGAAGAACACTACGAGGAGGATCTAGCTCTTCGGATGAGATATTCTCGGATGCGCTGAAAGTGATGACATCCGGTCTGATGGCCATTGAGGAGGTAAACTCTTACGTCTCTTGTTGTTGCTCCTACACTAGCACAAGAGTTTTCAAGTTCCACCGAAAAGTCATTTTGACTGATGGATTCTTTTGAGAATCGATGAAGGACTATCTTTGTTTTTGCAAGGATCGCTAAATAAAACTCAAGAGCGTAATAAGGAAATCAATGTGAAAATCTAAAATGGAAAGACTCTAGCAAAACCGAGATCACTTCTCAATTAATGGGAGCTACTTGATGAACTGGATGTTCGAAAAGTACAACTCTCGAAGAAAGAGAAGTTGATAGTGTCCCTAATCGAAAAAGCTAGAGAAATCCAATCAAGAGATTCACTAATCGTAATCGAAGTTCAATGACCTCTCGAGAAGCATAAAACTCTACAGAATCGTGAGGATAGTGCATGTAAGAAGTTAACTCTATTGAATAAAGCATCTAATGTGATAGATGAAATTGAGTTACCAGAGATCCGCCACTATAAAAAACTGGATTGGGATACATTCGAGGGGAACCTCACAAGGTCATCCCGAATCTTTGATCATGTAGCAAGAAGACTATCTTTGTAAAACCAAATGGCACCTACACTTCAAGTCAAGTAATGCCCAAGGTTGTAGACAAGGGAAAAGGACATATAAGCCAAGAAAATCGAATGATCGAGTTAGAAAGCCCAAACCTCAAGTGAAGGCTAGAAAACCCGAAAGCAAATATTGAAAGTTTCGACAAGTACTTCAAAGCCTCAGGGCTAAGAATGCAAATCTGAAAGGCTCCACAATCGAACCATCGGAGAATCCTCGATGAGAAACACTCAAACAGAGACATTCTCATCTGAAGAGACCAAGTCCTCGAGACAATCGAAGACCAGATTTTAGTACGCATAACCCGAACCTCACTTGCCTAAAGGTAAAGGTTATCCAACCCGAGTCAACAAAGATTTAGACCGGTTGCACAAAGCCCAAGCATCCCAACAAAAGGCCCGAACCAAAGAAGAATTCAAAAGCCCATGTTCATGCTAAAAAGCTAGCACACATACACAGTAAAGTCATTAAGGCACCCGAGTAGTAGATGTGTATGTTGATGTTTATGGAAGACAAATTAGCCACTCTAAAGTGATTAGAGTTGTCGGTGATTTGATTCGAAAGGTACATCTAACCTTGTAGGACCCTACACAAATTGGGTACCTAAGAATTGATCTGTTTTTCAGGAGGAAAACAAGGGCACTAAGCTGATGAAAGATCACATGGCACTGATGAGCAGAGATGAAAAAGCTCCTGAAGTATGGTATCTTGACAGTGGATGCTCAAGACATATGACAGGATTCAAGAAGATGCTCAGTGACTATGTTGAACAAAGAGGCCCGCAGATCACTTTTGGAGATAACTCAAGGGATTAGATCAAGGATATGGAACTTTGGAGATCGACTCGATTCATATCCATGGTGTTTCATATGTATTCGGATTGAAGCATAATTTGCTTTCAATTAGCCAATTACGTGATAAGGGTTTCAATGTTGAGTTCTCCAAGAACTTATGTTTTGTGAAAGATGATACAACACGTAAAATATTCTTGGTACAACAAGAAAAGGGAATGTGTATCTTCGATTGGAGTTCAACTCCTAAAGATACATGTTTGGTTGCTAAAAGTTCCACAGATACCAGGTTGGTTATATCATAAAAAGAATGAATCACCTAAATTTCAAAACCCCGAACAAGCTTGCAAGATTAGCTCTTGTGAGAGGGTTACCTAATGAAGTGTTCAAGAAGAACACATTTGTGATCTTGTGCAAAAAGGAAAACAAGTTAAAGCATCATTTAAAAAGCAAAGTAGAAGTTTTACTACTAAGAGAATACTTGACTTTTGCATATGGATCTCTTTGGTCCTATATAACACCAGAAGCACTAATGGCGGTGAAATACACATTGGTAGTAGTTGATGACTACTCGAGATATATACTTGGGTCATATTCTTACTCAAGAAGAAAGAGACTTCGATAAAGCCGCCAGAGTTCTTGAAAAGGCTCGATGATTGAGAAAAATCGAGTGTGGTCAAAATCGATCTCGATCAAAGGAACTGAATTCATAAATCATATCATATCGATTATTGTGCAGAGAATGGAATTTCACATGAAACATCACCGCAAGGACCCTCAATGTAATGGTGTTCTTTGAAAGGAGGAAACGGGACTCTGAAAGAAGT
Source organism: Stenogyne calaminthoides (assembly GCA_037126765.1). Classification (NCBI taxonomy): domain Eukaryota; kingdom Viridiplantae; phylum Streptophyta; class Magnoliopsida; order Lamiales; family Lamiaceae; genus Stenogyne; species Stenogyne calaminthoides. Next base: position 34,624,138 of record JBBCBC010000021.1, read on the forward strand.
TCGCAAGGACTATGATAATCGGTCGATATTCCTAAAAGATTTTTTGGGTCAAGCCATCAACACCGCATGCTACTTCCGTAAACGCATCCATGCTGACCAAGAGTCAAGGCAAAACACCTTATGAGCTTTGGAATGAAAGGAAGCCTCTTGTTTCTTTCTTTTCGTGTGTTTTGGTTGCAAGTGTTTCATACACAATAATGGTAAAGATCGGTTGAAAACTTTTGATAGTAAAAGGTGATGAAGGAATATTCTTAGGATATTCTCAAGTCAAGAAAACTTTCGAGTTTACAAGCTGTAGGACTTTTATTGTGGAGGAAACACCTCATGTTGTTTTTGATGAATCTATTTGTGTTCGGAAGAAACAAGAACATGATGCAGTGAACCGACTAAGAGGATCACCAGATTAAGCCCGAAACAGAAAGATAAATCATCCATCGAACACGAAAAAGAAGAAGTCACCACATTCTATGATTGGAGTGACTCGACTCGAATAAGGAAGTTCAGAATGGAACTCGGGATGGTGAGCCTCGGAAAAACCAACACTCCAAAGGTGACCAATCCCGAGCAGACACCGATTCGACTCGGTATGTGATGCCAATGAAGATGTGGTCACAAATGAGGCAAATTCTCAATCTATCAACCAAAGGGGGAACAAATGTCTCGACAATGTTCGAATAAATTTCCCTAGGAAGATGATTCCCTTTCTCCTTTTCTCATTGTTCCCGAGTTTGCCGATTTAATCGAACCTAACATTTCAAATGTTGAGGATATTACTGAAGGGGAACATCAAGAAGGAAATGGTTAGATAGTCATCCTACAAGTCAGATTGTGGGTGATCTAACTGAAGGTGTTAAAACAAGAAGGTTCCATGGTGAGAGTGCACTATTCTGCTTGCTTTTTCGGAGAAAGAACTTTCTTGAGAGATTGGTGAAGCTCTACAAGATTCTTATTGGATTCTTTGCTATGCAAGATGAAATTTGAATCAATTCTCAAGGAATGAAGTATGGGAGTTGGTAGATAGGCCGGAAAGGCACAATGTCATTGGAACCAAGTGGGTTTTCAAGAATAAAAGAGATGAAAACAACAACATTGTAAGAAACAAGGCAAGGCTAGTTGCACAAGGTTATTCCCAAGAAGAAGGCTTGGATTATGATGAAACCTTTGCACCTGTTGCAAGACTAGAAGCCATCAGATTGTTTCTTGCATATGTTGCCCACATGAAGTTCACGATCTCGGATGGATGTGAAAAGTGCATTTCTGAACGGTGTGCTTAAAGAAGAGGTTATTGTGGAACAACCTCCTGGTTTCAAACAGAATGACCAAGTTTACAGGCTAAGAAAAGCTTTGTATGGTCTTAAACAAGCACCCAGAGCATGGTATGATACTCTTTCTCAGTTTCTTACTGACCATGGTTTTGTCAAAGGGACGATTGATAGAACTCTGTTTAGAATAGAGGATGGGGAAGATATCTTACTAGTTCAGATATATGTTGATGACATCATTTTTGGATCTCCAAACCATCAGCTGTGTGAAAAGTTTTCAACACTGATGAAAGGCAAGTTTGAGATGTCAATGATGGGAGAGATGAATTTCTTTCTAGGACTTCAAGTGAAACAATCAAAGGAATGAATATTCATCAACCAGGCAAAGTACACCGAGATCCGATTGCCAAATATGGTGTATGCAGACTGCAACGCAGCTTAGGATTCCTATGAATACTAACTACAAGATGGATCCCGATTGGAAAAGCAAATCGTCGTGAATCATACCGATTATAGAGAATCATTGGATCATTGCTTTATCTCACGACAAGTAGGCGGATATAACATTTGTTGTTGGGATATGTGCAAGATACCAAGCTAATCCTAAGACTAGTCACATGGAGGCTGCCAAAAAGATACTAAGATATCTTAAGGGCACAGTGAATAGAGGATTATGGTATCCAAATGATGATAACCTTGAATTAACCGGTTACTTCAGATCCCGACTACGGAGGTTGTAGAATTGACGGGAAGTCCACAACAGAACTTGTCAATTTCTAGGAAGCAAGTGATATCTTGGTTTTCAAAGAAATGACCTCGATGTGCAACCAAGACTATCGTTGTAATATATGGTCATAGGGAAGGAAACTGCCGTGCTCGATTCTTTGCTCGCATACAACAATTAAGGATTATAAAGTTGAAGCCAATGAAGTACCAATATTTTGTGACAACAATAGTGCCATTGCTATTTCACAAAATCCGTATTGCACACCGATCTGCAAGCATGTGGATATCGGACATCACTTCATCGAGATCATGTCGAGAAAAAGGACATAAGGATGGAGAAAATTCATCTTGATAGGCAAAAAAGTGATATCTTGACTAAACCTTTGGTCAATCAAGATTTCGGGAACTTTCGGTTGAATTAGGGATGTTAGAACCGGTGTATAGAGTAAATCTAAAAAAATTGAAGGTTTTCGGATGCATGAAGGTTTCTAACTCTCTCTTGAGAAACTCGGATAAAAATGGAAATCTTGAATCGAGTCTCGTGAAACTCAAATTTCATCAAGGTCAAGATTTTCGAAGAATATATCTTGAACCAATTCAAGACTTTCGATTATTATCTTGACATTTTATCAAGATCGATTACTCAAGAAGACCGATAGAGGAAATTGGTCCGAAGAAGTAAAGACTACGCGACTTCATTTATTGCTCAAGTAAAACTTCGGAATCATTCGCAATAAATACAAAACACCGAGGAATGTTTTTGGGTGGGATCGTTTTAAATTCGAAGAAGGTCAATACCATTTAATGCTCTCGCCACATTATTGACCAATGAGGATATTTTGGCGGCTTACTTTTTTTAGAGATCGTCGGTTCAGATATACCGATTAATCGGAGATTAATCTCAACCGCTTACTTTTTCACCTAACCAACACGATTCTCCACGATCTCGGGTTATATATACCCCTTTAAGCCATTCAAGCCAAAAGTTTATCAAACCCTTCGTTCCCAAATCCTCTGCGCGAATTAAAAAATCCTTTTGCCCGAAATCTCCAAACCCTAAAAACTTCAAATTCTTAAATCAATCTCTAAAATGGCCCCAACCTTGTTAGAGAAATTAGCCATAACCAACAAGCCGTGGTACGAGTTCGTTGTCTCACTTGAAAGCACAACCAACTCAAAGCCGTAAGAGGAGGCTCTGCGATATGATCCGGACCGGCTAAAACTCACCCATCTAGTCGCAGAGCCACCCAGAGTTCGCAAAAGAGGTAATCAATTCATCTCGTAATTTGAGAATAGATGAAGAAGATGGTATGCATTCTTCGATTACCGTATCACATTTAGAGCATTAAAAAAAATCGTCGATTTTGAGAGGGATTTGTGCATAATTCGAAAAATCTGAATGATGTGTTTGAGCTACGTGATAGAGGAGAGGATCTGCGATGTATATGTCGGGTAGAGAGCGGGAGTACCTTGATAGGATTCTTTGAGAATCTCGTGAAGTTTGAGGTAACTTTGCACAAGAGGCACCTAAAGCCACAATATCGCGTGTCTTGATGGATATTGTGAGCAAGTGCATCATGAGTCTTCTTGAGGGGAGTTTTGAGCGATTAGTACCCAAGCTCGTTGATGGCGGCGATCGAGGCATCTCCTACTACTCGACTTCAACCGGCTGAAATTCTTAATTCGGATGGTGACCGAGCAAGCCAAGGTCATAAAAAGGGTCAATGGGACAATCACGATGAAAGGCAAGATCCACCATGCCACCAAAATTGCTTATATTTTGGAGATGTGCGAGAGGAGGAGGATATCTTCGCCAATTCAACCCCATTCCTAAAACCAAAATTCTCTTCAAGCCCATTCTTGTGAAGAAAGCGAGCCATTCGAGGGAAAAGAGAAAAGAAGGTAGAATCACCTTCGCGGCTTTCTGAAAGAGACCCAACAAACCCGGGGAAGGTTACATTGGAGGCAAAAATGGAGCAAGGAGCAAAACCGATGAAGCGGAAGGATCTTGCTCCAAAGCGCAAAAGATTGGTGGTTCTCACCGGCGAAAGGTAGCAGTGATTAGGGAGATACAACCCGAGGGCAAAACCAGCTCCAGAGTTCGCCATTACAAGTGTTGGCTCAGTTGTCTCTAGGACCACGGATCGCATCGGCGAGCCGGTCTTCTACGAGGTGCTCGAGACATCACTCGTTCGAGATAAAATTTCTCGTGAAATTTTTTAGGAGCTCGAGACCTCGGAGATGCCTACCTCGGATGCGCAGCTCGATGAGAAGAGTCACCTGAGTCGATCCCGACGGCGTCTCGGGGATCGACGAGCCAACTCGGACTAAACCCGAGATATGCCAGCTCGAGCCTCGGGGACCCACTCGGATGCAACCGAGGACTGAATGCACAAACTTGAACACTTCACCGAGGCTCGTGAGCAAAATATTCTTGATGAGCTCTGAGTGATCTACCGCTGATCCCTTAAGAGTGGCTTCTCTTGAACCAGAGAGCCCGAGATGGAAGAAGGGCGAGGCCGAAGAAGGCGAGTGGAGGAGCAAGGGGAACGGTTCATCCTGACCGCTACCCCGAGCTCAGCTCATACCCGATCCGCAAGATGTTTTCTTGATTAAGGGACGATAAAGTATATCCTCAATCGGACTCTTCCCCGAGATGCTTGATATTGCCGCATTCGTGAGGGGAGACTGGTGGAATGAGGAGAGACCTTCAGACCGACTTCTCGGGTTGGAAGGACAAAGCTCGTGGATGAAAAATTCCGATTTTGATGAGCCGTTTGGTTCGAGAGGAAGTTAGCCGAGAAGAAAAATAACTGAAGTTGGTGCCCCGAAAGCAATGGAGACAAATCCAAAGATGGAGATGGGGACCAACGGGGAGATGTTTGTGGATCGGTCTCAAATGGAAAAAAGACCTCTGTTCTTTGATCAACCTCAGATCGGTTAGCACTCTTGAGTACCTTTTAAGCACTATTAACAATTATGCCAAAGTTCTTGAAAGTACTATCTTTAATTCAATTGTCGATAAACAGACCGAGGCTCAATTGAGACCGGAGCTCGGGATGAAGCCGGAGCTCGGATGATGATCAAAGCGGCCTGAGAAGGTGTAGAAGGTCTGGCGAGATTGATCTCACTCCCCGTAATGGAGAAACTTGAGAAGATTGAGCCAATGGCGATCAAAATTGCTCGATGGAAGAAACGTTGGCCAATCAAGCTCGGACAATGGAAGGTCTTAGCCATTCTTGAGCTCAGTGCGAGATACAAAACACTCGACCACTCAGATGACCTCCATGGAAGAAAAAATTTGAATGCAAAGTCGGAGGAGTCAACGCAGAGTTAAGTCTTTGAAATGAAACAAACACCAGAATCGATGAATTTCTAGAGGCAAACTAGCAGAGAAAAATGAGGTCTTGATCAAGTCTGGTTATTGAGGAAATGAGCTCGGTGCTCATGACCAAGATGACAGAGATGCTTAAAGATGCACTCTCTCGCCGCTTTGCCCACATATCAAGAAGAACTATGCGGGCTAAGAACCACATCGAGAAATGGAAGATGAGCAAGATCGAGATAGCGGTGGAGAGATCCAATTGTGAGCAAAGAGCAAAAAGATCACATGGACATGACTCTTCTCAGACTTCTTCCAAATTACGGTGCCAAGAAGGGGGAAAAGGAAGGTGAAGACCTCGGGAAGTTCATGGCACGTGCTTTTGGAGAAGAAGGCCGAAAAGATGCTTTGAAATGATCAATCTAGCCAAAACCTTTAAAAGAAGTCGGCTACCGAGAAATTGAAATTCGCCAAAGGAGAAGTTCATCTACACTCGAGTTTCTCGAGCAAACCATGCTTGAGGTTGCAAGAGAGAAACCGAAGTTAGAACTAAGGTTGGAACAAGCCAGCCGGTCTTTGAATCGCTATGAAGAGGAAAGCCTTGGGCGTTGTTCAACCCAGAAGCAAGCGTCGGCGGGCGCTTCTAAGCCAATCCAGAGAAAGCCGATTACGGATGAAGAAGATGCAGAAGAATCTGAGTCTCAACCTCAGAAGAAAGTCTTCAACACCAGAGATGCTCTGAAGACACTCCAAAAAGAACAAGCTAAGAAAGTCACCGCCGGTCTCGGGAGCGTCTGTGGATCGAAAAGAAGATAGACGAAGAGCGTAAGCGAAGGAGTGACTTCAAGAGGTTTAAGAAAGCAAGAGGAAGGAACATCGAAAACGCCGAAAGGGGCCCCACGTTGATAAATGGATGCCCATTAAACTCAACGACATGTGGGAAGAAGTGAAGAGAACCTTCCGGTTCAATTCACGATGTTCTCGTGGGAATGGAGAGGGAAGGCTCGGATCGAACGAAGCTTTCATTGAATATCTTCTAACCTTCTATCCAAAGTATCTCCAAGGCTGGATTAACCTTGCGGATGAAGGTGGAGTACAGATAGTAGCCCCTGGTCCATATTCATATCCTCCTCCAAGACTTGGTAATGGCTTGGTAAATGAGAAGGCCATTACACAAGAAATTGCTCAAGATATCTTTGGTCGGGTTAGGATTAACGGGGAACAATCCGGACATCATCAAGGAGAGGAATGAAATTTGAAGAAAAGATTTTTTCGAATGTTCAACCCGGAGGTGCCGGTGATGAAGTGGAAAATGAAGCAAATCAAGAGCGAATCAAGATCAAGATCAAGAACTTCGAGAAGACTCTGTAATCTTTAAATTTTGTCTTTTTTATTTTGTTTGATAAATTCATTGTAATATGTAATGGTACACTTATCATCAATGAAGATTTATCATTATGCTCAAAAGATAATATCTCATTATCTTATTTACATGTCTTTATTTGATATGCTGAATATATGTCTCTGAACTGATTGTATGAGATATGAAAAAATTGCTTAAGTATTTGGTAATGATCTATTTAAGAAAGATTCATTACTGAAGAAATCTGTTTAACGATTTAAATTGTTGAGAGACTTTTTATTTAAAGAGATTCCCTTCTTAAAAAGAAATTGTTGGGAGATTCTCTGTTCAGGAACCAATCTTGTGATAGGATAAACTGAAACCTGAGTATAGGTTATGTATTTGTAACAAGATAGGTTTTGGCATCATCAAAAAGGGGGAAATTGTTGGGAGATGAATTTAATAAAAGATTATATGATTTTGATTAAGATCCCAAAACCCCTGAGTATGACATGTTCAGAATGATCTTGATAATTGAGTCGATTCAGGTTTTAGAGTATTCGGATGTTATCCGCAAAATGTATAGTCGCCAGATATAGTTCAGGGATAGGTTACAAGACTCAAGAACTTCAAGATATGTTTCAAGAAATCAAGTTTCAAAGAGAAATCGAGACTCAAGACTCAAAGATGAAAACTAAGATCTCAAGACTCGATGAAATCGAGAACTCAAGACTCGGCATGAAGACTCGATATCGGTCCAAGATAAACACAAGACTCGAAGACCCTCGAAAACTCAAGACTCAAGACGCAAGATCAAGATCGAGAAATCAAGATCAAGAATATCGAAAGCCAAGAATTCTCAAGACTCGGAATATCTTCAATGCTCGATATGAACTCAATGTTCCGAGGCAATCAATATATCTATCTCGGCGATGCAATCTCGAGAAAACGCGATGCCTTAGAAAGTTAGATATTGCCAAGACATTCAAATCGCATAAAAAAGGAACTAAGTCGGAAGTGTTGTTAAGGTTATATCAAACTCGAGTTTGTAACCAAAAGAGTCGTTGAAGGTGTCTACCTTTTAATCAAGACAAAAGTCAAAAAAAGGAAGACGACATCGCACCATACATCTTGACAAAGGATGTGAGTCACCGAAAAAGATGTCGGATATAATGAAAGTTCCAGATCAAAAAAGTGAAGACCGGCTACATGATAAAGGCTATTGCCTAAAACATGTTAGGGAGTTTCAAACCCTAAATATAGCCGTTTCTCACACACCATAAGAGGGAACTCACGGCTATCTCTCCAACGGATAGTTTTCAAGAGTGACCTTGGTGTATGCCTATAAATACCGGTGACCCTCACATTGTAAGGTTACGGAAATTTATACGCAACTCAAGAGCTCAAACTTATTCTTGCAAAAGTTAAAGCACTCAAAATACCTTGAATTTCCCAAGTGCTTCTACATTGAAGAGAGCTCACTTTTACTAAGCCTAGCTTGATAAGATTTATCCAAAAGCTTAGTCGAGATATCCTAACCCTTTGCATTGTGCTTCATTGTAAAGGATATCTCATCCTAGTTGAAACCAACGAGAAACCCCAAACCCTTGAGAAGGTAGTTGGAGTGTGTTTGTTGGTGAGTAGAGTTGTAAAGAGTTAGTAAACTACGGAGTAGTCGAGAAAACTCTAGAGGAGAAGTTAGTAAGCTGCAGGGGGTAGTCTGAAAAGCTTGTGTGTGATTGAGTAAGTAAACTACGGAGGTAGTCGTAAAAACTCAAGGTCGGGTTGAGTAAGTAAACTACGTGGAGTAGTCAAAAACTCGGTAGCCGAGTTGAGTAAGTAAACTACGAGGTAGTCAGAAAGCTCAGAAGTTGATAGTGAATTTCTCTGAAGAGTCGGAGAGAGTGGATGTAGGAGCTTGAGTCTCTGAACCACTATAATCGCTGTGTTCTTTATTGCTTTCTTATCTGCATTAATCATTTGCATTGACTTGATTTTGAAAAGCATACTTTTCAATCGATATTCGGTTGGAATCAATCCAATTGAAGTTGCATAAGTGAATCACAGCCTAATCACTATTTCATAAAGGGAAGGTTTTTTCAAAAAAGCTTAAAAACGAGTATAATCTTAGGGCCAACCATTCCATATTTGATCGAGTAGCTAGGAAGGATAGTTATCAAACTAAACTCTTCTCGAGGATTGATAAGCTAGTTATCTGATCCAAGCAACTCAGAATCTCCTAGACACTTTCGAGATTCGATTTGGGATTATCTCGAGGTATCTCAAAGCGGCTTCGGGATCACCGCCTCGATGAGACTTTGACTCGAGCGATCTGTGCTTCTCGAACCTAATCTTGAGGATTATCCCAAACAAGTCGACCTCGAAGAAAAAAAGTTTTAAAATCACTTAAAACGTGTATTCCCCCCCCATACACGTGTAAGACTCATTTACACCGGGACCAACATCCATGATTTATTTATATGTGAATTCTTTTGGAGAAATTTTCCCCACGGAACGGCCAAAAGATAGCTTTCAGATGAATGAATTCCTAAAGGATGATTGTGGATTATTATTAGCGGCGACGATGACCCTCCCCACGAGGCTCGTTCAAAATAAAATAATAATTTTGTATTTAATCATGGTTATTACTTAGGTCTAAAATTGATATGCATATACTTCCCCGAAGTCCCGGTTAATTTTATATTGGTCAAGTGGGAGCCAACTATTAATTTGGAAATTAAAGGTTTGTAAATGTCTTTGTTTGTAACCTGCTTAAATGTGTTTAAATAATGATCCACCCCACATGGCTTATTTAAACTGTTTTGAGATGTTGGCTGATGCATGTTCATATTTTTTTGAGATTTTAATATGATTCATGTGATCGAATTATATGATTTTTTATTTGTGTTAATCTGGATAATGACACAAGAAGTATGTTTATTTTCAGTCTCAACATTTCGCAATATTTTAATCCACTGTTCAATATATTTAAAGACAATTTACTTGTTGGTGAAAACTTTGTCGATTGGAATCGAAAATTATCTATTGTCCTCACTACACAACAACAATAGTGGGCTCTTGATGTACCTAAACCCACAGCCTACTGATGACTCTTGTAAAACATATAAGAAAGCCTGTAAAAAAAAAGGATAAAGAAAGAGTATAGTGACTGGGAGCGTTCCAATGAGAAGGCAAAGTGCACCATCCTGGCTTCAATGTCGGATGTGTTACAGCACCAATATCAGAACTTTGGAACTGTTGCGGAAATTATGCAAAGTCTTAAAGCGATGTCTCAACATGCATATCACCATGCGAGATAAGTTGTCGCAAGAAATGGTGGAGGGAATGCCCGTAAGGGATCACGTTCTCCAGATGATGGCTCACCTTAACAAGCTTGAGGTTCTAGGCTCTGAATGTGATCTCGAAAATTGATTTCATCCTCCATTCTCTACCGAAGAGCTTTGATAAATTTTATCTGGACTACCTAATGAGCAATCAGGAGTACACTTTGCATGATCTAATGTAAGCTCTAGATTCAGCTGAGAAGATAATGGAACACCAGCACCAAGTCTTGGTGGCAATCGGCCCTTCTACTTCTTCTAGGCCAAATGGTGGTAAGAAGAAGAAGGAGGAGGAAAAATGCTAAAATCAAGTCAACTCAAGCATTTCCAAGGGCAAAACAAAGGTGAACCAAGGGGATGGTGTCAAGAAGACTGCTAAGGGGAAGTGTTTCAAGTGCGGTGAGAAAGGACATTGGAGGACGCACTGTTCCAAGCCCAAGAGGGATGGAAAGAAAGGTAATTCTCATGCACTAGTTGTTGAAACTTGTTTAGCGGTGTATGCTTCCCATTCGTGGGCAGTGGATACGGGAGCCACTAAACATGTTTGTTTCACTTTACAGTGGTTCAAGCGGACCTGGCAACTTAGTGGGAGTGAGATCCTCATCACACTGGGCGATGCTACGAGAGTGACAGCTGAAGCGGTGGAAGAAATGCAACTATCTTTTTGAAGATAGAGTTTTAATTTTAAGAGATGTTCTTTACGTTCCTAGTTTTAGAAAGAATTTAATTTCAGTTTCTAAACTATTTTATGATGGATATTCGCTACTTTTAATAAAGTTGTTACCATTGCTCTAAAACATTAATTTATCTATCATGGAACATTGTCGAATAATCTCTATACAATTAATTGTGCATACCACTCACGAAAATGCATCCTATAACACATCGACTATTTCAAGTAATAAAAGGAAACGTTCAGCAGACGTGAACGAAACACTTCTATGACATATAAGACTAGTTCATATTAATTCAAAGAGGATCCAAAGGTTGGTTCAAGATGGTTCATTGGAGTCTCTCCGGGTTGAACCATTTCCAACTTGTGAATCATGTTTGGAGGGTAAAATGACCAAGAGGGCATTTGGAGCCAAGGGGAATAGAGCCAAAGAAATGTTAGAGATCGTTCACACTGACGTATGTGGTCCAATTTCAATCAAAGCAAGAGGAGGTTATTAGTATTTTGTTACTTTTATCGATAATTACTCAAGATGTGGGTACATTTTCCTTATGAAGCATAAATTTGAGACCTTCGATAAATTCAAAGAATTTAAGGCTCAAGTAGAGAATCATAGGGAAAAGAGTATCAAGTTTCTACGATCCGATCGTGGAAGTGAATACCTCAGCGATGAATTTTTGAACTACTTGTCAGACGAAGGGATTGTATCCCAGTTGACTGCACTCGAAACCCCTTAACAAAATGGGGTTGCAGAACGAAGAAACAAAACTCTTTTAGAAATGGTCAGATCAATGATGAGCTATGCGGATCTACCCAAATCATTTTGGGGTCATGCCTTGGAAACATCGGCTTACATTCTAAACTTGGTGCCATCTAAATCGGTTTCCAAAACCCCTAAATAATTGTGGATCGGGCGCAAGCCCAGTTTGAGACACATGAGAATTTGAGGGTGGCCGGCATACGTGTTGGACAAGGAAGCTGGTAAATTGGATCCACGTTCAGAATTAAGGCTGATTATAGGGTATCCCGAGGGAACGAAAGGGTGCATGTTTTATAGTCCCGAAGATCAAAGAGTCATAATTAGTACGCACACTAAAGCAAGCATCCCATGGTTGGAACCAATGTTTTGATTAGGTTATAAAGTCTTGCGGTTTTTTATCAAAATGAGTTTGAGAGTTGTGTGTATAGAAAGTGTGTCGGAAACTGTCTTGGTATTCTTAGTACTATACGTAGACGATATTCTACTCATCGGGAATGATGTAAAGGTGTTATCAGGCGTAAGGGCATGACTGTCAAATCAGTTTGATATGAAGGACTTAGGTGAAGACGGACACATCCTTGGGATCAAGATCACTTGAGATCGCAAGAAAAGGATGATAGGCTTATCGCAAGCTTCATACATACACACTGTTTTGAAGTGATTCAGGATGCAAGATTCCAAGACAGGTTTTGTAACTTTCAGACATGGAATCCATCTATCCAAGAAAATGTGCCCTAAGACACAAAAAGAGATAGATGACATGAAAGACATTACTTATGCTTCGGTTGTCGGAAGTCTTATGTATGCAATATTGTGCACGAGATCGGATATCTACTTTGCCATTGGCATGGTAGCGAGATGTCAGAATAACCCAGTGAAAGAGCAGTGAACTGTAGTTAAAAACATTCTGAAGCATCTGAAAAGAACTCGGGATAGAATGTTGGTTTATCAATCAAACAGTCTAATCCCTGTCGGTTACACTGACTCGAATTTTCAATCAAATATAAATTCCAAAAACTATCTGCCTCAATTAGTGTGTTTTCGTTTGGGAAGTGTAGCCATGAAATGGACGAGTGTGAAGTAGAAATGCATCACTAACTCAACCATAGAAGCCGGGTAAGTAGTTGCTTGTGAAGCAGTGAAGGAACCAGTTTGGCTCTAGATCTTCTTAGTGGACTTGGATGGAGTTCCGAATTTGTCTAGCAATATTTGCTAGGGGTAGTTTCAAATTCAAGGGTGTTGATGTTGCACGGATGTTGTTCTATATGTTGGAAAACATTTCTGCACAACATCATAAATTTGTCATTTCTCCTAACACTGACTCTGTTTTAACAAATGTATTTTTCTATGTTTCCTACACTGCAGGTTAAAGACAAATTCGATTATTGTCAAGCGGTTGCATTGTGGTGGAGTGAGAATAGAAAGATCATGGGTGATTACACCAAGATCATGGAGATAGTGGAGGAGATGTTCAAGGCTATCCAAGCCTAGTGGATAGGACAATGAAGTTGATCTTCAAGTCTATTGACACGTGTTTTGCAACACACTAACCTCTCAAGTATAAGAGGGTCGTTGAAGTGTCCGGTTTTAAATATCAATCCACGGGACTAGGTGTGGAATATAGCTCAATTGTTATATGTTGTCACATGATTATAGTGTGAAACATGTTGGAAACTTAAAAACAAGCAATTATCAACTAAGTAAACAAGTAAAAACAATAAAATAATAAGCAAACAAGTAAAGCAACTAGATTAAAAGTGTTTTGTGTTTTGTGAGTGAGAGGTGTTTGGGTGTTGATCCTCGGATGATGTTCGATTAACTATTGCCTAGGTGGTTATCTCTACGTCCGGTTACTCCCTAAGAACGATCACAATTCATTAACCATCACCGTACTTGGTAAGCCTAGGATCAGGTTTCGTTAAACTCCTAAGATCGGGATGGAATTCACTCTTTCTCACCCGGGTAATTGCAAAGGAATGGTCCTCTAACTAACTAACTACTCCCTACCCTTGTGTTCCCACTCGAAGCATAGAGATCATTCACATTAATTTCTTCATTTTCAACACTAGTGGCTAACTAGTGAATCAATGTGAACTAAGGGAATTCTAACGATCCTACCCAACTCTCGTCGCAATAGGATGTGAATTAACTCAAAACCGGGAATCACACCAATACCTATTCGTCTACCCACATTTACCCAACTCTCGTTGCAATAAACTAGATAAAACGAACAAGCTAATAGCCCAACCCACCGAATTTGATCACTAAACAACCCAATATTCAAAAGACAACCATCAATAGAGATAATCACCCATTAACAAGTAATTAATCAACCATCAACCCAATTCACAACACCCAAACACAAAAGAACCTTAGCTCATGGTTCTACAAGCAATACCCATGGCTAATATGCAAATAAACAAGAAACTCATATGAAAATAAGTAATAAACAACAAGTAGAAACAAATAAACACCTTACTCTTAAGATTCAAGCACCAATCCATACAAATTCCATCAATACTCCTTGGTTTCTTGCTCAAAACTGAAATAAACACTCTATATATGTTATGCTATAACTATCTAAGCTATCTATGGAAGCAAAATTGAAAAACAGGAAAAAGTATTAGTTGCAGCTCTCAAAAGTATCACTTGTTATCTTACCCTTCACTCCCTATTGCTATTGAATGATGAAAAAATGAACTCAAGGCTTTTTATATGGTTTTGAATCCTCTGGCATGTGTCCCTAGGTCAGAAATGGGGACCTCAGATATTTTGACTTGCTCGACTCGAGCAGAGGTGAAGTCGTGCACCCGTTTTCATTTTTTTCAGGCTGCTCGACTCGAGTAGCGTTGCTCGAGCAAAACTGGGTCGAGCAACTCAAAATTTCGGAAATCACCTCCCTTGCTCGACCAAATGGAGGTCGAGCAATTGCAGGTTGTGCAGCTTCGGTCGTCGTTTTCTTCATAACTTGAGCTCCCGAACTCCGATTGACTTGATTCTTTTTGCGTTGCGACCCTCATTTCAAGCTCTTTCACATGGTTCAACTCTCTTCTCCTACATCCTTCTAGATCAGAGCAGTTTATTTAATCAATTCTAGCTTGTTTCCACTCATTTCCTACACAATGAACCAATCATGCCCTTTCTCCACATTTAGGCACAATTAAGTGAAATTAGTGCAATAAAATCACGAAATGCTATCAAATTAAGCTCAAAATCACATAAATACAAGCAATGACGATCCCTAATCAACCCCCCCAAACTTAAAGTGTTGCTTGTCCCCAAACAACAAAAGAAAATAGAACAAGGGGGAGGAATTGTGAAGTATGCAATGTATGGACACCAAGACTCATGCAATGGACTTCAAGGCTCATATCAAATGAACAAGGAATCACAAGTGAAATTTCATACCACAATCAAACATGCAATGATCAAGATAAGACAAGTTCAAGTGCACTATCCCCACTCTCTTATGGAAGTAATTCACACAAAGCTCACTTTTCAAGGGACGTATTTACACTCTTTCAATCAATCCACTCCATGCAACACCCATAGGCTTGCCCCTCATCTCCATTCTCCATCAACTCTTTTGGTCGGTAATCAAATCAAAAAGGTCTTTCACAAGGTGGTAATGTAGGTTCTTTGGACAAAGGTGGGGTAAAATTTGGGAAAAAGTGACTCAATTCCTTGTAGAGCAACAAGTGTTGGTAAATCAATCACTCAAGAATTTTTAGAACACAAATTCAACACTCATTTCTCTTTATTTTCTCATTTCAAACTCACAAAAACCCAATTCACCTTCCCTTTCTTTTTTTTTGTTTTCCTCTTGGAGCCATTTTTCTTTTTCAAGTTCCTTTGAAACCTTGTTTTCATCATTTTTTTTTCTTTTCATTTTTCAAGGTTTCTTCTTCTAGCCTTGTTTCTCTTTTTCACATTTTTTTTCTTTCTCAAGGCTTATTTTCTTTCTTTCCTCATCCTTGCTCAATCTCTTTTTGCATTTTTCTCAACTTTCTCACATTGACAACTCAAAATCCACTCATTTATGTTTTGTTCTTCCATTATTTACCAACCATGAAGCTCTACAAGTCAATAGGGATCAAAATGAGGCTCAAGAAAGAAATGGTAAAAATTGCTAAATCAATGTAGCTTGCCAACAAAAATAGGCTTAAAGGCTCAAAGGAGCTTACTACGGATTGACTTCATTCAGTGGGATTTATTTGGCCAAGTGACTCATCAAACAAAAATGGCCTCCAATCATCTTTAACACCTTTCCAAAAATATGATCTCAAACAAGACAAAGAGGGCAAGTTCTAGCATGCATTTTGTGAATGATCCACTCAAGAAAGAAATTAAATCACAATATGCATGATTCAAATGGCTCAATTCTCTCAAGATTTGCATTAGGGAATAGTCACACCATCCCTAGTCTATCCATTTCAAAGCATGTAATTAAGTAGTGCAATCCTCCAACAAGTAACCACCTCATCACATCAAACACTACCAATCATCCAAGCAAAAGTCTCAACATCACATACAAAAGCATCAACCACAATCCAATACCAAAGGAGCAAATATACCACCAAAAACAACATGAAGCATAAGTGCATTGGTGCAAGTGAATTTATGAAAACGAACACACACCCCAAACTTTTTCATTGCTATGCAATTAAAAGTTTGGAAAAATAGTGAAACAAAGAGTATGCACCAAGCACCATGACCATTAAGCTCTAAGCTAACCACATTTCAACAAATAAGCTCATCTACATTCATCTTCAACAAGCAAGTATACCAACAAAAGAGAGCCCAACACGGCAAAATTCATATACAAGTATTTTCACCATTAAGCTCAAAAACATGCCACACGGTGAACATCAACAAAACCAAAATGGGGGTCAACAAAAACGCATAAGAAAATGCACACCCCCCCCCCCAAACTTAGATTTTGCAAAGCACTAAGTTCGGGAAAAGTGCTTGTACCTAAAGTGCCCTTCGAGTACACATCTTCCTTTAAAGCTCGATAATCCACCAAGCCTCGAACACACGACCCCATCACCTACAAAAAACAACACTATACAAAACACTATCAAACGAACACATGAACACATAAAAGCAGTAAAAATGGGTTGCCTCCCATTGAGCGCTAGGTTTAACGTCCTTTGCCGGACGGAGCTTAAAGTCGCTCAACTTTATTCAAGAAAATCGACACCAACGATCCCAACTTGGGATGTAGAAAGGTAATGCTTGACCCGGTGACCATTTACCATGAAGTGGTCACCCTTTTCATTCTTCAACTCCATATATCCACTTGGAAATACTTTGGCAACCTCAAACGGCCCACTCCAACGAGATTTCAACTTCCCGGGAAAGAGTTTCAACCGGGAATTGAAAAGCAGCACCTTATCTCCAACTTTGAACTCTTTCTTTTTTATCCTTTGGTCGTGCCAACGCTTAGTCTTTTCCTTGAAAATTCAGGAGCTCTCATAAGCATTCTCACGGAACTCTTCCAACTCATGGAATTGAAGCAATCGATTCTCCCCCGCCTTATCGCCATCCATGTTCAATTGTTTGGTGGCCCAATAGGCTTTGTGCTCTAGCTCAACCGGGAGATGACATGATTTACCAAAGACAAGTTGGTACGGAGACATGTTCAATGGAGTTTTGTAAGCTGTTCGGTAGGCCCACAAGGCATCATCTAAGCGAATCGTCCAATCTTTCCTATTTGAGTTTACCGCCTTCTCCAAGATGTGCTTGATTTGACGATTTGAAACCTCCGCCAATCCATTTGTTTGTGGGTGATATGCGGTGGCGACCTTGTGCTTGACCCCATACTTCCCAATTAACTTTTCCATGGCTTGATTGACAAAGTGGGTCCCCCCATCACTTATCAAGGCTCTTGGCACTCCAAATCGGGTGAACACATTCTTCTTGAGGAATTGAATCACTGTTTTTGCATCATTGAGCTTGGTAGGAATGGCTTCAACCCATTTTTACACGTAATCCACCCCAACAAGGATATAGATGAATCCAAATGAAGGTGGAAATGTTCCCATGAAATCAATCCCCCAAACGTCAAAAATCTCTACCTCCAAGAAGATGTTCAAAGGCATTTCATCTCTCTTGGTGATGGTCCCCATCCTTTGACATCGATCACACCTTTGAACAAACTCTTGACTGTTTTTGAAAATCGTGGGCAAATAGAAGCCCGATTGGAGAACTTTCATTCCCATTTCCGATGCTCCAAAATGGCCCCCATATGGCAAAGAGTGACAATAGGTCAAGATCTCATCAACCTCTTCTTTTGGAACACATCTTCTCATGATCGAGTCTTGACCTCTCTTGTATAACACCGGATCATCTCAAATGAAACTCTTCACATCTTTGAGAAATTTCTTTTTGGCATGTGAAGGGATTTCATTGGGAAGCTTTCCACAAGCCAAGTAATTGACAAAGTCGGCATACCATGGCTCTTGCACCTCAATTCTCATTACCGAAATCTTCTCAACTTCATCAAAGAACTCCTCCAACTTTAAAAGTTTCTCATCCGGGAATTCTTCCTTCACCTTGGTTTCTTCTTCTACAAAGTCTTGGTCCCTCTCTAGCCTCGAAAGATGATCGGCTATCACATTTTCGGTCCCCTTCTTGTCCCGAATCTCTATATCAAACTCTTGAAGGAGAAGCACCCATCGGATCAACCTTGGCTTTGCATCTGTCATTGTCATAAGGTAACGAATTGCTGCATGGTCCATGTACACAATAGTTTTCCCCCCCACAAGATAGGGGCGAAACTTATCAAATGCATAGACCACGGCCAATAGTTCCTTCTCCGTTGTGGTGTAATTGGCTTGGGCGGGGTTGAAAGTTTTCGAAGCATAATAGATAGCTCTAAACTTTTTCTCCCGGATTTGCCCAAGTACCACCCCCATTGCATAATCGTTTGCATCGCACATGAGAACGAATGGTTCCTCCCAATTCGGAGTCACCAAAATCGGAGAGGCTATAAGTGCTTCCTTCAATGCTAAGAAAGCTTCAAGACAATCATTAGTGAACACAAATGGGACATCCTTTTCAAGTAGATGAGAGAGTGGCTTTGAGAGTTTGGAAAAATCTTTTATAAACCTTCTATAGAAGCCGGCATTCGTTCCTTCTTGGGACAACGGGTGACCCGGGTTCGATCCCCAGCAACGGCGCCAAAAACTTGACACGTGTTTTGGAACACACTAACCTCTCAAGTATAAGAGGGTCATTGAAGTGCCCGGTTTTAAATATCAATCCACGGGACTAGGTGTGGAATATAGCCCAATTGTTATATGTTATCGCATGATTATAGTGTGAAACATGTTGGAAACTTAAAAACAAGCAATTATCAACTAAGTAAACAAGTAACAAACAATAAAATAGTAAGCAAACAAGTAAAGCAACTAGATTAAAAGTGTTTTATGTTTTGTGAGTGAGAGGTGTTCAGGTGTTGATCCTCGGATGATGTTCGATTAACTATTTCCTAGGTGGTTATCTCTACGTCCGGTTACTCCCTAAGAACGATCACAATTCATTAATCATCACCGTGCTTGGTAAGCCTAGGATCCGGTTTCATTAAACTCCTAAGATCAGGATGGAATTCACTCTTTCTCACCCGGGTAATTGCAAAGGAAGGGTCCTCTAACTAACTAACTACTCCCTACCCTTGTGTTCCCACTCGAAGCATAGAGATCATTCACATTAATTTCTTCATTTTCAACACTAGTGGCTAACTAGTGAATCAATGTGAACTAAGGGAATTCTAACGATCCTACCCAACTCTCGTCGCAAGAGGATGTGAATTGACTCAAAACCGGGAATCACACCAATACTTATCCGTCTACCCACATTTACCCAACTCTCGTTGCAATAAACTAGACAAAACGAAAAAGCTAATAGCCCAACCCACCGAATTTGATCACTAAACAACCCATAATTCAAAAGACAACCATCAATAGAGATAATCACCCATTAACAAGTAATTAATCAACCATCAACCCAATTCACAACACCCAAACACAAAAGAACCTTAGCCCATGGTGCTACAAGCAATACCCATGGCTAATATGCAAATAAACAAGAAACTCATATGAAAATAAGCAATAAACAACAAGTAGAAACAAATAAACACCTTACTCTTACGATTCAAGCACCAATCCATACAAATTCCATCAATACTCCTTGGTTTCTTGCTCAAAACTGAAATAAACACTCTATCTATGTTATGCTATAACTATCTAAGCTATCTATGGAAGCAAAATTGAAAAACAGGAAAAAGTATTAGTTGCAGCTCTCAAAAGTATCACTTGTTATCTTCCCCTTCACTCCCTATTGCTGCTGAATGATGAAAAAACAAACTCAAGGCTTTTTATATGGTTTTGAAACCTCTGGCACATGTCCCTAGGTCAAAAATGGGGACCTCGGATATTTTGACTTGCTCGACTCGAGCAGAGGTGAAGTCGTGCACCCGTTTTTTTTTTTTTTTTGCTCGACTTCGAGCGGCGTTGCTCGAAAGCAAAACTGGGTCGAACAACTCAAAATTTTCAAAATCACCTCCCTTGCTCGATCAAAGGGAGGTCAAGAAAGGTTGCTTTCGACTCGAACAACAGTCGAAAGCAACTGCAGTTGTGTAGCTTTAAATCGTCGTTTTCTTCATAACTTGAGCTCCCGAACTCCAGCTCTCGTAATTAAGTACAAATTCACAACCAAGATGGAAATGAACGAACCATCATGAACGGTTGAAGTGTGAGACCCAGATTAGCCTGTCTTGACCAAGGGATCACACTAAGCGATTTAGGTCTTACTGAATGAGGACCCACAGGAGGACAAATTCTTCGGTACTGAATATACAAGAATTAGACCTCAGTGGTGCGTTGTTTCTTAATCTTCGTCACTTAAATAGGATCATGTGAAATTAATAACTATTGCTTTGACTTATGATGGGAAGAGAGTCAATGCGATTCGATACCTTATATCTTGGGCAATATTATTAATTACATGACGATTGCTGACATTTAATACCGAAAATCGGGTGCAAGTACTTCCATTCCTTTTGGGTTTGGCAAAGGCTGGCCTCCAATGTCCTCTTTCACCGCAGTTGAAGCACTTCCCCTTAGGTAACCTTACTCTCCCCCTCCACCCCCCTTTTACCTTTTCTTTACCCTTGGCAACACTTGAGTTCACTTGCTTGTGGCCTTTATCCTTTTTCTTGTTCTTACCACCTTTTGGCCTAGAAGAAGAAGAAGGTCCATTTGCCACCAAAGCTTGGCTCTTTTGCCCCAATATCGCATCTGCCAAGACTAAAGCTTGCAACAGATCAGACATCGAGAACTTCTGATTGTTCATTTGGTAGTTCAAATGAACTATTCAAAACTTTTTCAGGCAGAGAGTGGAGCACGAAATCGATTTGGGTCTCGATGTCGATTCAATTCAAGTACCTCAAGCTTGTTAAGGTGAGCCATCATCTGGAGAACGTGCTCCCTTACGAGGCGTTCCCTCAACCATTTTCATAGAGATCAAGTCCCTCATGGTGATCGACGAGCCACACTGCTCGTTACGATGTTGAAACATAGCTTTAAGACTAGTCATGATGTCTGCAGCGGACTCAACGTTCTGGTGTTGGTGTTGCAACACATCTGACATTGAAGTCAAGATGGTACACTTTGCCATTTCATTGGAACGCTCCCAGTCAGCATACTCTTTCTTAACCGCATTAGTTGACTCATCATTTGGCTTTTCTGGTTTCGGTGAAGTGAGAACCCAGTTATGGCTTTGTGCAGTGAGGACAATAGTAAGTTTACGACTCCAATCAACTAAGTTTTTACCAAGAAGCAAATTTTCTTTAAGTATATTGAACAAATTGATTAAAAGGTTGCGACATGTTGAACTGAAATAAATAACAATTTGCATAAGCACAAATATATCACAAGGTTCGATCACATGTATTATATTGAAATCTCAAAAAAATATGAACATGCATCAGGCAACATCTCAAAACAGTTTAAATAAGCCACGTGGGGTGGGTCATTATTTAAACACATTCAAGCAGGTTACAAACAAGAAAACAGTTACAAACCTTTAATATCCAGATTAATAGTTAGCTCCCACTGACCAATATAAAATTGACAGGGACTTGAAGTATATATGCATATCAATTTTATACCTAAGTAATAACCATGATTAAATCTGAAATTATTATTTCGCTTTGAACGAGCCTCTTGGGGAGGGTAAGTCGCCATACCAAATAATAATCCACAATCATCCGTTTGGAATTTATTCATGTGAAAGCCATCTTTTGACCGTCCCCGGGGGAATTTCTCCAAAAGAATTCACAAATAAATGAATCATGGAGGTCAAAATTAATTCAATTTTATTATCCTAATAAAATTGTCAATTAATTATTTAAACATACTTAGTAATTTTTCGAATGTGAGATTTTTTCAAAACATTTTCTCATGCATCGCGTATTCAAACACAATTTAAATAAGCATAAAATAATGCACAAACATCAAAACAAAATTAAACACATTGGGCATATATATCAAATTATCACGGTTAATTTTGTCATGTCTTGATCTCGTCGTCTTCTTTGCCTTCATCGTTAGTCTCCGAAAGCTCGCTTGATTATGTCGAATAGAATAAATCCCGTCAAACCAACGTCATCCGACCCGGCTTCATGGTCGAGTCTTGGCGTCTTTCCTCCCGGCCGTGTCGACCCGCGCCCATATGCAACGCCGCGGACCCTTTCGGCCCTCGGCGGCGATCGCTAAACCAACGTCGCGCCCGCCGACGCTGGCATCTAGCACGCGCCCGCCCATGTCGAAACCTACCTTCACGCGTCACCTCGGCTGCGCCGGGCGCAAACTGCGTGCCTTTGCCCGGCGCATCCGCCCGATCGTCTGCCGGTGCTGCGGCGTGGCGTGTAATGCGCGCATTATGCCATGTGCGGCCGACCCACGATCCGCCTAGGCCCTCGGCCTCGCCCAATGCCCGTCTTGGCGCTGCCGTCAGCGCCAGCGTCCGCACGCGTGCCTCCTCCTTGGCACGCGTTTGGCGTGATCGCGCCCGCTTCGCCGGTTCCGGATCTATCCGTCTTTAATTCATCATCTTCATCTTGGCTCACGATCCGGTTACAATTTATTTACAAAAAATAAATAAACCTATATCTAGACTAGTCTATTACATTGAACGAATCAAACAAATCCTAATCTACTTTCGTGGATTTTCTCATTTAGGCAAAAACAATTCGAACGAATCGAATTAAAAACCATAATTTATATGCATGCATAAATATAAACATTCATCAAATACCATGACAATTGGATACCTGCAAAGAAGATCTAGCAATTCTACTATCCAATTTCAAATTTAATGAAAAAGAATTAAATTACAATTTAAAACTCAGAGCCCGAAACTGAGGCTCTGATACCAGTTGTTAGGGAATTAATTGCCCGGATCTATTCGGGATGAATATTTAAATACAAATTTAATTCTAACAATTATTACTAGCATGAATTAATCAGATATTAATTCAAATAATAATTCAACAACAAATCATGCATATAAACAGTTCACATAAATCCTATGCATGCGGAATTGCTACGGGTTTACGTGAACTAACCTTTTGGAATGGCAATGGACTTCGTTGACACGAACACGCTAAAAGACCTTCCCAAGTATTCCCAAGTCCTTGCTCGTCAATTCGGTGGTAGGATGCTCGCGAACAATTAACAAAAGGAAAAATAAATTATATGTTGCACCACCTTTGTGGATTTCTAATTTTTCCAACACATGGAACTGCACTTGGAGATGAAAGAATCATCCCCTATTTATAAGAGGTGTTGGCCAATTTTTTCATGGAAAAAGGGGAGAGAAAATCTCTTTCTTGATCTCCAAGAAATCTTGAATATATATCCAATATATTCTTTTCTCCATAATTAAATATTCCATAAAAATTCCACTCTCTTATTTGTTATGGAATTTTCGAAAAAAGGAGGATAAAGATTCCAAGATTTGGATCTTCTTGAATTTATGAGATATACTTGTATTCCAAGAATACATATCTTCCATAATATCTTTTCAAGAAAATCAAGAAAATCTTTCTTTTCCTTCTTTTTCTTTATTTTCGAAAATTCTAATATAAATAACCAAGTGGGAGATTTCTTGAATTTAGTGAGATAATCTTGTTTTCCAAGAATACATATCTTCATTCCATAACAAAATTCAAAGAAAATCTTTCTCCCCTTTTATTCATATTTTTCAAAAAAATTAGGAAAAATAGCAACAAAATTTATTTTATTTTAAACACCTTTTTCAGTTATTGGACTTTATGTTTGGGCTACTTGAGGGGCCTTTTGGAGAATTAAGATTGGACCTTCCAATGGATCTTGAATTATCAATATTGAGCCACAATATTATTCAAGCCCATAAATATTAATTAATCCCACTACATAATTAATATTGCACTATCCATCTTAACCCATATTACTGTTAATATGCCTCCCGGTTATTATTTCCCGTGTTTAAGATTATCTAGCCCATTAATTAATTCAAGCCACTTGAAATAGCTTTCCATTAATTAATATCTTTTTTCTTCTTGGTCAAAATGAACGGTTCAACATTATTATTCATTTGGTATGATAAATCTTATAATTCCACTTGCAAGATTTGGTATGATAAAAATCTTCTTATGAAACCTCCAAATATTTCCAAAGATATAAAAGTATTGAATCTCTTTGATTATTACCTAACCGAACAAGATCTATTTAAACATGAAGATTTTGAAATAACGAACCCTTGTACGTCTTCTTCCTAGTTCGATAAAATCTTATTCAATCAATGTGACCACCAATAATATTGCCCAAGATATAAAACCTTTTCATTGAATCTCATTGATTATCTACCCTTTTAGATTATAAGTCAAAGTTAATTTATTTACTAACCACATCACGATCCTATTTAAGGATTTAATAAGATTAAGAAATATATGACATTCAATGATATTTTAAAGTTTAATTCTTCCTAGTTGATTATAAAAGTCTTTACTTTCGAATTTATCCTCTTGTGGTAGGTCCTATTCATTAAGATTTTTCGATCATGCACTAGTGTAAACTCTTTCTTTGTCAAGATATCCGAAGCCGATCAAGCCTTTACACTTCAACCTTTCACGATGGATTGTTCATTTCATCTAGGTCGATTTTTAACTATTGCTTTCAATTTTGTTATTTAAATTTGTTACAAGGTTACAAGGATTTAATATTAAATTTAATCTTCGTTATCTTTTATCACTAAATTAAATACAATGTAACACGTTTTATTTATTGAAAATTACAGAAATAAACATTATAATTTCCATGAAAGAAATATATGTAACATTCAATGATATTTAAAGCATCGTGATAAATAATTTATTTCCATAAGAAATAAGATAGAAATTTAAATTACTCAAAAATTGAAAAATAAAATGGTTATACAAAGTAAAAAAATATTGATAATACTTTCCAAATTGAAAAATCCCAACACAAACTTTGTGAAATAGTTGTTATTCCCAAGTAGAATTTCTATTTTTTGAAAATATTAAATGGGAAATAAATGTTGGGCTTTTTATTTTTTAGACCGTGAAATACAAGGATATCTCATAAATTCATCCTTTTTTGATTAGTTCTTGTGACAATTAATTTTTGAAAATTTTGGACTTTGTATTTTAATTTTGGGAAAAAAGAATAAGGGATATATTCCTTTCTTGGGATTACCAAAAAGTCTTTTCCCACATTGAAAAATCATAAATTTGGGAAGTCCTTTTTATTATCAGTTCAAACCCTTGAGGTTGTTCCACGTTTATTTTTTTGTCAAGATATGTTCCTTCAATTATTATTTGAATTAATATAGGATTAATTCATCCTTTCACTTCAATGAATTAAAATTTGTATTTAAATATTCACCCGCTTAGATCTTCATTATATGCATGATATGTTGTTGATCTTTTCATCTTCTTAACTTAATTCATCTAAGTAATAATAAGTGCTCGAATGGTATCGAAATCAGACCCTTTGGAGCAAAAGTCTCCAAAAGGTGTCGATTCCTTTTTTTTGCGAGTAGCCTTTAGCTACCAGTCTTGCCTTATGCTTCTAAATTGAGCCATCTGGGTTGAGCTTTGTCTTATACACCCACTTAACTCTGATGACTTCTTTGTTGCTTGGTAGATCCGCCAACTCCCATGTTTCATTTTTCTCGATCATCTTGATTTCTTCTTCCATAGCTTTTATCCATTTTTTTTGATGGCAACTTCAAAGCTTTTATCCATTTTCTTTGCTCGATGTTACAAAGTTGCAGGTCTCATAAATTTCTCTAAGTTGTCTTATTTTTCTTGGTGGTGATTCTGGAGATGATTCTTCTTTAGTTGAGACTGGTGATGGCGTAGGTGTCCTCGGACTAGAAGGTTCTGGAGCTTCTTGTGGTCCTTCCGCTTCTTCTCCCTCTTCTTCTCGTAGTTCGGTAGGACGTCGTAGTTGTGGTAGCATGATATTTTGTCCTTTAATTTTTTCTTCCTCCCAATTCCATGTTGCATTCTCATCAAATTCGACATCTCGATTGATGATTAGCTTCCTACTTTTAAGACTATAAATTCGATAGCCTTTAGACTGAGAGTTGTAGCCGAGAAAAATACCTATCTCCGTCTTCTCCTCTAGTTTGTGTCTCTTCTCTTTTGGGACATGCACATAGCAGATACTCCCAAAGATCTTTAGATGTTGAGCTGACGGCTTTCATCCACTCCACGCTTCAATTGGTGTTTTGTTCTGAACCGCCTTGGTTGGACACCTATTTAGTAGGTAACCGCCGCATGTATCTGACTTTTCCCAAAAATCTTTAGGCATGTTTTTCTCTCTGCTAGCATTGTTACGCCATCTCCATCATTTCTCGTTTCTTCCTTTTTTCGACATGTCGATTACGCTTTCTGAGTGTAGCCAACTGTTAGTTGATGATTGACTCCTTCCTCTTCGCAGAATTTGTTGAATGCGTTAGAGGTGTATTCCGTCCCTCTATCGCTTCGTAGGACTTTGATTTGCCGACCACTTTGTTTCTCGACCAGATTCTTGAATTTCTTGAATATATTGAACACCTTTGATCTTTCTTTCATGAAGTATACCCACGTCATTCTTGTATAGTCATCAATGAAAAGGATGAAGTACCTGTTTTTCTCGAATGTTGGTGTCCTCATTGGGCCGCAAACATCTGTATGGACCAACTCCAGAATTTGCTTGGCTCTCCATGTTTGTCCTGAGGGGAATGACTTCCGGTGTTGTTTTCCTTCCATGCATCTCTCCCAGACATCATCGTTCGTTTGGATAGCTGGAAGATCTTTCATCATATTCTTCTGATGAAGTATCTTTAATATGTGAAAGTTGAAATGCCCGAACTTTCGGTGCCATAGCCAGGATTGATCTTCGTGGGCTTTTAGTGCTGCCTCGACATATTGCCAGCGAATAGGGAAGTTTCTTTGTTGCTGCATTTTTACCACAGCAATTTATGTCTGTTTATTTTTGTCGTCATATATCGTGCACGAGTCTCCTTTGAATAGTAGAGAATATCCTCTCTCCATCATCTGACCCACGCTGAGAAGATTTGTGTCGAGCTTTGGAACTAGCAGTACATCATGGATGAGTCGCGTACCTTTCTTGGTATTGACAGCTATCGTGCCTTTTCCTTCAACGCCTACTAGATCTCCATTCCCGAGCTTCACTTGGGATTTAATTGATTTGTCGATGTTCTGGAAAATTTTCTCGTCTCCTGTCATATGGTTACTGCAGCCGCTATCAAGGAACCAAGTGTCGTTCTTTACTTCATATGCAGTATGGCACGCATAAAATAGGTTGCTTCTTCTATCCTCTTCCTCAGTGTAATTAGCTTGGTGTTTGAGTTTAGAACGACAATCTTTCTCCAGATGACCAAATTTTCCACAATTTTTACATTGTGGTTTGTGTCGGTTCCAACAATCTTTTTCAAGATGGTTGGTCTTCTTACAAATTCCACATGGTGGATTTTGTCCTTTCTTTGATAATTATTACCACCTTAATTTTTATTTTTATTATTTTCTCCAAATTTTCTCCCACCATTTCTAGAATTCTGAGACCGTATATTGATTTTAGATTGAAATCACTTTCTACAGATTCAGTTTCACGCATACTCAATCTTTTCTCATAAGCTTCAAGTGAGCCTATTAATTCCGTCACAAACAATTTATCTATGTCTTTAGTCTCTTCTGTTGTAGTGACGATTGGATCATATTTAGCTGGAAGAGTATTTAGTATCTTTTCTACTATTCTCTTCTCAGCAATATTTTCTCCATATACTTTCATTTGATTAATTACTTCTCTTAATCGAGTGTAGTAATCTTTTCCGGTCTCAGATTCTTTCATCTTCAAATTCTCCAAATCTCTTCTAAGCGGTTTGGAGTTTGAGGTTGCGTACCTTATCACTGCCTTGATATTCCTCCTTCAGAGTATCCCAAGCTTCTTTCGACGACGTAGCTCCACTAATCCTTGAAAATAGAGACTCCGCCATAGCCATTTGCAATACGTAGAGAGCCAGACTGTCCTTCTCCATATTTTTGTCTAGTTTTTCTTTGTCTGCCGTAGACAAAGAAGACGTGTCTTCGGGGATAGTGTATCCCTTCTCAACGATTTCCCATAGACATTGGGACATAAAATATGTCTTCATTTTAATGCCCCAATAGTTATAGTTTTCTCCTGAGAAAGTTGGGATTGGAATTTGTGAGTTATTTGATATGGACATTTTTGTAGGCTTGGAAATGACAATAAGAAATTATTTGGTATGCGGAAGCTAGTTTACGCCCAGTTAAAAATCTAACGGGGCTCTGATACCACTGATGGTAATTAGAGTAGAGTGTAGTGTGTATATGTGGGGTTTAGTATACATAAATGGGTAAGTGATTGTATTTGATTTAGAAGGAATGTAAGGAATATGAATTAGTTTCTTATAGGAAAAAGGGGAGAGGCAGAGAGTAGTAGGAAATGATTTATTTCATTCATCTCAATGTATTACAAGTATTGGAGTATATATAGAGGTAGTAAGATGTTACATGCATATTCTAGAGTTTTCCTATTCTTTCAATGCTGCATGAATATTCTAGAATCTACTAATTATTTCTTAGCTTTAGTCCTAGATGTATCTAAGCTAGATTAGCCTAGAACCTTCTTATCTATACATAATCTAATTTCTTCTATTTTCTAGATTTCTCTTAATGCCTAGAATTCCTTATTTTCTAGAGTATTCCTTCTACAATCTTCTTGCCAGATATTTTTCTTACATCTTCTTCTAAATTCAATTACTACTCTAGAGTAATCTAGAATCTAGTTCATCCACAAAGTTCTTCTATAATCTGGATTATTCCAGAAATGTGCATCACTTTCTAATAGGTCGATTTCCGACGTCCTCGTCTCAACACTTGTCGGTGGTTTAAGGTAAGTGAAAATTTATAAATTACTTTAACTGTATATTGGGGGTGTTTGCAATCTCAATATAATAGGTAGAATTGAATTTTTTTTTTAGGAGTAGTGTGATCCAATTTTTTTAAAATATAAGGGTTTCAATCTTTTGAGCAGTGATTGCAAAGAAGTACATAGAATTATGAATTTATTTTTAAATATTCTAGATACAATTAATTTTATTTAAACATTTTAAATCAAATTTAGCTGATAAATCATTTCAATAGATCGATAAATTAGAGTGAATCACTCTTAAATGCAAAATCATAGGGAGTATTACTCCTCCTTTCAAAAAAAAAGGTGAGTATTAATTATTCTTACATGTAAAGAATTTTGTAATTCTTGGTAAGTGCAAATGGTGTACCAAAAAAATTAATATTTTCTTACTTTATTTAAGTCATCAACTCTATTTTATGTTTGTCCACTCCCAGTCTCCCCTTTAAAGGATTGATGAAGAACAAAAACAATGTTCATCTTTCAAAAAATTTATACATTTAAAAAATTCCAGTCGAAAAGAAAAATATTACAATTTAAAAATTTTATATCAAAATTTAAAAATTATAGAAATATACATATCTAAAATTTACATATCTTCGTCTAAAAATCTCAAAATTTACATATCTTCATCTTCAATAGAAAGATGCACATATGCATAAAATAAGATGAACCTATGCATAAAAATGTACATTGGTTCATAAATTTATGAACCTATGCATCTCCATATCCAGATCCATCATTCCCCATCTCCAAAATCATATTTAGATCCACCATTCTCTATCTCCAAAAAACTAACAATTTCACCAGATTTTCAGTTGATCCATCTTTATCAATAATAGCACAATAACCATCAAACTATAGAAAAACCCAGCAAAATTAAAGTGAGTATTGTTGACAAAATTGGCACCATTATATTAGACATGAATGTGTGAGCTATCCAATTGAAATATTCCAGTAGTACAAAAACCAAATCACAACCCATGAGAAAAATTAAAAGTGAATAAAAATGAAGGAGAAAAGTCCAATTATTCTTTAGTGATGTCTTAATTAAGCCATAGTGCTTCCTTCACTGACTCTGTCATGACCATATATTCAGCTTTAGTGGTTGAAAGAGCTACAATTGATTGAAGAACTGCTCTACAATTCATAGTTGTGTCATATAGAGTGAAAACATAACCAGTGAGTGACTATACTCCCTGCAATGAACTACTTGAATCCTCTTTTCTCTCAAACAATAACCCCATGCAGATCAACAGTACCTTTCAAATACCTCATTATCCATTTGAGAACATCCCAATGGAATCTGCCTGGATTTTCCATGAACTTACTTACCATGCTGAGTGCATAGGCAAGATCAGGCCTACTACAAACCATGATATACAACGTCATTTTCAATTACTCATGTATTTCCTTTCTATATCAATTTTAGGATACAGAATGTTTGAACTGTTGTCCCAAAGGTGTGCAGACAAACATTGCCTGATGCATTTGGAACCTATTCGGACCTTGAGCAAATAATCTTTTTGAGATAAAAACAGTTTTCAAACTTCTCTATTGCTGATTATATCCATCCCAAGAATTCTTTTTGGATTTCCCTGATCTTTCATATCAAACGATAGGATCAACTTGGACTTCAAACTCTGAATCTTGCTAATACTCTTGCTATTAGCATATCATCAACATACAATAGGAGATAAGTGATTACCTAATTTCCCTGCTTCTCCAAGTTCACAAAATTATCATATTTGCACCTCTCAAAACCAATTGACATCATGAAATTATCAAATTTCCTATACCACTGGGACTTTGCTCTAAACCATAAAGTGACTTCTTTAACAAGCACACTTTATTCTCATTTCCCGGTGTAATGAATCCCTCAGGTTGTTGCATGTAAATAATTTCAACTGAATCCCCATGCAGAAACACAATTTTAACATCTAACTGTTGTAGCTCAAGATTATCCTGGTTTACCTTTGACAACAAAAACCTGATTGAACAATGTCTAACTACTGGTGAGAACACTTCATTGAAAAAAAAGTTATGTATACACTTGTTTAACTACTCTTTGAGTGAATCCTCTAGCCACCAACCTAGCTTTGAATCTTATCTACTCAGAAACTCCTACTTCATTTTTCTTCTTGATGATCCATTTACAACTAACAATTTTCTAGGTTTTAGGCTTGTCACCAATACCCAAGTATTGTTTTTCTCTGGAAATTGTAGCTCTCAGTCATTGCAGTTTCCCACTTTTCATTATCTTGACTTGAGATGGCTTCTTTGTAGATTTGGGGATTTTAATATTCTATGTTTTATGTTGTGACGAGAGCATATGACACCATATCATCTTGTCCAAATCTAGTTCTTGAAATCAAAACCTTCTTCCTCTAATGTATCAAGCTCATCATTAGTTTGATCTTGTTCACACCAAATCTAGTTTTTTCAATCAAAACCAATACAATCTTAAAATTTAAATATTATCTGGACACTATGAAGAAAAGACTCTACATTTGAATTTATAAAATAATCTCAATAAGGCAGAGGTATCAGAAAGTTGCAACGAACGAGATCTAATGACATACAAATAGTTATTATTGTTAATCAAACTTTGAAATGTATATGATAAAGTCAATGTTGTAAAAACACACATTCCGATCCTCCTTAACTTGCATTTGACAGAGAAAACAGAGGGTACAAAGAAAGAGGTGATCAAGGCGGTTACCATGGCTGATGCTATTGTCTCGGCTGCAGCAGGGCGATTGGTGGGGTTGATAGAAGAGCAGGCGCGGTACCATATCAATTTGGTGAGAGGCGCTGAGGAGGAGGTACACAGTCTTGTGGAAGAGCTGAACAAAATTAGATATGTGCTTGAGGATGCTGAAAATCGAAGATTCAAGGACAAAAGCATCAACTACTGGTTGTCAAATCTCGAACACATGTCTAATGAAATGGAGGACATTTTGGACCAATGGGATTACGCTATTCTCAAACATCGTTTAGATGATGCAGTCGTTGCTCCTCTGAAGCAAAAGATATGGTCCAGCTTGGTCCCATCATCTTCTTGTTTATGCTTCAAGAAACTTGTAGTTCGTCATGAAATCGCCACTAAAATTCAAGAAGTGAAATCACAACTTGATGAGATCTTCAAGGAGAAAGATCGATATGGTTTTGTGATTTCTCAGCCCACCAATCAATCTTCCCCTAGATCTTGGCGACATCCATCTACTTCTTTTACCGTGGTTCAACAAGTGCATGGTCGAGACTTTGTAAGTGGTACTCTTGTTACCAAACTGACATCGGATAATGGCGGTAGCATATAAGTTGTATCTATAGTGGGTGTTGGGGGGCTTGGGAAGACAACTGTTGCTCAACTAGTTTATAACCATGGTCGATTAAAGAAACATTTTGACCTTAGAATTTGGGTTTGTGTTTCGGATCCCTTTGATCTGGCTGCCATTGCCAAAGGGATAATCGAGAATGTTACAAAGAAGGATTCTCCAAGTACCAACAACTTGGAAACTCTATGGCAATGTGTCACAAGTTTTATTTCAGGAAAAAAGTTTCTTTTGGTCCTAGACGACGTTTGGACAGAAGAATATGGCAAGTGGGAACGTCTGGAAAGTTACCTAAGGTGTGGTGGAGAAGGTAGTAAGATTTTGGTAACAACAAGAAAAACAAAGGTTGCTAAAATCATGGGCACAATGGATGAGGACATCCATTATCCAGAAATGCTCTCTGTTGAAGATTGTTGGTTGCTAATGCGCGGCGTAGCCTTTCTGGGAAGCGACGAAGTGGAATTTGAGGACATTGGTAAGGAAATAGCTAAGAAATGCAACGGCTTGCCTCTTGCTGCAAGGACCTTGGGAAGTCTTTTACGTAATAAGAGTAAATTAGAAGAATGGAAGGTTGTATTAAAAAGTGATATATGGGAAATGAAGGAAGCAGAAGTAGACCTTTTTCCTCACTTGCTTTTGAGTTACAATGAACTGTCCCCAACACTTAAACGTTGCTTCTCATATTGCGCCGTTTATCCTAAAGATTCTGAAATTAATGTTTGGGAACTAATACGAAATTGGATGGCACTTGGTTATTTGGGCGACGACAGTAGCGACATTGAAGATAGAGGACGAGAGTACTTTGATATTTTAGCAATGCATTCGCTATTTCAAGAGATTGACGAAAATGAGTCTGTTTGGTCATTGCAGTGTAAGATGCATGATATTGTACACGATTTTGCTCAATATATAAGGAAGAGCAGTAAGGTAGGGGCAACAAAAACAAAAAAGTGTACAACTTGCCGAGTCTGTGACCCTTTTCAAATTACCATTGTGAATGAAGCTAGGAGTTTATTTTGGAATTTCAAAGAATCTCCTCCTACTCTTTGTGATTGTTTCACAAGTCTGAGGGTGTTAAACTTGGCTGGGTGTAATTTGAAAAGAATTCCACAAATAATGGAAACCTTTATTCACCTGAGACTGTTAAACTTGCATGGAAATGAATTATCCTGCGACGATCTTAAAACCATTTTCATGCTTTATAACTTGGAAACTCTTATCTTGTCCGGTTCCAGCCTAAAAGAGGTTCCAATAGAAATTGGGAACTTGATTCACTTGAGTTATCTCAGCTTCAAGAATAATTCTCTAGAGAAGTTACCAAGAGAAATCGAAAAATTGACTCACTTGAGAAAGCTCATGTTGTGTGGAAGTGTGTCTCTGATTGAGTTGCCAAGGGAAATTGGGAGTTTAATTAATCTGAGCCACCTGGACTTAAGTTGGAATACTTCTGTAACAGAGTTGCCAATGGAAATCGGAAATTTGATTCATTTGATACACTTGAACTTAAGTTCAAACAGATGTTTAACGGAATTGCCAAGGGAAATTGGAAATTTGGTTCATTTGAAGCATCTCAACTTAAGTTTGAATGGATCACTAACGAAGTTGCCAATA
Source organism: Stenogyne calaminthoides (assembly GCA_037126765.1). Taxonomy (NCBI): domain Eukaryota; kingdom Viridiplantae; phylum Streptophyta; class Magnoliopsida; order Lamiales; family Lamiaceae; genus Stenogyne; species Stenogyne calaminthoides. The sequence continues at coordinate 34,658,020 of JBBCBC010000021.1, forward strand.
GAAATTGGGAATTTAGTTAACTTGAGACACCTCAATTTAAGAGGCAATGCGTTTCTAAAAGAGTTGCCAGAGACCATGCATTGTTTGCACGAATTGAAAACTCTGAATGTTTTCGGCTGCACAATTTTGTCTGAAGTTCCTGATGGCCTAGCTCAGATAGCTAGTCTTTCCTCATCGACAGAATTCACAGGAGAAGGCACTTGGAGCAAGTTGGGATTATTAAAGAACATAACAGATATTGGTGAAACTGCATTGTTAATTATCAGAGTTGGAAGTGATAATGATTTTGAAAGTTTGTTAATTTGATGATTGTCTAATCTACTTATGTGTATATAGTAACTACTTTTCATTGTTCTGTGTATATAACAATGTTTTCATTCCACAAGGATGGTCTGGAAGGCCTATCCCAGAATAACTGCAGGTATCTTGAATACAATTATAATACAGCTACAGTCGCGATTTCTTTTCTTTTCTCAGTCCATACGCAACTGCAGCTTCCTTTTTTCGGCCTTAAATATCTTTTCATTTACAGTATCATCTATTTAGACAAATAAAGGCCAATGGGTTTCTTTGTTTGCCTTGCAAAAACATTTGGGATTATTTTTCAGGTTCTAAACAGTACTTGTTTTCTGGTTATTGTGAACATTTGTTAATGTGACAACTCCAATTATCATCTTGTAACCTAATATAATTTTAATCTTGTATTTTTTGTTGTTGGATCAAATTGGAATTTTGACCCTCCGACCAATTTAACGCTCTAACTATAAAAATTTACATTTCTTATTCTGTATGAAAATAAAATAGGTTTTTAACGAGGCCGAACTTGCCCAAAAAGTGTATTTACATCAAAGTTGGTTTTTAATATCATCCTTGTTTTTATAATTTCTTATTCTAAATAGTAGAGAATGTAACCCTTTGTCTACCCCAATGGTTGAGCATAATTCTTGTATACCAAAATTAATTTGATGATTGTTGAATCTGGCTATGTGGATTGGTATAACAAACAAGTAGTAATGGTTGTTCTGTGTGATTAATGAAGAATAGAACGAATGTTTTTCATTGAATAGCAATGATGGTTCAAGAAGGCCTATGCAAATAATAAATGCAGGTATTTGGACCGAAGTCTTTTGTTGGTTATAAAACCATATTGAATGTAAAATTTCTTTCCCTTTTGAGTCTTAACTCCTTATTTAACCAGCCATTTCTTCAGAGGCTTCTTGGTCATTTGGGGGAGATTCTCTGATTTTGGATGATATTAGATGTTTATGTGTTTAGTTATCCTAAATCAGACTTTGGTAAGTGGCAAATCTTTGACTTATCTCTTCTTTATTCCATTCAAATTTGCTATAGAAATAGCCATTTCATTTCAAATAAACTCTTGGCCATTTTGGGAGATTCTCTTTATTTTGGAGGATATTAGATGTTTTCGTGTTTAGTTATCCAAAATCAGACTTTGGTAAGTGGCAAATCTTTGACTTATCTCTTCTTTATTCCACCAAATTGGCTAAGTATAGCTTGGCCCTTCATATACGCAACTACTTTGGGAGTGACTTGCTGGAATGGAGAAGCAGGGTGAACTCGCCCGCCTAAATTGTTGGTCTAAAATGGGCGACAAGTTACGACGGCTCCCTAAACACGCCTCGCCTCTTTGATGAGGACTTTGTAGGGGAGAGGCGAGTTGCCCTCGACGTTGGCTTTCTCGCCCGCCCTCTTAGCGATGGGCGACTAGAACGCAAGCGGGCGAAGTTCTCTTGCGATGAGGGCTTAACTCGCCTTGGGGCGGGCCGATGAGGGCTTATTAGAGGCTTCGGGCGATCCTCTTGGCGATGAGAGGGCTTTAGAGAACTCAGCCCGCCCTTCAAGCCCGGCGATGGGGAGAACTCACCCGACCTCTTGGCGATGAGGGCGAACTCAACCTGACCGGGCGATTCGCCCTTGCCTTTGTTGACTAGGCGAACGCGACTTTGTTGACTAATAGGGCGACTTGCGTGCGGGCGAGTTCGCTAGGTAATGGGCGAACTCGCCCGATGGGCAACTTGTGATGTACTGAGGGGCGACTTGGGCGAGTTGCCCGGTCAATAGGGGCCAACTCGCCCGTTTCTCGATGCATAGGCGACTTGGGGGCGAGTTACTTGGCAATAGGGCCAACTCGCCTCATTCTTGATGCAAAATGGCGATTTGGGTGAGTTTGCCCTCTTCCGTGGTTATTCGCCCAACTTTGATATTTCTTTTAGTGTCACTTGTAATAATAAAAGTGCCAAAACAATTTGGCACACAACAATAATGAATACTTGTACTAAATAGTAGAGAATGTAACCTATTTCAATATACTCCCTCCATCCCAAGATGATTTGAACACTGGAAATGACACGCAAATCAAGTAAAGTGGATTTTAATGGGTTTGAGTGGAATAAAATAAGGGTGTTGTGAGTGTATTAATATTATATTTGTTTCCATTTTGGGAGTGTTCAAGTAATGTTGGGACGTCTAAATAAGACAAGTGTTCAAGTAATGTTGGGACGGATGGGGTAATATAATAATACAACATTAATCACTATTAAATATTGATTTGACATAAAGTTAAATTTCAACATACTCGAATCCCAAAAGAAACACATACATTTACTATTCATCAAGAATTCTAAAACATTGACTTGCTCCGCACACTTAAATCCCAAAACAAACTCAGCCTAAGGAAGTTGAGGTGCAACTATATTTACACCAAAAGAGAGCCTTCCATCACGACTAGAGCTTTCCCTCGAAGCAACACCCTCTCATTCTTCTCATCAACATGCAGATTCAGAATCCCACTTCTCGGCGACGCCTAATTCAAATGCACAAATTAGCATTTTCAGGGAAATTAGTCTGCTACTAAAAAATATGTATGGACTTACTTGATATGCTATGAGCTCATTCTTGCCCAGCTTTTTGCTCCAGTACAGTGCTAAGGCGCAGTGCGCGCTTCCACACACGGGGTCCTATAAAAATCAATTTTTTTAACAATTAATGTTTTGGGTCCTATAAAATTCAACTTTTTTTATAGTTCTCTATCAATTAATTTAATTTTTGAAAACCATGATAAGAAAAATAAAATTAAATTTGATCTTCCTCTGTTCAAAAATAAAAATTCTCAATTTTAAAATTTTGACTAAAATTGATACATTCAAACTAAAATTGTCAAAATGAAAAGTTACAGGACTAAATGGATTAATACTCACAAGGAGGTCCCCTGCCGTAGTTGTCTTGTGAATCTCCATCACCGAAGAAATGCTCAAACTCTTACAAAGACTTGAGTTAATCTCAGTTGTGGAATCATATTCCTTTATCGGGACAATCGGAAAATCCAGTTCAATGAGGAAGCTGCTGCTGCTAAGATCAGGTGAATTACCATTCTCCGACACTTTGGCGTGAGCAGCTCTTTTTGCTGTTAAAACACCCGAGAGAGTCGACAACTCAATAGTATCAGATTGGACCAAAGAGGACGTGAGATGCAGCTAAAGTTGCATGTCCACACAAGTTCACCTGCAAAACAAAACCCAAAAACTTAACACTCCAATCTCATTTTGATATTTGTAATCAGCAAAGTAGGCTCTATTATATATTTATAGTTTAATCTCTAATATTCAATTTTTGAAAAAAAATTATTTTGAAAAAAAAATCTGCAAAAAATTATATTTTTTCCAGAAAAAAATATATTTATTTTCGAAAAAAAAATCGATTCTTTTTTCTGAAAAAAATATTTATTTTTGAAAAAAATATTTTCTGGGAAAAAAAATATTATTAAAAAAATCGAAAAAAATACTATTTATTTTCGAAAAAATTATTTTATGTAAAAAAATTATTATTAAAAAAATCGAAAAAAAAAATATTCTTTTGGAAAAATATAATATTTATTTTCGAAAAAAATATTATTAAAAAAATCGAAAAAATTATATTAATTTTAAAATTAAAAAATAGTTTTTAAAAAATTACCATTAAAGAACTTATAAGTTTTAATAGTCAAATACTTTAACAACTTATAAGCTACTTAAAAATTACATCTTATAAGCTCTCAAAACAACTTATAAGATATTAGAACTTATAAGATGTTTGAAATAAGTTTAGCCAAACGGGCCCTTAGTATGAACATAAATTGAAATAAGGGAGAATTCATTAGAGCTTGTCAAGATGGGACAGGCTCCAAAACCCCAATCCAACCCACTGATTAGTGGGTTGCGTTTCAGGCATGCCAGTCTGTTATTATATTTTTTTATTTTAAAAAATTATAAATATGTAATTTAAAAGCTCTAATAAACAATTTATATTGGTTATTATCACTACAAAAAAATTAAAAAATATATTTCTCATAAATAAAATTAATTATTCATTAATCAAAAATATAATTTCATATAAATTGAACTATACCACTAATCAATAATAATAATTTATAAATATAATCTTCTACTGATTAAATTTATCATCTATAAACATAAATTTAGAAAATATCTCAAAATATAATACTATTATAATTGCTAAAATATATGATAAAAATAAAATTAGGAGGTTGGCCGGTCGCCCATCTAGCCCCGCCTCCAACTCATCAATTAATCCCGAAATCCACACCTGCAACTCTGGCGACAATTTGATTTTTCGTCCTTAAAATTACCAAAATGGGACACATGTCTGCTAATAATAGACTCATCGAAAATTTACTGGACCAAAATTGATATTTTCTCTCTATTATATTAAACAAAGCTTTATAAGCGAACCTCAGCAACAGGGGTGAACCAGCGAAGGAGGAACTTGGGTACAGAACCGATTGGTGAGTCGGCCGAGTCGGTGAGCCGAGTCAAGTAGCAAGTTTGGGAAATGTTGAACTCACGCGCCACCGCTTGCAGCCACTCCTCATCTCTGTCATCCTCCAGCAGGCACACCGCCGCCGGATTCCCCTTGAATGCCGACTCCGTGAATGCATCAACCTATTTTAATGAATCAAAAACGATTTCGATTTTCAAAACACAGAATTTTTTAATACAAAAAAAGCACAGATGAGACGGAATTGAAATTAATGTGGGTTCGATTCCCAAGACTTTGTGAGTGTTGTCCACTCTGTTAGTAGAAAATTAAAGAGATTCTTAAATAAATAGATTATTATCTCACGGGTTTATTGGTCAAATTAATTGACATGTTTGTGAGTGTGGAATAAATTAAAATTAAAAATTAGTTCTCACGGGTTTATTGGTCATGGTCAACTAACTTATAGAATAAATTAACCAAAATTATTTTGGTAGAAACACACATATATCATTGTAACCAAAATTCAAACTCATTCAACGCTATGTCATATTCAACTAAAATCTATATTTTTTAAAGTTTCATATGAATTTGGTTTCTGCACACCATTCATACTATTATTGTTGAAAACTAATATTATAAAAACTATAGTATTAGTTTCTATAAGTAATAATATGATGAAAATACAGTCTGTAAACCAATTCACATAAAACCTTCTCTTTTTCTATTAATACATTTGAAGAATTCTCCCAACTCACTTTTAAGATTTTATATTATTTCTCATATTGTTTTGTTACATATTTTGAATCGGGTATAAATTGCGGAAGTGGTCTCATGTGAATTTGCCCTAATGAAAATGGTCTTTTTTTTTAAAAAATGGTCCCATAGAATTTTACAAGAAAAAAAAAATCTGGGACCAAATTTGTTTTTCTGAATATTCTATTGGGACCAAAATGTTAAATAAAAATTAAATGAGACCATTCCTGCAACAAAAAAAGGACCAAAACAGAATGTGGGACTAAAACTACATATGAAAAAATCACATGTGACCACTTTTGCAATTTACCCAATTTGAATCATTTGATGTGTCAAGGCTATGTGGTATGCATTGTCCGTGTGGCCCCTGAAAATTGCCCGAAATCCCCAATTTTTACAAGTCACATGCTCACACATCGCCTTGTCGGGAAAAATATTTTTTTAGGATAATAACGTGGGATGGTTGTGTTTTAAGGACAATAATTTTGTGGACTTGAAAATATAGGATAATATATTTTAAAATCTATAAATGTAGGACAATTGAGTCCAAATAAGTCCAAATTGGACTGAAATATCATGTGAGATTTGGGCTCGATTGTCCTACATTTACATATTTTTAAAATATATTTTCTTACATTTTCAAGTCTGTAAAATTATTGTTCTTAAAAACAACACTAAGTTATTGTATTAAAAAAAAACATTATTCCCTTGCCTTTTTTACCAAAATTAAAGTATTATGTTGGAAAGGACATTGGTGGGCCAAAATGGAAGAAAATAAAAAAATATTGGACTAAATTTGGACCAAAACGTGACCATTTGTGATTATCATGTATCTCACAATTTCAGCAAATCGGTAATAGGATACGGAATGGGCATATGATTGAGAATTGCATGTAGCTAATAGTGTGGGTGTGGGTGTGGGTGGGGGGGGGGGGTTTGCACAAGGTGCAATTTGTACAATTGAATATAATTTTAATTTAAATGAACTATGCATTCTATACCTTAACCCCTAAATAATGAATCATAAATCATATATGAACCATTCTTGGGAATCAAAATGAATCACTGAACCACTTGAATATGAACCACTCCGGAAAGTTTGGGTCCGGTCAAAAAAAAAAAAAAAAGAAAAAAAAACTAAATCTGAAATTAAAATTAAAAAAAAATTAAAATTAAAAATTAAAACTGAAATTGAAACTGAAACAAATTAAAAAAATAACTCCTAAAATTAAATTGCACCAAATCAATTTAGTGCAAATGGTGCACATGAGAATTTGCCTAGCGAAGGAGACCTTCTCGCTGCTATCTATATCCTATTCCTACCTATACATGAGAATTAAAAAATTGGGCGTACCATAAAAAGCTTTTATTTTATTTTATATATATTTCGAACTTATAGAAAAATATAGAATCAATTTATTTATTTTAATTCTCCTACACTTGACATGCTTTCTAACAACTACAATGTTAATTTCTTCAATTAAGTTTCGATATAATATTATTTCACAAGTTGTTTGAAAATTGATGACCCTTAATAATATTAAAATGGTAATTATCTGACGCAAACAATCTTTAATCAGGCAGTATAGTCTCGTACGTGAACCTGGCACAGTTGCAAGACAGTTACACAAATAATTTATATAACAGAACATTGAATTATTGCAGAGACTTTGACCAATCAAGTCAAATCAGGCGGTTGCCACGAAAGAGCTATCCAAATCCAATGTCTTATAAGAATATTTATGATAAAAATTCGTATGAGACAGTCTAATACATGAGACGGGTCTTATATTTGACCCATATCACTTTAGTTTGACGAATTCACCAAATACTTGATTACAATCTGTTTGACTGCTTGGCCCAACAGGCTAAAATACCCAAAAATCCCTCTTACTCGGATTATCCTGTTCTTTCCAATTATTTTTCAGATTTTGCTTTGTTCCTCGTTCACTGCCGATTTTCACAAAGACCACCGCACTAATGATGTTTCTTATAGTCTTATTCCTCTAATAATTCCGCTTCTAATTGTGTTATCGTTTGCGTCGTTTCTTACTCCGATCGACGTTGCTTCTCCGTCCTCCGCCGCACGAACGCCACATATTCTTAGTTGTTTATTAAAATTTCTTCTGCACGAACCTCTTCCTCACAACTGACTTTTTTACTATTATAAATTCTTTTGGAATTTTGTTATTGTTCAATTGATTTTCTTATTTTCTCTACGAATTTCTGTTTGGACTATGACTTAGGTAAAATTCAGTTTTGTCTTTTTTTTTTTGTATAATTTACATGTTCTGGAATTTCAGAAATATGTATAATTCGTGTTTTTCTTTCTTTCTTTTTTTTCATTGAAGGGGAGATGAATTACTATTGTTAGGTATATGGTTGCTTGTTTGTATATATCTCCCTCCACCCCGTTTAAACACATTTTGCAAAACCATCATAATTAATTAGTTGAATTCATTGTTTTTTTGTTGAGTTGGTGACCTGAGAGTCTGTCTAATAGATCATTTCATCCCTCCTACAATGAGGGTGGTCACAGTGGTGTATTATGTATTGTAATAAAAGAAATTGTGAAATTGTTATCATGTATTGATATGAATGATTATTTGGCAGAATATAAGGGCATCTCCAATGCATACCCCAAAATGAAGTAAAACTTCATACTTCATTTTGGAGTATAGGAATGCTCCAATGCATACTCCAAATTCGAGTTTGGAAATAAAGTTTTGAACAGTATACTTTATATATGGAGTAGTATTCTATATCAAAACTTTATACTTTATATCTATTATTTTATTAATATTTATAAATACAATTATACAACTAATTGAAAATATTTATTAAAATTCATTTGTTTATATAATTAAAATAATTTATTTTGTAATATTTTTTCTTTCTTTTATTACTAATATTTACATTTTTATTTTTTTAATATTTAGAAATAGTTATATAAAACACAACAAAACATGCATTGCATATTAAATATGAATGCATGATTACATTTTGATAGTGAGACAAATAAATATACATTCTTAACTAGAATATTGAAAAATGACATAACACTTGTGAGACAAATAAATATGCATTCATTACATAAATTTTTTTTTCATATTAAAATTTTAATTTAAAAATTATATTTATATTCAATTAATTACTTTTTAAGATTTAATTTGTGAGCTGAATATCTAATTATATAAATTAAATTAATAATTTTAAATATAAATGTATGTTGGAGAAATGTATTGAAAATGAATAAAATAATAAATAGAGTAAGATATAGAATATAGAGTTGGAGAAGATTTTGAAAATAGAATATAGAGTTTTGCATTTTAGAGTATATAATACTGCATTTTGAAGTTTTGGGTTGGGGATGACCTAAATGTTGCTTTCTATCAACTATGGAGTAAATGTGGTAAAAGAAAATTTAATATAGATATGAATGATTACTCAGTTGAAAATATTTGATACTCTTAATTGAATTATTGATACTCTAATACTCCCTCTATTCTAATTTTAATTGTCCACTTTCCGTAAATAGCAGTCCTAATTTTGTTTGGTCATTTCTTAAAAATGAAATAAAGCAACTTTCAATACAATTTAATACTATTATTTATCTCCACCAAACCCACTTTACACCATTTAATACTATTATTTCCTATTTTTTCTTAATCTTCGTGTCTACAATAACCAAATAATCAAAAATAGGACGGAGGAGTACTATTTAAGAGATTTTTTTACGAGATATTCATGAGAAAATATTTGATACTCTTGATTGGATTATTGATACTCTTGTTGGATTATAATAATCTAGTACTATTCATGAGAAAATATTTGATACTCCTGATTAGATTATTGATACTCTAGTAGTTTGTATCATAATAAGAGATTTTGGACCAAATATTTGAAATATGAATCGTTGAAATAATTTAATATTGTCCTTTCATGGAGAATATGAATAATTGAAATGGTTGTACAATTTTTAATACTTTATGGTGAAGATATACGAATTTGATACCTCTGACTAGATATTTGAAACTTCTGGTCAATAAGTTGATAATCCTGATCATTTTCTTATAAACTTATGTTGCAATATGAAAATAAAATCATTAAAATATTTTAAAAGATGTTATAGGTTTTGATACTCAACTAATACCTTATAAAAAAAAAATTATTTTATTTTGATACTTCTGACAAGATATTTGATACTCTGGTTGGATTAATGATATTTAATACTCGGTTGATAAGAAGATTCTTGACCATATTCATTATATGAGTCACTAAAACAATTTTCACACTTTTCTTGGGGAATACGAATAATCGAAATAGTTTTTTTATACTTTTGGTTAAACAAGGAGTATGTAAATTTGATACTCCCGAATAAATATTTGATATCATTGGTCAAATAGTTGACACTCCTTAATGAATTCTTATAAATTTATTATATCATTGTATGCAAGTAAAAACAATTAAATAATTTAAAAAAATTATTGATTCTGACGCTCAACAAATATCTACAATATAAATATATATATATATATATATATATATTAATTTTATTTGCATTTGATACTTCTGACAAGATATTTGATACTTCTGATTAGATTATTGATATTTTATACCACAATTACAAACTCATTACAAGATGATGTTGATACTTTTGAACTAAGAATTGATACTTTTAAAATTTTACCATCGTCGTGACTATATCTTCATTGTTACAAATTCTTGTTTAATCCTCAATCACAGCCATAGTCTCCCATGGCGATAATATTATTTTTAAACAGAAAAAGAAAATTCAAAGAAATCATGACAACTAAAAGCAACAAATTGAAATAGAATTCCATTTCACAAAGAAACGGCTATAAAAATGAAAAGAAAAAATTCAATTCCAGTATTCACAATCATTTGAATGTACATCATGTTTTGATTCACAACTACATGAAAACATATTCAAACACATAAATAGCATACGATTGCAAATTTGCAACTATCTCACTGCAATCTACCTGCAAGTGCTTCACTTTTCCGTGTTATCTAGCCGCAATCCGTCACTTTTCCTTTTTTAAAGGAGAATATTTCGCGAGTTTTTTCCAGCCCAATAAAACACAAAACAGGGTTTTTTACTATATTAATATAATATATCTTAATTATAAGGGTCAAGGGGGATTTTTTCCGTCTCTGTTCACAACTACATGAAAACATATTCAAACACATAAATAGCATACGATTGCAAATTTGCAACTATCTCACTGCAATCTACCTGCAAGTGCTTCACTTTTTCGTGTTATCTAGCCGCAATCCGTCACTTTTCCTCTTCGTCCTTTTTCGCTTTCGCGAGTTTCTTCCAGCCCATAAAGGACATAACAGGGTTTTTATAATATAAATAGGAAAAATAATTTTAAGCGTAAGACACGAGAGATGAGGGGGTAATAAATGCCATAAAATAGAAAAAATAGATAAAAACGTGAATGAGGCGGTGTTATATATGAAATGAGATCTCATCACATGTATATTACATGATTCATGGAATTATGACTGGAGTTTCTTTTCATGTATAAAAAGATTCTACACAAAGCTTACTCAATAAAATGTAATACGAATTTTTTTTTAATGAATAGACATGTCATGTTATATACTAATGTTAACATTATAACAATAACATAATTTTAAACCGATCGAGTTAATTTTAATTTTTATAAAGATACAAAAGAACTCATTATTATATTCATGCATGTGAAAATATATATTAATAAAAATATGCAACACACATTATGTTATTACTAATTTACTAGTAATTATAAAATTATTATCTTTTTAATTTATTTTAGATTCTTAAAAAATATGAGTTAAACTTAAAATATTGATATTAATGTATTACTATTAAAAAAAATAAAAAAAATTTAGATTTTAATTTACGTTTTCATTCTTATTTTTTATGCATGTGTACAATATGTTGATTTATTCGTTGTTTATAGGGCCCAATTTTTTTCTCCGCCCCATGCCTAAAATTTGTCAGGACCGACTCTGTTAGATACCTTATAAGTTGCTATTGCTCCACAAGTCATTGCACGCACCAAAAAACATAGGAGCAACACCTGCATTGCTCAAAAAAGATAAAATAAAAGATGAATTTGAATTTAGTAGGAAAACATTTTTTTAAGACAGAAACTTAGGGGGTAGTGTTTTAAGGACAATAATTTTACGGGTTTGGAAATATAGGACAATATATTTTAAATTTTGTAAATATAGGACAATATGTTATAAAAATTTTAAATACGTAGGACAATATGTTTTAAAAATCTGTAAACGTAGGACAATTGAGTCCAAATCTCATATGGCATTCAGCCCGATCTGAGCTTATTCAGGCTCAATTGTCCTACATTTACATATTTTAAAACATATTGTTCTATTTTAATATATTTTTAAAAAATGTTGTCCTACATTTTCAAATCCTTAAAATTATTGTCCTTAAAGCACAACTACCCAAAATTGTCGTCATAAGTTTCTCTCGCTTAAAGACCTTTTAATGACAGGATCATGTCATTAAAGATTTTTAGATAGAGGAGCTTAGGTCAATTTTACTGGATATGAAATTAGTTATCGTACCAAAGAGAAGTGTCTTGGGTTTTTCATCGAAGTATACAGTGTTGGAAAAACCGAATGGCCACCAAAGCAGAGGTTGTATAAGCCTAACAAAATAGGTAGTCCCCTCCAATGGAAGAGTTGTGACAAGTAAAGTAGTGAGAAGAATGAAAGTTTGTCGACCCCAATGGCAATAATGCCATGGATTTTGAGTTTAAAATGGGGGAACAAATTATGCAAACTCTCACCAGCCAATATAAGGAGACTTGTGGCGATTAAGTATAGTTCGAGGTTTGTTAAAATCAAGATTGTTAATCTTCCTTTATTTCCAAATGCATGCTAGCCAATATCAGCATAGGTTCTGATATTGGGGTTAGAATCCATGCATTTCTAAAGTATTAGTTGGTGAGCCGTACGGTATTAGTTCGCGTGTGGAATAGTATTAGTCTTCTGGTCTAACACCTTGGTAATTATTTTATATTAAGAGTAAGCTTTTTTGTGTAAATTTATATTGTGCAAATCATTTTAAAATTTAAAATTTAAAAACTTGGGGGCATCTTAATTTCTAATTGGGTCATAAAAAAGAAGAATCACATAGAATGTGAGTTGATTTAATCGCACGCGTTTAATACTCGACAAGTTTACACAAAAGTATCTTATACTAATTGTATTTTTACTCATTTGTTTATTTATTTAATTACTTCAAAAAAAAAGGCTTTTCTTTTATTAATAAAAGACTAAGTTGAATTGAAACATAATCAATTTATCAAAAAAAAAAAAAAAGACAAAAACTAGTACTATTAATATAATAATGTTTTACATGGGATGTGTCACATGTAAAAGGCTTTAATTTGGCTGTACTGTCCCTCATCAAACAAACATTCATTTATTATATCCCAAAAGTCTAAAACTTAAACAATATAAAAGGTAGATATAATTTATTAGGGAGAGACGAGAAACTCCCCCACCCGTACTATTGCCCCCATAGATAGACATAATTACTTCAATTCAACAGATATCTTTATTTAAAAAAATTCGAGATCTGAAACTAAGTCTAGACCAAAATAGAGCCTTCCATCACTGCAACAGCTTTACCCCTTAGCACCACTCGTTGATTCTTGTCATCCAGATGCACATGAACAACTCCACTCCTTGTTGATGCCTAATTCAACTCATCATCAAAATAAAATCACTCATTTGTGCTTGTGAAATTAAATCTAGCTAACTTGAGCTTGATTAATGAAAAATATTGGGAAAAATGTTCTTTCAGGACAGTAACTTAAGAAGTCGGGGTTGTGTTCAAGGACGATAATTTTTCGAACTTGGAAATATAGGACAATATGTTGTAAAATATATAAATATAGGACAACATATTTTAAAATATGTAAATGTAGGACAATCGAGCGCGAATAAGTCCAAATCGAACTAAAATTTCACATGAGATTTGAGCTTGTTCTGGCTCGATCGTCCTACATTTACAGAAATTTAGAACATTTTGTCCTATATTTACGAATTTTAAAATATATTATCCTATATTTACAATTTTTAAAACATATTGTCCTATATTTTCGGTCAGTAAAAGTATTGTTCTTAAAACATAACCCCCCACCCCACCCACCCTCCACCCAAGTTACTGTCCTAAAAAACATATTCCCAATAATATTGTATGAAAATTTAAAAAAAAATTGATTTGAATTCGATTCATGTTCAATTCAATTAAAGCCCTTAAACTCGGCAAAGAAACAAATAAAGTCAAACGTACCCCAATATATTCGACTCAACTCGATTCATTTTCTTTTAGATAGATGTAGAGAAAACGAGGAGCTTACCGCATACGACACAAAGTCATTCTTCCCAAGCCTTTGGGACCAGTACGGTGCTAAGGCACAATGCGAGCTTCCACACACATGATCCTGACAGTTAGAGAATTATTACTTTTGGCATGTATCATTTTCTTATTGTTCGACTCAACTCGGCTCGACTCATCTCATCGGTATTAATTACTCAAGCATTTATATGCATATGTACACATGGTTGACAATTATTAATACTCCGGTCATCAACGGTCACATTTAGCATCTACAGTGAATAATGTTTTTTTAGGACAGTAACTTAAGGGGTTGTGTTTTAAGGATAATAATTTTATCTGCTTGAAAATGTAGGACAATATGTTTTAAAATTTATAAATATATAGGACAATATATTTTAAAATCCTGTAAATGTAGGACAATCGAGCTCGACAAGCCTAAATCTCATGTGACATTTCAGCCCGACTTGGGCTAATTCGGTCTTGATTGTCCTTTATTTACAGATTTTAAAATATATTGTTCTATATTTACATATTTTAAAACATATTGTTCTACATTTCCAAGTTCGAAAAATTATTGTCATTAAAATACAACCCCCTAAATTACTGTCCTATAAAAATATTTTTTCTAACATCTATATGATGTGAATTTACCTCATCGACCCCGAGATTCGGGCAAAAGAAACGAGTGTAGAAGTCGAATTCGGATTCAGGAGGTGCGGGTCCGGTGACGATGACCCCTCTAACAGGATCAGACTTTCTTATAGCATCAATATCTGGCTTTACTTCCTTAACATCTTCTCCACATGGAAGAACAACCTGATCACAAAATACCAAATTAGAAATCGGAGCTCGATCAATCAAATCAAATCAATGGAGAGTAGGTCTTTATAGTGAACCAGGTTCACGTTAACTCTCTTTTTTAAAATAATATTGTTTCGAATACCAAGTAATAATGTTTACCATACAAAGTATTGCGTTTTAAAAAATGCTTTATTCATATGTTATTCTTTTCAAAATCACTAAGCTAAATAATATTACTTTGTATACTAAAAGATATTACCGAATTCATCATAAAATTGAATTCCGAAAATTTTAACAAATAAAATACATACAAGAAGGTAGTCCTCGCGGATTGTCTTCTTGATTTCCACGACGGGAGCACCATTCAACATTTTCTTGATAACTGAAACCTCGGAATCATCGAACTCCTGCAGTGGCAACGTCGGAAAGTTCACCTCCGTCAAGAACGCTCCCGGAGCAGAGGATTCCGGTATTCTCCGGGCGGTTAGAACGCCGGACAAAGTTGATAACTCTACCATGTCACACGTAGGCAAAACACGAGAGAGAATGAAATACGACGAGGCCAAAGTTGCGTGCCCGCAGATTGAAATCTGCATGGTTTATCCATTAATCAGAAAGAAAAATTCAAACTAAATTAGTAAGGATACGAACCCTTTATGTAAATTTTAGAGAGAGACGCAACGTGTGGGTCCATTCTTTTAAATTTTCACTCATTATATTTTGGGATTAATATATATATATATATATTTTTATTTTTATTTTTATTTTAATCAAGTAATTTTCTATCATTTTGAAATTGGTATTGATTGTATTCACTTTTTTATTTTTGTTCTATAAATTTTCAAAAATTTTGAAATTGGTCATTTAACCTGCTGCATAGATAACCGTCACATGTGTAATTATTTTGTTCTTACTTTTAACTCTAAAAGCGCTACTTGAACTTTTTTAATTATAATAATTTTGATCGGGTTTTAGATCGAGTTTTTTAAAAAAATTATATATTAAAAGACAAAGTGAATCGGATTAGTTTACCAGGTCTTAACCGAACGAAAAATCAAAAAACAAAATCAAAATACACAGAAAGGGATTTAAACCAAAAAGTATCATAACTTTGCACATTTATTGAAAAGGTCTCATATATATCATTTGTTTCAATTTAGTCCCGTATGTATTCAATTTGTGCCGATTTAGTCCCAAATCGCCGGAGACCAGTCAAATCAGCCAAAACGACGTCGTTTTTGGGGCGTGTGATACACACGCCCCTAATTTTGATCGGGACTCAACATTTTTCGGCGAAAATTAGGGGCGCGTGGCGGCCACGCGTCTAAAACGACATTGTTTTGAATGGTATTGGTCGACCTCCGGCAGTACGGGACTAAATCGGCACAAATTGAATACATACGGGACTAAATTAAAACAAGTGATATATATGGGACCTCTTCAATAAAAGGTGCAAATTAAGTTATGGGACTTTTTTGGTTTAAATCCCTACACAGAAACTACTCTTTCTTCTTTAAAAAAAATACGCAGAAAAATTCTGACTCAAAATTATTATGATTAGAAAAGTCTATATGGCGTGTTGAAATTAAAGTAAAAACAAAATAATTATATATATGACCGTTAGTCGATTACTTGTTTGATAACCTGCTGCATTGGTAATCTGCTGCATGTTAAAGAATTAATTTTAATTTTTTTATTAATTTACCCAAATCAAAATTAAAAAATCAAAATAATCGATACGAATTCCAAAATGAAGCAAAATTACAATTCTAATCCCTTCTATTTCTCTTTTAAATTTAGAAGAAATTTATATATAAAAGAGATGCAAATGATCCATTTGTAATTAGATGAGGACGTAAGAAAAAAGACAAAATAGCACCTCATCACCGTCACGTGTGAACCAACGAAGCTGAAACTTAGCTACATCTCCGCTAGCCTCCCGAGTTCGTAACCGAGTCAAGTAACTCGTCACCGCTTGATTGAACTCGCGAGCCACGCTACTGAGCCACTCGGCATCCTTTTCTTCCTCCACCAAACAAACCGCAGTTGGATTTCCCCGGAACACCGCCTTCGTGAACGTGTCAACCTGTTAAATTTAATTTAATTTCCATTATATATCATCATATAAAAATAAAACTCAATATATTAAAATGAAATTAAGAAAGACTATCATACGTACCAAACAGTATTTAACTGGTTTTCGTGCCATAGTATTGAAAAAATGAATGCTCAATTGTATTGAGAAAATGTGATTATATATAGGGATTTTTTTGGTTGTGTTGGAGGACTATTCAAGAAATGTTCATTGGCTGTTGTGGTTGTAAAATATTGATTCCATTGCCTTGTTAATTAAATTTCTGCAAAATATAATTCAGCTAATTAATATCGGAATCAGCAGCCGGACTGCTTTAATTTAGCACGCATAACATATATGACAATTTTTTTGGAAAAAAATCGAGTTAAATTCATTTTTGATCCCATGGGACACGAGATCTAACGATTATAGTCTTAATATTCACCACTTTGGTCTCGTAAAAAAAATTTCATGTAGATTTGATTTTTCAATTACAGAATCTATTAAGTTTAAATGTACTTTTAGCTTTATTTTCGAATAAATCTTGTTGACGTGAAAGAGTATTAAATTACAAAAATTTAAATATCATGAGTAAATTTAAACGACTATCATATTAACAATAAAGTGCCGAGAAATTATCAAATGATATACCGTTTATAGTAAAAAGTCACATCTTTTATAGTAAAAAATCACGCTCTTTAGTAATATAAATCACACTTATTAACTAATTTCACCGTGAAACTTGTTCACCCTATACTTTGTCAATAAAAAAACATAAAAAAATCTATTTATTTTTAATTAACCTTTTAAATTTAGAGTAGGTCATAATAATAATATTTAAAGAAATAAAATTTATCATAAACTCTGATTTACATAAATTTTTATTTTAAATTTAACTCATTAGAGATATTTTAGTCGAGGCAAAATAAATAAATATATCTCAATTTTTCTGAATTTTACATAATATCAAAGCATATAAAAAACTATATATTACAATTATTTTCAATTTTTTAATTTATCACATACAATGAATAAGGATTAAATTCAAAAAAACAATAAATATATCCTCCAAAAATAAATAAAAAAAGCCAAAATCTTATTTTAATAGTATAGTTTATACATTATTTTAGTTAATTAAAGAGCAGAAATTTTTCTTACTAAGTTTATTGCATCCAACCTGATAAAGCAAAGTTACCAAGTGAGAAGAAGGCAAATCCAACACATTTATTCAATATCCAAATAAATTAACCATTACATGTATATCTAAATATTTGCCTGTGAAGAAATAAGGCATTTCTGCACAACAAACATGTCTAATCTAATTGTAACAATGGTTAAATAGTACCATTGCCAAATCTTAACAACACCTAGTCCAAGATAATAATAATACACAAGTTGTTTCAATAATAAACAGAGAGAATACAAGGCGAAACGGGTCACCAGAACCCGTCCTTCGCCATTTTGAGAAAGTTGCACAATGTGATATTCGGGATATCCATGGAACCCAACCGCTTCTTCCTTATCCTGGTTATCTTCTTGCCTTTTGATTGGGTGACAGTGGTCGAGACCACATTATAGAACTGCACTTATGTTAAGACATCTTTAAAATCGGGATCTTGGTTTAGAGAAATTTCAACGAGAGCAAAATGTGCTTTGAGAAACCTTCGCCCGGGGTTTTCTCGCCTTTTCGTCATAATTACATAAGGATGTGGCGATTCACGCCCAAAAAAATTACTCGACACACCAAAATGTACAATACTTTTAAGTGGTCCTTACAGTAATTTCCTGGGTGTCAATATTTTATATCGAAATTATGGAAGATTTACCTCACAGACGCCATGTAGTAGTAACCGGTGGAAAGCATCTTGAACATGCATTACTAGAAAATCTCCGTTCCCAGTGTCCTTTACAAACGACCTTACGCACACCTGAAATTAAATATTTCAACAGTTGATTCATAAACTGTAACCAAACTGTGAGGAATATTTATGGTTAAGGACAAAAACTTCTACGAGCTTGGCTAACTGAAGTTTTATGGTGAACTCGGTATATTGTTTAGAATAAGTATCACTGTTTAGTGATTTGGATAAGAATAACACATAAAATCAAACATTTTTTAAATAGCGATACATTCATATGTTAAAACGTGATACTTCATATGCTAAAAGGTATTGCTTTGAAAAAGAAAGTTCAAATGAACTTGGTTCTCCCGCGAGACCTACTCAATGTTAAGAAGGCATTTAAATAGCGACAACAAGGTATACAGAAATATTGCATTTCATCAAGCAAGCAAATCATGAGTACCTCATATCCATTGATCAAATCTGTAAGACAACAACGGCGAAGTGCCTCCCTAGTTCTACTATCAACTCGGTGCCAAGCGGTTACTGCAGCGACTTTGTCAGGATCTTGATGATCTCTATGCTTTGATGATGAGTTTTCAAGAGATTCCATGAAAGACGCCTAAAACACGGGTAAAACTTACAAGAGTTGGAGCATTTCGATGACAAAACTGCAAATCGATAAAATGAAGTCTCCCCCACCAGGGCCACCCCCAAACAAGAAAAGAAAAGAACACTTTATTACTCCATTCCAAAGTCTGCAAACTGCGTAATTTTTTTTTTCTCTGCAAACTGCATAATGATATGGCTTTTACAGCTCCCAAAAGGAGAAGTACTATGTTGCAGAGGAAGATCACGAAAACTGACAAAAAGTACGCTCTACTGATAAAAAATATTTCAAAAGAAAACTAGAGCTTTTTGCGGTACAAAAACTTTAGCATAAACTAAACTTCAGATTCAGATAATCGCCTTAGGTTGAGAATAAATGGCCAACATGCAAGAATCACTTCATACTAGCCTTTTGCTAAGGATACTCCGCTCTCCGATTCTTAAATTTGTTAGCAACTTCCAAGTAAACCCAAAATATCGAGCCAAAAAAAAAGTTTGGGAGGTCAAGCAAACAAATTTAATGCACCGTAAAAAGAAGTCAATTAGCCAATCACTTATGATGCAATCCGTAAAATGTGTAAGCCTTCCCTTGATAATTCAATTTTTCAATTCATATCTTTTTAGAATATGAGAACCTGCTTATCCATGTCTATATTTCTGAAGTTATCCCACTCCACCACATTTGTCATGCTAAATGTTGAAGGAGGCACCTCATCGCCTGAAAAAATCAAACAGTTATATATTCGGCTGTTATATAGGCATATATTCAGTTGCCCAAGGCATACTCAAAAGGAGGCGGCCCGCCCATTGATAGAAACAACAGAAAGAAACATTTCCTAAATTTATTCATAAAACCTAAGTATTTTAAGTTACTAATTCCAGCATATTAAATGCATAAGTAAAAAAATTCATATCATAATTAGGGAGTGATAGTTTAGAAAAAGCCAAATCATCATCTCATTTTCAGGATAAACTTACCCCATGGTGGTGGAGCAAACAATCCCCTAATTTCCTCGGCATTTAAGCGAGGAACAAGCTCCATCAACAAACGATCATTTAACCATCTTCGAGATCTTCGGTTGCTAACCTACAAAACATAATATAGCTTCTTATCTACTGAAATGGAAAATGTTGCAAATGCACAGGGAAATCAGCAGTAAGCACCAAAGATCTTGATTTCCATTAGCAACTTTATTCATACCTAAAACATAAGCCACTAAACAAAACACGTATAAAATTATAGTTTCTATATTATTATACTTAATACTCCGCAGTAAATTCTAGTGACCAACTTCAAAAAGTTTAATAGATGTAAGAATAGATTCATTTCACTCAAACATAAGATCTTCAGTTCATTTCCAAGCATCAATAGCTAGACTTAATCATTTCATAAACTGAACTTGTTGGAGATAATTCCCCAAATTCACATCAACTTTCAATAATAAAGATCAAGAATTTATTATTTAATAGAGAAAATAAACCAATTGCTAGCTCAATTCAACATATAAAACAGAAAACGACTAAATAAAGGAAAAACCAGAAATTACCTTTCCAGCCAAGCTCTCAAGAAACTCGATCTTTTCCTCAATTTCCACCCCCCTAGATTTCACAATTCCATCTGCAACCATATGAATACAAAAGGTCACCGCCATTTTTCCAATACAAGAAACAAAAATATCAAAAAATATATACGAATCGAGCTACAGATACCTCAGATAGAATCACTAAATAGAATCAAAAGTATATCGAGAAAATTAGAGTAAACATCGAACCTTTGGGATGGTCAAAGAGGGATGCAAACATGAGGCGATCTTGCTCCGTCTGCAAAATTTCAGGGGTCGCCATGATTCTTTCGACAAGGAACTTCTTTATTTCTGCCGCTTGAGTTCTTAGAAGGGAGATTTGAAGATGGTGAAGGTAGATTTGCTCTGAATCTTCGACCTGAGGTTTTGAAAGCAAATGCCAAACACGGCCTAAGGGAAAAAGGAATATGCTTTCTGGTTACTTATTTTCTATAATGCATTTAATATTTATGACGTCGATTATCCAGAATTGGCATAGTGTGGTGCACAATTTGCTGTAATTTTAAACACAATTTTCTATCAAACTCTATAATGTTATTTTATCAAATAAATTTAATTACATATTTTTACATTTATAATATATATTTATTATAACAATTTTAAATTAAAATTAAATTATGATTTATGATTTATACGAACATGCTAACAGGCTAACAAACTAAATATCATCGAGTTTAAGTTTGTTTATATTGAAGAACTCTATTAAACGAGTTCGAACGACTAATTATCGTGCCAAATTTCGAATCATTTGCAAACGGCTTCGTTTGATTGTATTCCTAAATTAAATAAATCTTGTAAATTGAATGTGTAGCAATTAAATATTATTATGTACATAATTTTTTAAACAAATTCTCCTGTGTATCATTTGCACTAAATTAATTTGGTGCAATTTAATTTTAGGAGCTTTTTTTCTATTTTTTTTCAGTTTTAGTTTTTTTTTATTTTTAATTTCAGTTTTAGGTTTTTTTTTCTCGTTCCGGACCAAAACTCGATCGGAATAGTTCATGGTTCACTCGACCCGAGTGATTCATGGTTCACTCGGCCTGAATGGATCATGATTTAGAATTCATTATTTAGTGTTTAGGATGTAGATATTTTATACAAATTGAAATTAAATTTAAGTACATCAAATATATTTTGTGGAAATGACGCACAGGAGAGTCACTCAATTTTTTTTTATATGAACAAGTAATTAAATATGCAAGAAAGCAAAGCGTGCACACAAAGGTAGCCCACTTGCACATCCGGCCCAATGCAGCTAATATATCTTCATGATCCTAGAGCCCAATATTCTCCAACTGTAATTAGATGGCCCATGTAAATTATGTTTACCTTTAAATTTACGTACTTCTAGTTTAAAAAAATTGTCCGAGAAAGCCCCTACAACGTTTTTCACTGAACATTGCTTATATGAGAAAACTTATAGAATATGAACTCCTATCTTATAATTAAATTTTGATTAAAGCCAAGGTGTACTTCTAATTTTAACGAGCACAATTGTATGAGACGGTCTCACGGTGAGACGAAGTATAATTTGGGTATTGGCTCTTTATTACTTTGTGAGGGAAAAGTGCGATTTGTGCCAATTTGTACTTCGTCTCATGCATGAGATCGTCTCATATGAGTTTTTTTCAATTTTAACTGAACATTGCTTAACATTTTACAATTAAACTTGACTTGCAAGTTCTCCATAACCAAATTTAAACATTATCTATTTTAAAAATAAACTGAACTCTTTAATCACTTCTTGTGATGTGACTATTTTTCTTTTTAAATATTATCTTCATCCTAAAATAACGTGCACACCACATTTATTATCGAGTTTTAGAGAGCGAGTTGTTTATTATTTATCATTTTAAATATTAATAAAAAAATCGCTCGCAAAAACACGTGAAAACAGTAAACGTGCACATTATTAATGGAGGGAGTATAATTAAGGTTCGTTTCTGATATATTGTTTTGAATTATTTTGTGTATTATCGAGAAGAAAAAAGAATTAGCAGTTGCACTTAAAATGAGGGAAAAGAAAGAAGGCGCGGTAATATGAGGATAATTTTGACATTTCACTCACTGTCGAAGAATGCGATCATGATGTTCATGCCCCTGTGCTGCCAACACTGTGCACGAAATATTACCGTACGCACGCTGCTCATTTTAGCTACCACCACTCACATTTCAGTTTTTCCGCTGCTAAACAAATCCCTAGAACTTTTGAACTTCAACGATTTCTCTCAACTTTCGTTAGAAATGCTGCTTTCCACGTTAGACGTTGAATAATCTTTGCATTTCGACTGTAAGCCGCATAAATTTTGTAGGGGATTTGATGCATATATGATTTGGCCTGTTTGTGTTGTCCTTCTTTACTTTTCTGTTTTGTTTTTCTGATTTGGGATTTTTTGCTGAATGTTTAAGCATTTTTTTTTCTTGGAGAAGATGGTGGAGTTATGAAATTCGGGAATATGATTTATGCAACTGATATTTTTCACGGTAACTTGTAGTGTTAGGGAAAATGAAAAGAAGTAAATTGAAGAATCGTGGTTGAAATTTTGTGGTGTGATTTGGGATGAATGGATAGGCTGTATTATACGTGTTAGTTGGTGGTTGAATTTGGCGGTGTTTCTGGATGAATCAGGCTTGTGAATGAACACGATGATGAGTAATGACGTTTTGCTTTTCTAAGATAATGAATCTGTATCTGTTTATTTTGTGCATTTGTTTAATGAGCTATCATCATCTTTTCATGGTCGATTGATTTGATTTTAATTTTTAATACCCTAAGCTATGTTAAACATCCGTACAGACTTCTTATGAGTTCATATTTTGCATCACCAATCATGCCGTTTTGTGCGACAATTTGTTGTTGGCGTTTTTTCCTATTGGAACTTGGAAGTCTCTGCTTCATGATTAGTATCTTTTCCAACTGATGGCCTTAAGAACTTTCTTTAACTTGGAAAGAGATTTGTGCCTGTTTTGCATTTGACAAATTATTATTATTATGGCAGTTTCAGAGACTGGTAGCATGGGAGAACACAACATCAAGAACAGTTTGCAGTTTCCGCCACTGGGAATTGATTGGATAGCAAATGATGCTTCTGGTTTACTTGGTAACCATTATTCATACCAGGATTATATTGTGTCCCAACCGAATAATGCTATCCATCTAGAACCTCTTCCAGTTCCTCCATGGATGCATTACCAGCCAATGCCTCAAAACTATGTTGAGTTTCTTGCTGAGAGAGGATACCCTGAAATCCAGAAACAAATGTCCTTCGATATTTCTGCACAAGTACCTAATTTGGGACTAATGAACTCCTGTCAGTTGGTAATCAGCAGAACCATTTTCTACAATTCTAAGATTAATTGAAATACTCAAGGACAAAGTATTAGTTAATTTATCAATGCTTCATTTATTTCCTAGTATTCTATGTATAGATTCCAAAAGTAAATCATATGTCATGTAATTTATGTGTTTTGCTTCCAATAGGAAGAATATATGAAGCCACATAATGAAGGAGATATTGTCACCACTGTCACAAGCTTGGAACATCAAATTGGAGTCCAGGTTAATATCTTTCATTGCGTCTATTCAGAAACAAGTCATACACTTGTGGTGCGGAATTGTTTCTTCTTAAGCTCATATACAACTGTCCCTGCAGAATCATGTCTGGAATGAAGAAATTAGCCATGCTTTTGATACTTATTCAGGGTCAAATTCTGCAGCATCAAAATATCCTTCTGAAGCCCGTGGGAAAAGACCAAGAGACAGATCTCATGCTACAAACTCTGATCGTGTAAGCAAAGTCCTCCAGTGTTGTTTATTGATTCAAACAAACATATTAAGACCCAAATCTATAGATCTTTAATTTGTCCTGTTACTTGAATGGGACGGTGACATTGTATGTCGTGTTTAAAGTTCAGATTATTGACCCACAGTATGCATACTTCAGTTTCTGATTATCCAGTTCATCCTTTCAGAACCGCAGATTGAGAATATCATATTGGCTAGATGCTTTACAGGAGTTGGTACCTCATTCAGAAGTGGTAAGATGTCAGATATATGCCTAAATATAAGCTCATTTTTGTTCTTGTTTAGTTTTGCGTTTTAAAGGGAAGTGTCTCTAAGAAGCTAGAGGCTATGTTGCTATGAAAATGTAAATACAAATTGGCAGAGGTTCTGTAACTTCTGGTTTTCTTGACAGATGTTGGGCTTCAAATTGGAGATTGACATTTTTTTTACATTTATATAATAGAAGCTATATTACCTTATCTTGCTGTCCTGCCAATAAAAGTGAACAATATGAAATATATTATTTTGGTTCATGGAGACCAGTTTGTTCATGATTATTATGAATGAATGTTGTTACTATTTCTTGAATCAAGAGCTACTTAAAAGTTGTGGCCTTGCAGGTAGATAAAACAGCATTTCTGGATATTGTCATGGACTATATCAGATTTTTGCAAAATCTAATGAAGGTAAAGTTTTATCATAGTGTTTTCAGCCCTCTAATTGAACTTTTCCTGAAAATCTAAAAGATATGTTTCACATATCTTGATTCAAGCAAAATGCTTGCTTATGTTCCCTTATAGTGTTAGAATGTTAAGACTGCATAGACCTAATGAATTATGAATGGTGTTTAGATACTTATTTAAAAGTCAAAATCACATATAAGGCTTTACTTGTCGATTCACCATATTGCATATCAGAATTCAGTAACAAGTACACAAATTTGAAATCATTGGAGTGATTATTGTTTTCCTCCTTCAGCAGTGATCAGTTACGTCATTATTGTCTTCTTCCTCTTCTTCTGGGATCTACGAATGCATAGACATAATTCTGAATATCTAGATACTTGTGTTAGTCAAAATCACATATGACAGCCTTTACTTGTTGTTTTTCCTTGCGGCAAGTCTGGATTCAGTAACAAATTACTGATTGCTGGCTTCTTCTGGGATATTAGGAATGCTTAGACCTAATGCCTGTTGCTTTCGCTACTGTTATCTAAGTTTATTGATCATTACTAAAACATATTCACTTCTTGGATAATTCACTGTGCAGGATATGTGTCGAAGCAGATTGGGTGGTGAATTAACTTCTAATTCCGTTATTTTTCTTGAGGTACTAAAAATTTTGGTTAAGTAGACTACCAAATTGATTGAGAAAGTGGAAATTATTCCATGGTATCTAGAAGCAACCCCTTGTATGTGATCTGGTTGTGAGATTTGATTTCTGATTGTTTCAGGGACATGGACACTATTTTGTTCAGGAACAGATGCTCAATGGTCCTCTGGAAGAGATGATGGGGAAGTTGGTCGATGTGTTTCCTGCAGCAGCTACTGAAATGTTACAGAGCAGAGGTCTTGTAGTGATGCCTATGGCTTTTGCAGAAGAATTACTTGAACAGAAGTTGGATGTGCAAGGTCAATTTTCAGTTTTTGACACATTTCATTCTGATTATTTATTTGTCTTCTGATGTTTTAAGGCAATAATTTTTGGTTACATGTTGAACATGCATGATTTCCACTTATTTATTGAAATTTGAAACACATCCATACATGTTGGCTAAGATTGTATCAGAGCATTCCAGCATATAAGCGGAAAATGTAAGTCAAATTATTAGTTTTTTTAGACAGGTTGTATATTCAAAATTGATGGTCTAAAGATCGATGATATTTAATGCAGAACATTCTGTTCTTAAAAATAGCAAAGCTAGGCAGAATTCTTGTGGTTGTATTTCTCTCTAAACCTTCAGTACTTGACATGTGATGGTGCATAATTTTTCAGCCAGCTTGAGGGTAGCATTTTAATGTATATCTGTAATAGTCACTCCAATTTAAATTACATGGCATTTTAGATCAATGTACACGTATTAAGATAATCATTGGTGTTCTATTATACCCTTAATTAATTGCTTCAGAATTCTACATAGGACTTTGAAAGTTATTACTATTTAAGATACTTTTAATGACATAAACAGAATTGATTGACCTTGATTAATGCAAAATGTCATTAAAATTGCAAATTTTGTGACAGGTCAAAATGTCATCTATCTCGAATGGTAGGGAGTATTAATTCGGCATCTTTTCTGTGCGCCCGATAGAGCGTCTGCTGCCTTGATTCTTGCTGGTTACTCGAGGTTCCAAAAAGAACATATGATAGTCTTTTGTCTTACATTTAGTTGCTCCATCTGACTGATGTCTTCGTGGAATGCGTAAGATGAGGGAATATAAGCCCTTGTGGACATCAATAGCCAAAGAACAAATACCTAAAATAGAGTAAAAGCATGGAGATACGGTCTATTTTTATTTTATTTTATGATCAAATTCTGGTCATGAACGGCCTTTTGTTTGACCCTTTTTTGCCTGCATTGATGAAGATCAAGTGAGGTTGTTTTTTTTTTGGATTCTAGCAAGAGCAACAAGAGCCATAGCATTAGACATGATTGTTGGTTAGTATGACATGAAGGGCCAAATAAACACATGTGGTCCTGAGAAACAGCTGGTTATGGTTATTTAGGGAATCGAATGTCAATTTTGTTTTGCACCTTAAACTGGACCACAAAAAGATGGAAGCCATTAGTACTGATTTACCACACAGTCCTTTTCTTCCCCTGGGCCATGCTTTACCATGGTGTAAATTAAGTTGTATTATGTGTCTAGTTGTTTTAATCATGCATAAATGATTTGAGAGCCAAAATATTGTTGTGATCATCTGACATCCCATAATACAGTACGACTACTATTTACATTTGGACTGATTTGATATTGTGATGATATGCTATAGTCCAATGCATTTCCGGAGGTTGATGGGATGGTTTTTTAGGATAACGGTAGCTTTTATTTATAAAGATTTAATTGGACTTCCCAACTAATTTACTTTTTTTGGTTTGCATGCAGAAAAAGGTGCATTTCTCTCTCCAAGTAATAATCAAGTAAATATGGCTCGTTGCAACTTAAGGGATGGGCATGATGGATGTGATGGTAGTGCATCGATGCGTACTGATAGGACATCACCTCTCTGATGAGTGGATCTATGAAGGTAAATGAAGTAGCTTTTCCAAGTTATTACAGTTTTATGATCTATGATGGTAAATAAAGTGGCTTTTTCCAAGTTGTTATAGACTTATACAGAGAGGAGTTTTGTGACCATAACTATATAATTTGCGTTGATTTCACAAACTCAAATCTCAAGTATGAATATCACACCTTCTTAGAAGACTAACTTGATTTTGTCTATAGTATATGCTTTTTAGATTGAGATTCTTTAGCATAATACATTTTTTGTGTCCCGTAACTTTACCTACCTGCAAATAGTTTGCCCGACTGTAAGTAGCCTATTAGTGTATTACATCCTACACCCGATGAATTACACGTGTGCAACTATGTGCAAATCAAGGGTGGATTGTGTATAGTCTAGGGGACCTCCTTAAATTTCAGGCTTTCTGGTCCAAAACTTGGAAGGAGGGTTGTGTTAGGTTGTTGTCACACATTTCTTTCGTATTTTAATCGGGATTATATAGTTCATGCAGTCAATTTCACAAAATGGGGTAATAAATTGTGATTAAAAGATATGTATCTGAATGATTAAGGAGATAAACTGATCAAGTGGAATGTTATTCGTTTTGTAGGCATGAAAGACAACAGTAAGTTCTTGTGTTTAATAAGGTTTTATTTCCTTTCAAAATGCTGGGATCATAGGGAAATAGGACTAATCCTGTTTCGAAGTGCCATAAATGATCAAATGATGATGGGGGATGATGTAAGGATGCAGATTGGAATAGGATTCATTGATATGATAGGTTAACTATATAAAAAAGGAGAAGCCTTTTTTTTGGATGAGATTGTGGTAAAGGCACGCCTAGAAATTATTCTAATATATTGTGTCCCGTTTCTGTCATATCTAGGTCCTCGACTTTTAAGATATATCCAATTCATTAATTTATAGGACTCCAGATTTGCAATTAAGGGCGCTTAGTTCAAATCTTTTTAGTGGGAATGAACACGAGTACAAGGTAATATTATACCGATTAAGAGGCACACATTTGCGTAGGACGGACTCACAGTGAGATGGAGCATAATTTGGGTATGACTTTTTTAACAAGTTGGAATGGGTGGATGTTGATTTGTGCTAGTGTATACCCCGTCTCGTTTATGAGACTGTTTCGTGCGAGATTTTGTCATTGATTAATGAGAGTAAAAAGTGACCAATTTACATGCTTATATAATATATATGTTCTTCTATAATCATTTATTCTCGAGTATTCATAAATAATCATTTTCTGTCTCCACTTATTTGAAGAATTGAA
Source organism: Stenogyne calaminthoides (assembly GCA_037126765.1). Classification (NCBI taxonomy): domain Eukaryota; kingdom Viridiplantae; phylum Streptophyta; class Magnoliopsida; order Lamiales; family Lamiaceae; genus Stenogyne; species Stenogyne calaminthoides. The sequence continues at coordinate 34,687,152 of JBBCBC010000021.1, forward strand.
CAAAAAATTAAAAATAATCATAATTCTCATTATAATGCATTTTTTTAACAATTCTCCTTACCAAGCTTATTGAAGAATTTGAATCAAGCTGCCCTTAAAACCTTGTGGGTACTATATTTAGCTTAGAATTCCCATAGGGGATCTCACAAAATTATAATAACTTATAAAAATATTCTTCGTTCTTTCAAGTATGTTTTATTTTTTTTTTGGGTGAAGGTGTATAGGAGAAATTCTGACTGAAATTGTTTAAAGGTAAAAAAAATTGAACTTATGTTTGTGTATGATGTAAGATGTTTGCAAATTGTACTCACATTTTAAAAACACTTTTTCAGAAGTTAAAACAGTACAGGACAACTTAAAAAATAGTGTTTTTGCATATTTTACTAAGTTTGCAAACACTTATGCAAAAGAGAAATTCTTGCATGACATAAGATCATGTGAAAATGTTTAGTTGTGATAAGAATATTAATAAAAAAAAAAAAATTGCAGTTCCCTGAAACTTGAAAGTAGGCTTAGCCATCAATAGGTCCAACTGGCAGCTTGTGAACTTTAAAATGCTGAAATTTATTGAAAGCATTTAAACTGTGGACTTATATCAAGATTTAACTTGATTGAACCCCATAATAGTAACATTTACTAATAATTACATATCTTTAGTAAATTTACAATGATTGGAAAAAGTGAGAGGTTGATATATTATCATTGCTATTTTTGTCATGATTTATGAGACGAAAGCTTTTGGCTTAGTCTTTTTTAGCTTTTGACTACGGCTATCATATAAATATTCATAATATATATTTCCACCTAAATGACTCCTTAAGCATTTATATGCTACTGCCATGATAATCTGCTTGAACAAGGTTTGTGGTGCATAGTATACCTTTTTCAGCCTACCTCTTTTATTATAAATTAGTGTTATATCTTAATAATATAATACATATTATACATGTAGTGATAATATTATATATATAGTGATATTATAATACTTACATTTGGACAAAAAAAAAAAAATTGAATTAAGTAGTACAGGACACCAACTCATTTGGGCGAGGCTGCGTTGTCTAGGCAATCATTTTAATTTGGGTTTTACTTTTGGTGGGTTTAGTTTACTATATAATTTTTTTTTTAAAACAAAAAAATGTAGAACTTATAAAAAAATATTATACTAATAAAATTAAATATATATATATATAAGTAATTAAATTGTTGTTTTGATTAAAAGTAATTCTCCATATTAACTTAGAAGAAATATAGAATAGATTATCTATTTTATTTTATGGGAGTATGACTTTTTTTTATAAAGGAAATGGAGTCCAAGAATTCAATACATATTCTTCTCTACGATTGTGAAGTCTTGTCTTTATTTCGTTTTTGACTTTTGGAATAAGTTATCTTCAACTAATTACATATTCCATTGTGATTATCAGAATAATCTTTTTCCAAGGATAAATTTATTATCATCTTTAAGGTTAAGGAACTAATGGAGAGAGAGCACCATAGATTCCATTCCATTATCAGAAATTACTGATGATTACATTTTCTACTTAATTTGTGTGTTGATGAAAAAATTGCAAGAGAAATGCCAATCCCAATTTAATAAATATTATATTTCGAGATTCGATAAATTGCAAAGTAACTAATATGGAATAATTGGAGTAGTAGTGAAGAAAAACTTTGATTTGAGATTTTTCCATAATGAGGATTAATGCGCTAAGAACAAGTCCCACCATCTATCTTCTGAAAAGATTTGAGAAAAAAAATGATTATTTACATTATCTTTTTCAATAATTAAGATGAAAAGCTCATTAGTGGCCTGTCCCAACTCCAAAAGGCCGATGAAAAAAGAAAATAAAAACAGAGAGGGCAAATACACCTATTTATTTATTTATTTATTTATTTATTTGAAAGATATTAATAATATTCCACTCCCATCAAAATTATTCTCCCAACCCAACATTGAACAACATGAACTACTAGCTAGTAGTGTTACTAAGTAATACCCCCAAGGGCCCCAACAACTTTATATGCATTTATATTAATAGTAAGTTGATGAAATTGTAAGATTTTAGATAAAGTCTTAACTTTGTGGATTTTTAATTGTTATCTTTCTAATTTTGCATTGATGCTATAATCTTATAAGTCCTCAAAGTGATGATGAAGAGTATATCTTTAGACCATAAATCTATAAAGTATATTAATAGTAAGTTAATTTAATATGCAAGTCATAATCACTTTGTAAATCTAAGGACGGTATAGACTTTGAGTGAGTTATTTATATCAAGGTTCATCATGAACTCATAACGAATTTTAATACCATACAACTTGTTATATTGAAATTTATAAATTATTTACACTTAATCGTGCAATTATTTTTTCATATTAATAATTACGTGGTTCAATATAAATATATTGTATCTTTTAGTATAATAAGTAACACGATTCTAAAATGCACTATGAACTCATGAAATATCTGGTGCACACAAGATTTACCCATAGAGTTCGAGTTATAATTAGATATAGGAGTTTTATCAATTCAGGGGCTGAAAGATGGTAAAGCTATCAATTTAAGACCTGAAAGATTTTTCCTATCGATTCAAGGCCTGGAAGATAGAAACTATCAATTCGAGACTTATAAATTTTAAGGTCATGTTTGATACTAAACCCTAAATCCCCTTGAACACTAAACCCTAAACCCTAAACGTTGAACCCTAAATCTTGAACCATGAACCATAAACCCCTCTGAACCGTAAACCTTGAACCGTAAATTCTAAAAAAAAAAAACATAAAATAAGGACATAAAATATAAGTGTCAAATATGGCCTTAAAATGTGTGAGCCTCAAATTGATAGTTTTTATCTTTCAGGCCCTGGATTAATAATTTTTATCATTCAGGTCTTGAATCGATAGGAAAATTCTTTAAGTCCTTAAATTGATAGTTTTGCATTTTTTAAGCCCAAAGTTGATATGAGGAGTAATTTTTTCCTTGAAATGGAATAGAAGAATGTATGGTTTAGCATTTGAATTGTTATTACTTGCCAGCTTAACCATTATAATAAGTAATAACATAAAGATTTGTCACATTCACTTCTCTCTCTCTGACTAACCCTTTCTTAATCATATATAAACCAAGTCAAATTGTACGATGTACTGTTTTCTAGTGTTGGGATCACTTTTCTAAATAAAAATTAAAACAAAAAATAATAGTAATGGGGAATCTTTTTTTGAAATCATTTTGAAAGTTATGTTGCAACTTGGAGTTGACTATAATCAAATCGAAAAACCATTGATGCATGTATTGTTCCCTCCATAAATACTCCACATATGTTCCCATTTCTTTCATTGCATTTGCAATACTATTTACCTCTCTAAATACACATTCTTTTATTTCTAAATAATAAGACAATTTTCTCCAATTCATTCCAACAATCGCAGGGGCTTCAGCGTCTTTTCACACGCGAGTACATATATAGGTGCATACATTTAATTTAATTATTCAAAATGAACATTTCGTTCTCTATAACCAAACAAATACAACCACCGCCGCCGCTTCTGCACACTCCCATCACTAGTAACCACCTCCTCCGCCACGGCCCGCCGAAGGAGAAGGTGGTGGTGCTCATGGGCGCCACCGGCGCCGGCAAATCACGCCTCTCAATCGACATCGGAACACGCTTCTCCGCGGAGATAATCAATTCCGACAAAATGCAGGTTTACCACGGCCTCGAAATCGCCACCAACAAAATCACCGACGAGGAGCGCCGCGGCGTCCCGCACCACCTCCTCGGCGTAATCGACCCGGAATCCGACTTCTCCGCCGCGAATTTCCGATCCATGGCGTCGGTTTCGATGAAATCGATAATCAGCCGCGGGAATCTTCCTCTAATCGTCGGAGGCTCGAATTCGTTCGTCGAAGCCCTAATCGATCCGAATTTCAGATCGCGATACGATTGCTGTATCCTGTGGGTGGATGTCGCGATGTCTGTTCTTCACTCTTTTGTTTCAGATCGGGTGGATAAAATGGTGGAAAGAGGAATGGTGGAAGAAGTTAGGGATTTCTACAATCCGAACGCCGATTATTCGCGGGGGATCCGGCGAGCGATCGGCGTCCCCGAGTTCGATAAACTCTTCCGAGTCGAATCGTTCTGCGACGAGTCGACTCGGGCGAGGATCCTGGCGGAGGCGATAGACTCGATTAAGATGAACACGAGCAAATTGGCGTGTCTACAGATCGAGAAAATCCGTCGCCTGAGGAATGTTAAAGGATGGCGGATGCACCGCCTTGACGCGACGGATGTGTTCAGGAAGCGCGGCGGAGAGTCGGAGGCGGCGTGGGAGAGCCTGGTGGCGGGGCCTGGCGCTGCGGTAGTGAGTAGGTTTTTGTACGATTTGGAGCCGGTGATTTACGGTGGAGTTATGGCGGCGAGGGGCGGCGCAAGGCCGCTGGTGGGGGCGACGGCGTCTCACTGAGTGGGGAATGTTCTGCGATTGTGGGTGTCCGTTCTGGGAATATTTGCAGTTTTGTTCTTGGCCTTCTGGGAAAAAAAAATATATACTATACCACTACAGAAATAACGGAATTACCCCTTCTGACGTGACTTTTTTTTTTAAAACATGACATAGAGTACTATGGGCGTGTTTTGAAACACTTAAAACAGCTTCTAGAAACACTTATTTTCAAAAGTTGTGAGAGAGCGCTTTTAAAATAAGTGATTCTGGAAGCTGTTTTAAGTGTTTTAAAACACCCCTTATATATACTATAATTTCTAACAATAATAATAAGTGAATATTGAAGTTCTACTTGTGTTTATCATATGATTGATTAATCAATAATGAATTAAATTGGATTCTCAAATAAGGTGTTCATGATGCGATCCAAACAATTACTCCTCCCTCATATTTTACTGGACATTTTTTATTTGACAAAGTTTAGTATGAAAATTTTCATACGTTAAAAAACTTTAATTTACAATTAAATTTTGTAATTGGTGAAGATAATATAAAATTGAGTGATTTGTGGTTCACTTTCATTTTAAGTGGTTCATGGTTCACCTGACCCGAATAAATTATAATTTATGGTTCATTATTTAGTGTTTAGGGTGTAAATGGTTGATTTATGATAATTTTATAGATTTTCATACATGAAAATTTTCACCCTAGACCTACTTTTTTTATTTTGGTCTGTCATATATTTATTTTTCTTTATATATATATATATATATATATATATATATATATATATATATATATATTTTAAATTGGAAAATGGTGACTTGAATTCAAAAATTTACGGCATAGATAGTGGTTCCATATATGATAATAAAATAACATTATTTTTTACAATTATATCTTCCAAACATCTCAAAAATTACATTTCATGTAATTATTTTGTACGTACTAAAATTAATTTACCATCTAATCTAAAAATGTCTATAATACCCACATCTAAAAATTATTTTATTCTCTCAAATATTTATAAACAATTCTTATATTAAATACCGTGTAAATAGTAAATGTCTAAATGAGTACGGAACGGAGGGAGTATTTAAAAATATATGTGTTTGTACCGAAATTTGATTATTTTAAAATTTCAGTGTCTGTGTCCTTAGCAAAATTTCGAAACGGGGAAACAAATTTTTTTACCTCTTTTTTCTATTCACTCCTCATTTTCATTGAATATTATTAGTTATTTTCACTTATCAGGTGTTTTCATTAAACAATATTAATTATTTTTATTGAACTACATTAAATTAAAATTATATTAATTGACAATTAATTTTTGTACATGATAGAATTATATCATTGTCTATAATTAAATCGTGTGGTTCTCTAGTCAAGATATTTAAATTTGTAATGATTATTAATTTATTACTTACAATTTAAATTATTCTAAAATTAATAAATCATGCTATCATATAATTATATTTTAATTTAGTAGCATAACACATATTGATATATATAATTCGGTTATTTGGTGTGGTGCAGTTCGGTGTGATTTCATTCTGTTTCTCGATACGGTTAATTTGATAATGTACAAATTCATACACACACAAAAAAAAAAAAAAAAAATCAACTCAATTTGATTTGAAAAAGTAAAAAAAGTCAATGATTATTTTCGGTTCAGTTCAATTCAATTCTTTTTCGGTCCAAATTTATGTTTTGATTTAGTAACCTTCAAAGTCCATGAACTACCCTACAAATAATTGATACAAGATGACGGATCCTTCGCGTTAACTGAACCGTGAAGTTATTGAAATACAAAGAATCCAAATTCTTAATTGATAAAATATAAATTTGATTAAAAATTGTTTATTTACTATAGTATAGAACACTGTTTTCAAAACCGGGTTGAACCGGCCGGTTCAACCGGTTGAACCGGCCGGTAACCCGGTTAAAAAAGCACTATATAACCGGATTTCAGGTTGAACCGGTCAAAACCCGGTTCAACCGGAAATAACCGGTTTTTTTTTTTAAAAAAAAAATTTAATTATTAATTTATATTAAATATTTAAAATTTTAAATTTATATTCCTCTCACATTTTTCTCCAATACTTTCGATGTGGGATAAATGTATGAGGTGGGACAAAATTTATAAAATATGATATGAAAAGTTATAAAATATATATTTAAATTTTTGTAGGTGTATACTTATTTTGTTTTTTTAACTAAACATAGAAAACGGTTGAACCGCCGGTTGAACCGGTCCGACCGGTTGAACCGCTGACCGGTGGTCTGTCCGGTTCGATCACCGGTTCGGTTATGAAAACATTGGTATAGAATGATAATGGAAGCTCAAGTTGAGTGATTGATTTAATGAGCTGGAATCTCTAAATTCTGACCTTTTATGATAAGAATTGAAGAATCCCAAATTTAATTGATTCTTAATTTCGACGCGTAAGTGATGATGCTATTAATATTCTCAATTGCAACATTCGTAATACAAATGGAGGATTAATTAGGAAGAATTGAAACATTTATACTTATTAGTGATTTTTCTAAGTTTTTGAGCCCGCGAGATTTAATTTTTTGTCATTTTTTTTATATTTTACAGTCCCCACAGTATTAATGTATAGAGATTTTGGTATCGGCCACTTATAATTACCAAACTTTAAATATTTTAGAAATAGGTTCGAAATCAAAAGAATGGAATATTAGTGAACGCTAATTGCTATGAGTATGACATAAAAAAAAAAGTGAAGAGAATTTGAATTAGAATTTTGAAAAAGATGATTTTATTTATGTTCCCTCTATTAATGAAAGAGACATAATTGGATTCTTGCAAATTTCCGTACATGAGAAGGTGACTAGGGTACTGGTACTAAGGGCGAGTTTTGAAACACTTAAAACAGCTTCCAGAAGCACTTATTTTTAAAGTTTCCTCTCACAGCTTTTGAAAATAAGTGCTTCTGAAAGCTGTTTTAAGTGTTTCAAAACACACCCTAAATAAACTAAACGGACGCTTCCATAATCCGAATATTGTGAGGACAAAAATAATTATGGATAGATATATTTTTGAGCAAAAATAAATAAATTGTAAAACCATCATATTTTAAGATTGGTAATGTCATTGCATGCACCAGGCAACTTGTTTCACTAATAATATTCCTTGATATAGTGAATGAAAACGATTATCTTATGAGCTTGCTTCATACAAATTCTCTTTTTAAATAAAATATTTTATTTTATTCAAATGATGATATACTATAAGTGGTACTCCCATTGTTTCAATGATAGACTAATTTTATTTATATATGTCTCAAATATATATGGTTATTTTCATATAGAATTATTTTATAAAATTTATTTATTAATAATATAATTCTATGCATTAACTGTATTGGAAACTATAAATATTAGTATTAAATAAGATTATAATATAAAATTTTATTTGTCCAACTCTAATTCACCTTTTTCAGATAAAAAATATTAGTGTATATGCAATATTAAATGAATCTATGAATGGGCAAATCCTTTGGTTTGTGTTTTCATCTGTTACTGTTGGTATTGCATGCTAACACTGATTGCACCAAATAAATGTACTTTCTTTTTACGATCAAATCACAACACCATCAACATCAAATCTACAACAGTACTCTTATAATTGTCACGTAAATCCACTTTCTTTCTCTTCTTGTTAATTGATTTTTATTGTATTTTTCCCTCAAGAGTATTACCATTATTAATTAGTTTATTAATAAAAATTTGTATCAGACAATCTCATATATAAGGCCAGATATATTTTAATACAAATTAAAATCCATATTTCTCAAAGTGTTAAAACGTCAATATTTAAATTATGTTTCGTCTTACATGAGGCCGTCTCATATAAGTATGCGTCTTAGTAATTTTATTTCTTAGGATAACTTATTTCATTATTTATGGAGATGAGATCGCGATGACGATCTTGAATTATTATAACCACGATTTGATTAGAAAATTAGTATTTAATGTAATTAATTTTTATTTATTAGCATATATTACGTTTCCGTAATTAGCGTTATAGGGTTTTCTTATTTAAAGAGTTAAGTTGTAAACATTTTACTCAGTTAAGTTAATGAATTAAAATATTGAGAGAGTGAGTTTCTCTTGTTTTCCTCTTTCCCGGTATTTCAATAGGAATTAACGGAGATTGAGAATATTGTTTTTGTTTTGTTCACGTTTCTTCTTGCATGAATCATGACTTTTTAAATTGAGTATTTCTATTATTTTAGTATTAGTAAGCAATACTTTCGTTGGATAGGGAGAGAAAAAGAACATGACAAGCTAACATTTCGATATGTACTGAATGCTATCAAAATTAACAAGAGCTTTAAAAGAATTAAGCTGCAGAAATCGAAAGTAATACACTCATAAAAATACCTAAGTTAATAATAATAATAATAATAAATGATTAAGTTTTTATATTGATTCTAGTGCATACTATCAGTTACAATACATGCACAATTCCATGTGCAGCAAGAAGTTTCTTGGAATTAAAGATCGTAATTATAAACTATCTAGATCAATCATATACATGTATCAATACTAGCTATATTTGATTCAAAAACTACAATAAATTTATAATGTTACAGGTAGTTGAATAAATAAAAAGCCTAATATTTTTTACTCCTTTATAGCCACCGAAAATGTTGAGTTGAGTTCAAATTATAGCATATTCACTATCAATAATAATAAATAGGATCTTTATCGATTCAAGACCTGAAAGATGGTAAATCTATTAATTTAAGGTCTGAAAGATTTTTCTATCGATTCAAGGCCTGAAAGATAGAAACTATCAATTCGAGGCTTATAAATTTTAAGGTCATGTTTGGCACTAAAACCCTAAACCCTGAACACTGAACCCTCAACTATAAACGATGAACCCTAAACCTTGAACCATGAACCCTAAACCCCCCTGAACCGTAAACCCTGAAAATAAAAAAAAATGAGAACATGAAATAAGGATATGAAATATATGTGTCAAACATGGCCTTAAAATGTGTGAGCCTCAAATTGATAGTTTTTATCTTTCAGGCTCTGGATCGATAGTTTTCTATCTTTCAGGCCTTGAATCGATAGAAAAAAATTTCAGACCTTAAAATGATAGAGTTACCATTTTTCAGGCCCTGGATTGACATTTTTTCTAATAAATATTTAAAAATGAGACACACTTTATCTTAGTATCACCAGAATTAAAGAGGAAACATTCCCTAATTCATACAACTTTTTGAAGACTGTACTGTATAGTATTTGGGAAAGAAGAAAACATGCATGTTCAAATAATTGCAGACGCGGCGAATAGAAGTTCTAAATCTAAAGTTAAGGTGCTACTACAGGAAATATGCATTTATTACAATATAGTAGTATAGTACTCCTTATAAAATAATGGAAACATGTCACACCCCCCCACTGCCTCCTTCCACTTTCTTTTAAGGGATCCTATAAATAGTACTACATCCGTCCCAAACTTGATTGCCACATTAGTGTGTACTCGGATTTTAAAAATAAATGATAAAGTGTTGGGGTAAAAAGAATTATTTATTAGTATTTTATGTGATAAAGTGATAAAGTGATAAAATGATGGGTAGTTGAGGTTAAAAAGAGTTGTTTATTAGTAGTATTTTATGTGATAAAATGATAAAATAATTATTTTCATTTAAGGAAAGTGGTAATCAAGTATGAGACGCCCGAAAGGAAAACGTGGTAATCGAGTTTGGGACGGAGGGAGTATACTAGATGTTGTGTTCGATACAATTACTCAATTTAATCGAACACGTTGGAGGGACACGTGTATTAATCAACTGTTAAAATAATCATGCTCGATGGGCAAGTGTGCTCGCTGCTTGCCGACCAAACATATTTGCTCGCCAGCTCGCCACTCGCCGAACAAGCAAGTTTGTTCGGCGGCTCACCACTCGCCGAACAAACGAGTAGGTTCGCCAACTCGCCAAATCTGGCATGATGACCTGATGCTATCTTGAGATGATCCTGAAGAGAGGTTGATCTGATCCGTCGAGCTGATCAGATCAGGCAAAAAGAAATCAGATAGCCTGAGTCAAGTGACCTGAGGGTCAGGATGTCTGAACTCAGAAGAGCTGAACTCAGTGAGCCTGAGTAACCTGAAGGCTCAGATAACCTGAAGGCTCAGATAATCTGAAAAGCTCAGATAATCTGGAGGCTCAGATATGTTCGATGAGGACGGAATTCCGGTATAAAATTGATATGGTCAAAAGGACGAACATGGCAACCAGTCGAGCAAAAGATTGATTTGGACGACCAAAAGAGTGTCTTATAAACAAATAAATGCAAAGGTCAACCAGGAAGACGAAGTTGAAAACGTGGCAGCATTACATGAGTTCTTGCAAGACACGAAGTCTCCAGCTCATGCTTACCAAACCAGCTCATGCTTGTCAAAGTACTATAAATAGAAGAAAAAAGAACTAGAGACAGGTTCACAAAAATCTCCCAGAGGGGTTAAGTTCAGAAAAATTCGAGAGTTCACAAAAATTTCCCAGAGTGGTTTAGTTCAGAAAAAATACCCAAGTTCTCTCATACGTTGAGAAAAATCCCTAGCACTCATATACTTACTCTCTAAATCATCTTCTTTCATGGAAGTTCTCCCCAAAAAAAGTATGGTGTACTGTGTATGTAAATCTCGCAATACAACATCCCTGGCTTGGAATGCCCCCAGAGTAGTCATTTACTGACGAACTGGGTCAACAATTTCCTGTTATTTACCATATATCGTACACGTACTTATTTTGTTTGTGAGTTGTTATCAAATTAGCCACATAATATTCTCCATAAAAAATGACTCGCAACAATTGGTGCTAGAAGGAGGGTAGAAAAACCAACCCATACACAATCCTCGTAGATAGCCGAGGCAGAAAAAGAAATATAATGCCTCAATCTAGGAATACTCAGACGGAGAGGTCGGGGCAGAGCCGACCTCACGATCAGAAAGAGGCTCAACATCAGCCTCACAAAAATCAGACCGTGGAAACCATCAATCTTGAAGATATCGCCAACGATCCGGCGGCCACAAAAAAGGCCATCACTTTCTTGTTGCGAGCACAGAAAGAGAGGGCCGAAAAAGAGTTGGCCAAGTTGAAAGTTCAAGATGATGATCATCGACGCTCGCAAACACCTAATAGCGAGCATGTTAAATTGAAAGCTGCACGGAAGCGGGCCAACAAAAAGGCTGATGATATGTCGGATGACGAGCAGCCTCAAGGGTCAAGACCATCAGCGTTTGGACGTTTGAGGCTCTCCGTTAAAGATCGAATTGGCAATCATAGGCGACAGGATCCCGGGAAGGAACAGTCAACGAACATGCCGGCTCCTTCAGATCCTCATGATCGCCCGCATCCCGAACAAAAATCGGCTGGAACTAAATTGTCTATCCATCATCGATTGGGTAGTCAAGGACGAACTTGGAAAGGGGGACTGCCCCATCATAAGCATGACCCCCCGGGTCCTCATGATGGGACACAGCCCCGATCCAAGTCTGTCAGTTCCACGAAATTTGCAGAAATGCAAAAAGCAATCGAAGGTTTACAGGCCGACCTGGCCGCAACAAAAGGACTCCCTCGGGCGAGCACAATGCCCTGCTCGCCACTAACACCGGCGATCATGGCAGCCGAAATACAAGAGAAAGTGGCAAAGATCCGACCACCAATCCCTATGTTCGATGCTGAGTCTGACCCATATGTTCACCTCAGCAAATATTCAGATTTTATGATCGCCATGGGCGCCACCGACGCGACGTAGTGCCGATCATTCCCCATGATGTTGGGCGACCGAGCCCACAGATGGTTCTCTACTCTGTCCGCCGCGTCCGTCATGTCTTTCGCTCAGTTGGGACAGAAATTCCTGTCTCATTTTTCATCCATGTGTGCTCACCCAGCACCAAAACAAAGGTTGGCACATTTCTCCCAGCTAAAGGGTGAGTCAGATCGAGCATACATCGAAAGATTTGACAAATGTTTGTACGATGGAGCCCCAGTTGAAGAGGATGCCAAGATCCTCACGGTGGTCGGAGGCCTGACCCTGAATACGGATATGTGGAAAGCCATGCATCAGGATTGGCCGAACACATATGCCGAATTCCGAGAGCGAGCAGCCAAGATTATAGTCATGCAGGATCTGCTCGCCCAATCACGATTAGGTCAGGAAGCAACAACAAAAAGAGTTTTTGGTAAAAAAGTAATGAATGAGGGGGGTATAAACCCCCAGGGTCTTTTAAAACATTCGAAGAAAGAGTCAAGCAAATTCCCTACGAAGTCTTCTGGGCGTTTTAGCGGAAACAATATTCAATCAAATTAAAGATCGGGACATGTTGGATAAGCCACGAAGAATCATAATGGATAAAAATCGGCTTAAAGCTTCCAAGTTTTGTAGTTATCATGAGTACATCGGACATAATACCGAAGAATATCGCGATTTACTTCGCCAACTTTGGAAGTTATATGAAGAGAATCGTCTTACGCAGTTCCTCAAAAAGCCGGCGAGCAGAGACTCCCGAACAGAAAAAACAGGCGATCGTAGGGGTAAGCGTAAGGCCGAAGAAACATCTTACAGTGATCCCGAGGAATCCCGTAAGAGGTCGGAATTATCCAAAAGAGGGGCACCTACCATGAGTAGAGGTCGGGAGAGTCAAGAAATCCACATGATTCGTCTTGATTATGGTCCAGTGGGTGGATGCTATCAGGCACCGACATTATCGAACAGACGAAAGAAGATGGAGATGCGAGCCATGCAAAGCATCCATCAGGTGAAGGTGGCGAGCACATCAGCTAGCACGCCACCCTCTCACCAAATCATGTTTTCAGAAGACGATCTCGACGGCATAATCACCCCCCACAATGACTCTCTAACCATCAGCGCTTGTCTTCTCGGTTTGAAGGTGCATCGCCTCCTGGTCGATACCGGAGCATATGCGAACATTCTGTTCGTCAACACTCTGCACCAAATGGAGAAGCAAGTTGGGGACTTAAGTAGTTATATAGAACCATGTGATCACACCATCATGGGTTTCGGGGAATCTGTAACCCGACCCTATGGTATGATCAGGTTATGAGTCGAATTAGAGTCAACTTTAAATCCGGAGATCCGACGAACTAGAATGCTAGATTTTGTAATCGTCGATGCTCCATCTACTTATAACGGGTTTCTAGGTCGCCAGTTTATTCAGGAATTTAAAGCTGCCTGTTCAACTTATTACTACTGTGTTAAATTTCCAACTCAAGAGGGGACGGGTAGCGTAAAAGGCGACCAGAAAAAAGCTCAAGATTGTTTGCTGTCATGCGTGCCAGAAAAGTAAAATATCATTAACATGATGGAGCAAACATGGGAGCTCGGAGAATCAAGCCAACAGGCGAATATATTGCCGAGAACGCTTACACCTTCTCTGACGAGCACACATCCACTCGCGAACACAGAATTCGGGATGGTAACTCATGTCCCAGATCCTCCAGATCTAATGAACATTGATCCACCAAATGAGTTACCGGATCTAGAACCTCATATAGGTTTTGATCCTACGGAGGTAGTTGATGAACACCGGGGTCGATCGAAGATCCTCAGTGGAAGCAAAAAAGGAAGCGAGCAACGCCTGTTGAACAACTGGAGTCCGTCAATATCGACCCGAACAGACCGGAATTAGAAGTATTCATTGGTTCGGAATTGCCAGAACCATTCCGAATAGAAATGATTGCATATCTTCAAGTAAACTTGGATGTGTTCGCTTGGTCACACGAGGACATGGTTGGCATTGATCCTAAACATGCATGTCACTCTCTTAACCTCGATCCAACACAAACTCCAGTAATCCAAAAGCGCAGAAAGTTCAGTCCGGAGAAGTATGCAGCTATGGATAGTGAAATCAAGAAATTGCTCGATAATAAACTGATTCGAGAAGTAAAATGCCCAAGATGGCTTGCGAACCCTGTACTTGTCCGCAAGTCTAACGGAACTTGGAGGTTATGCATAGATTTCACTGATTTAAATAAGGCATGCCCGAAAGATAATTTCCCGATGCCACATATCGATTACTTGGTCGATAACACAGCAGGACATGAGCTCATGACCTTCATGGATTCTTTTGCTGACTATCACCAAATACCCATGCATCCGAACGATCAAAAGAATACGGCTTTCTACAGCGAAAAGAATATGTATTGTTGGCGAAGCATGCCATTCGGATTAAAGAATGCCGGAGCAACGTATCAACGTTTGGTGAACAAAATGTTTGACGAGCACATAGGTCGAACAGTTGAGGTGTACATTGATGACATTGTGGTAAAAAGTGAACACAAGGAAGACCACATCACCCACCTCACACAAACGTTTGATATTCTCAGGGAGTACAACATGAAGTTAAATCCGAAGAAATGCAGCTTTGGGGTTCACTCAGGAAAATTCCTAGGACATATGGTCAGTCAACGGGGGATTGAAGCGAACTCATCAAAGATTCAAGCCATGCTCGACATGCAGGCCCCCAGGAGTGTGAAAGAAGTCCAAAAATTAACTGGACGTTTGGCTTCCATAAGCCGGTTTATATCACGAACTGGGGACAAATGCAAACCTTTCTTTGATGCATTAAAGAAAGGAAAATTCCAGTGGACAGAGTATTTCCAAAACACATTCGAGTCATTAAAGCAATACCTTGCAGATACTCAAACATTGTCTAAGCCTGTTCCAGGCGAACAACTTTATATGTATCTTGCTGCATCCGAGCATGCAATTAGCGATGTGCTCGTTCGGGCAGAGGGGATGACACACTTGCCCATTTATTATGTAAGTCAGGTGCTCAAAGAAGCCGAGCTCCGGTATCCTCCACTGGAAAAACTTGCATATGCTCTCATTATGAGTGTTCGAAAACTGCGACCATACTTTTTCGATCACTCAATCGAGGTGTTAACCACATTCCCATTGCGACAAGTTCTCCACCGACCAGACACTGCGGGCAGATTACTCAAATGGGCGGTGGATTTAGGCCAATTTGGCATTACGTTCGCACCACGAACAGCAATGAAGGCCCAGGCTATGGCCGATTTCATGGTAGAGTTGACATATCCACAAATGCCCAAAAGAGGTGTCGACCAACCATGGCACATGTATGTAGACGGCTCATCAACAAGTTCAAGAGCCGGAGCGGGCGTGGTTCTCATCAGCCCAACTCGACAAACTTTCACAACGGTCATCCGTTTTGATTTCCCAGCAACAAATAATGAGGCCGAGTACGAAGCTTTAATCGCTGGACTACACATGGCTATGACAATGGGAATTCAGAGGCTGGTGATTTATAGCGATTCTCAAATAATCGTATACCAAGTATTAGGCGAGTACGAGGCCCGAGGTGAACAGATGGTACAATATCAGCAACTAGCAAAGGAGTTACTTGAACAATTCGAACAAGTTTACATAGAACAATTACCACGGTTGGATAATTCATTCGCTGATGTCTTGGCACGTTTGGCAACAGTAGAAGGAGTGACGAGCACGACGGACATTGTGGTCGTCACAACTTGTTCGCCATCAATCCCCAGAGTTGTGGTTGCCCATGTGACGGGCGAACAAGAAACCTGGATGACTCCAATTTTAAATTACTTACAAAAAGGACTTCTCCCTGAAAATAAAGCACAAGCTACTCGCCTCAGATTACAAGCTGCTCGTTATACTACCTTAGACGAGCATTTATACAAAAGAAGTTTCTCACTTCCATTATTGAAGTGTATTACTTCTGAAGAGGGTCATGTAATTCTGGAACAGATTCATGATGGAGTATGCGGAAACCATTCAGGTGGGCTTGTTTTGGCACATAAGACTATCAGACAAGGTTACCACTGGCCGACCCTAAAAAAAGACTCGCTCGCGTATGCTCGCGCATGTCACAAGTGTCAGATACATGCCCCACTTATCCATAGCCCACCTGAAGAACTGGTGTCGGTTTACAGACCGTGGCCATTTGCTAAATAGGGAATCGATTTGATCGGCCCGTTTCCTACTGGCACATCGGGAGTAAAATATGTTGTGGTTGCCGTTGATTACTACACTAAATGGGCGGAAGCCGAGGCCATTGTTAAAGCTACCTAATAAAGAATGTGGAACTTTGTTTGGAAAAATATCATTTGTCGTTTTGGGATTCCCCAGTCATTGGTAACAGATAATGGCAAACAGTTCGATGGAAGTGAATTCCGACAAAATTGTGCTCGCTGGGGCATAAAAAAGCATTACTCTACTCCGTATTACCCCCAATCAAACGGACAAGTAGAAGCTGTCAATAAAATTATCAAGCATACTCTAAAGGTCAGACTTCATAATTCCAAGGGGGGAGGATGGGCTGAAGAGTTGCCCGAAATATTATGGGCCTATCGAACTACTTTCAGAACATCAACTGCGGAAACCCCTTTTGCCCTGGCATTTGGTGCGGAAGCTGTTATACCCGCAGAAATAAAGATTCCGAGCTATTAAAGAAAGAGACATAATTGGATTCTTGCAAATTTCCGTACATGAGAAGGTGACTAGGGTACTGGTACTAAGGGCGAGTTTTGAAACACTTAAAACAGCTTTCAAAAGCACTTATTTTTAAAGTTTCCTCTCACAGCTTTTGAAAATAAGTGCTTCTGAAAGCTGTTTTAAGTGTTTCAAAACACACCCTAAATAAACTAAACGGACGCTTCCATAATCCGAATATTGTGAGGACAAAAATAATTATGGATAGATATACTTTTGAGCAAAAATAAATAAATTGTAAAACGATCATATTTTAAGATTGGTAATGTCATTGCATGCACCAGGCAACTTGTTTCACTAATAATATTCCTCGATATAGTGAATGAAATCGATTATCTTATGAGCTTGCTTCATACAAATTCTCTTTTTAAATAAAATATTTTATTTTATTCAAATGATGATATACTATAAGTGGTACTACCATTGTTTCAATGATAGACTAATTTTATTTATATATGTCTCAAATATATATGTTTATTTTCATATAGAATTATTTTATAAATTTTATTTATTAATAATATAATTCTATGCATTAACTGTATTGGAAACTATAAATATTAGTATTAAATAAGATTATAATATAAAATTTTATTTGTCCAACTCTAATTCACCTTTTTCAGATAAAAAATATTAGTGTATATGCAATATTAAATGAATCTATGAATGGGCAAATCCTTTGGTTTGTGTTTTCATCTGTGACTGTTGGTATTGCATGCTAACACTGATTGCACCAAATAAATGTACTTTCTTTTTACGATCAAATCACAACACCATCAACATCAAATCTACAAACAGTACTCTTATAATTGTCACGTAAATCCACTTTCTTTCTATTCTTGTTAATTGATTTTTATTGTATTTTTCCCTCAAGAGTATTACCATTATTAATTAGTTTATTAATAAAAACTCGTATCAGACAATCTCATATATAAGACCAGATATATTTTAATACAAATCAAAATTCATATTTTTCAAAGTGTTAAAACGTCAACACTCAAATTATATTTCGTCTTACTGTGAGGCCGTCTCATATAAGTATGCGTCTTAGTAATTTTATTTCTTAGGATAACTTATTTCATTATTTATGGAGATGAGATCGCGATGACGATCTTGAATTATTATAACCACGATTTGATTAGAAAATTAGTATTTAATGTAATTAATTTTTATTTATTAGCATATATTACGTTCCCGTAATTAGCGTTATAGGGTTTTCATATTTAAAGAGTTCAGTTGTAAACATTTACTCAGTTAAGTTAATGAATTAAAATATTGAGAGAGTGAGTTTCTCTTGTTTTCCTCTTTCCCGGTATTTCAATAGGAATTAACGGAGATTGGGAATGTTGTTTTTGTTTTGTTCACGTTTCTTCCTGCATCAATCATGACTTTTTAAATTGAGTATTTCTATTATGTTAGTATTAGTAAGCAATACTTTCGTTGGATAGGGAGAGAAAAAGAACATGACAAGCTAACATTTCGATATGTACTGAATGCTATCAAAATTAACAAGAGCTTTAAAAGAATTAAGCTGCAGAAATCGAAAGTAATACACTCATAAAAATACCTAAGTTAATAATAATAATAATAAATGATTAAGTTTTTATATTGATTCTAGTGCATACTATCAGTTACAATACATGCACAATTCCATGTGCAGCAAGAAGTTTCTTGGAATTAAAGATCGTAATTATAAACTATCTAGATCAATCATATACATGTATCAAGATAAACTAATTAATAATTTAGCTCACTAGCTATATTTGATTCAAAAACTATAATAAATTTATAATGTTACAGGTAGTTGAATAAATAAAAAGCCTAATATTTTTTACTCCTTTATAGCCACCGAAAATGTTGAGTTGAGTTCAAATTATAGCATATTCACTATCAATAATAATAAATAGGAGTTTTATCAATTCAGGACCTGAAAGATGGTAAATCTATTAATTTAAGGTCTGAAAGATTTTTCTATCGATTCAAGGCCTGAAAGATAGAAACTATCAATTCGAGGCTTATAAATTTTAAGGTCATGTTTGGCACTAAAACCCTAAACCCTGAACACTAAACCCTCAACTATAAACGATGAACCCTAAACCTTGAACCATGAACCCTAAACCCCCCTGAACCGTAAACCCTGAAAATAAAAAAAAAATGAGAACATGAAATAAGGATATGAAATATATGTGTCAAACATGGCCTTAAAATGTGTGAGCCTCAAATTGATAGTTTTTATCTTTCAGGCCCTGATGGATCGATAGTTTTCTATCTTTCAGGCCTTGAATCGATAGAAAAAAATTTCAGACCTTAAATTGATAGAGTTACCATTTTTCAGGCCCTGAATTGACATTTTTTCTAATAAATATGTAAAAATGAGACACACTTTATCTTAGTATCACCAGAATTAAAGAGGAAACATTCCCTAATTCATCCAACTTTTTGAAAACTGTACTGTATAGTATTTGGGAAAGAAGAAAACATGCATGTTCAAATAATGCAGACGCGGCGAATAGAAGTTCTAAATCTAAAGTTAAGGTGCTACTACAGGAAATATGCATTTATTACAATATAGTAGTATAGTACTCCTTATAAAATAATGGAAACATGTCACACCCCCACTGCCTCCTTCCACTTTCTTTTAAGGGATCCTATAAATAGTACTACATCCGTCCCAAACTCGATTGCCACATTAGTGTGTACTCGGATTTTAAAAATAAATGATAAAGTGTTGGGGTAAAAAGAATTAATTATTGGTATTTTATGTGATAAAGTGATAAAATGATGGGTAGTTGAGGTTAAAAAGAGTTGTTTATTAGTAGTATTTTATGTGATAAAATGATAAAATAATTATTTTCATTTAAGGAAAGTGGTAATCAAGTATGAGACGCTCGAAAGGAAAACGTGGTAATCAAGTTTGGGACGGAGGGAGTATACTAGATGTTGTGTTCGATACAATTACTCAATTTAATCGAACACGTTGGAGGGACACGTGTATTAATCAACTGTTAAAATAATCATGCTCGATGGGCAAGTGTGCTCGCTGCTTGCCGACCAAACATATTTGCTCGCCAGCTCGCCACTCGCCGAACAAGCAAGTTTGTTCGGCGGCTCGCCACTCGCCGAACAAAAGAGTAGGTTCGCCAACTCGCCAAATCTGGCATGATGACCTGATGCTATCTTGAGATGATCCTGAAGAGAGGTTGATCTGATCCGTCGAACTGATCAGATCAGGCAAAAAGAAATCAGATAGCCTGAGTCAAGTGACCTGAGGGTCGGGATGTCTGAACTCAGAAGAGCTAAACTCAGTAAGCCTGAGTAACCTGAAGGCTCAGATAACCTGAAGGCTCAGATAACCTGAAGGCTCAGATAATCTGAAAAGCTCAGATAATCTGGAGGCTCAGATATGTTCGATGAGGACGGAATTCCGGTATAAAATTGATATGGTCAAAAGGACGAACAGGGCAACCAGTCGAGCAAAAGATTGATTTGGACGACCAAAAGAGTGTCTTATAAACAAATAAATGCAAAGGTCAACCAGGAAGACGAAGTTGAAAACGTGGCAGCATTACATGAGTTCTTGCAAGACACGGAGTCTCCAGCTCATGCTTACCAAACCAGCTCATGCTTGTCAAAGTACTATAAATAGAAGAAAAAAGAACAAGACACAGGTTCACAAAAATCTCCCAGAGGGGTTAATTTCAGAAAAATTCGAGAGTTCACAAAAATTTTCCAGAGTGGTTTAGTTCAGAAAAAATACCCAAGTTCTCTCATACGTTGAGAAAAATCCCTAGCACTCATATACTTACTCTCTAAATCATCTTCTTTCATGGAAGTTCTCCCCAAAAAAAGTATGGTGTACTGTGTATGTAAATCTAGCAATACAACATCCCTGGCTTGGAATGCCCCCAGAGTAGTCATTTACTGACGAACTGGGTCAACAATTTCCTGTTATTTACCATATATCGTACACGTACTTATTTTGTTTGTGAATTGTTATCAAATTAGCCACATAATATTCTCCATAAAAAACAACTCGCAACAATTGGCGCTAGAAGGAGGGTAGAAAAAACCAACCCATACACAATCCCGTAGATAGCCGAGGCAGAAAAAGAAATATAATGCCTCAATCTAGGAATACTAAGACGGAGAGGTCGGGGCAGAGCCGACCTCACGATCAGAAAGAGTCTCAACATCAGCCTCACAAAAATCAGACCGTGGAAACCATCAATCTTGAAGATATCGCCAATGATCCGGCGGCCACAAAAAAGGCCATCACTTTCTTGTTGCGAGCACAGAAAGAGAGGGCCGAAAAAGAGTTGGCCAAGTTGAAAGTTCAAGATGATGATGATCGACGCTCGCAAACACCTGATAGCGAGTAAGTTAAATTGAAAGTTGCACGGAAGCGGGCCAACAAAAGGGCTGATGATATGTCGGATGACAAGCAGCCTCAAGGGTCCAGACCATCAGCGTTTGGACGTTTGAGGCTCTCCGTTAAAGATTGAATCGGCAATCATAGGCGACAGGATCCCGGGAAGGAACAGTCGACGAACATGCCGGCTCCTTCAGATCCTCATGATCGCCCGCATCCCGAACAAAAATTGGCTGGAACTAAATTGTCTATCCATCATCGATTGGGTAGTCAAGGACGAACTTGGAAAGGGGGACTGCCCCATCATGAGCATGACCCCCCGGGTCCTCATGATGGGACACAGCCCCGATCCAAGTCTGTCAGTTCCACGAAATTTGCAGAAATGCAATCGAAGGTTTACAGGCCGACCTGGCCTCAACAAAAGGACTCCCTCGGGCGAGCACAATGCCCTGCTCGCCACTAACACCGGCGATCATGGCAGCCGAAATACAAGAGAAAGTGGCAAAGATCCGACCACCAATCCCTATGTTCGATGATGAGTCTGACCCACATGTTCACCTCAGAAAATATTCAGATTTTATGATCGCCATGGGCGCCACCGACGCGATGCAGTGTCGATCATTCCCCATGATGTTGGGCGACCGCGCCCACAGATGGTTCTCTACTCTGTCCGCTGCGTCCGTCACGTCTTTCGCTCAGTTGGGACATAAATTCCTGTCTCATTTTTCATCCATGTGTGCTCACCCAGCACCAAAACAAAGGTTGGCACATTTCTCCCAGCTAAAGGGTGAGTCAGATCGAGCATACATCGAAAGATTTGACAAATGTTTGTACGATGGAGCCCCAGTTGTAGAGGATGCTAAGATTCTCACGGTGGTCGGAGGCCTGACCCTGAATACGGATATGTGGAAAGCCAAGCATCAGGATTGGCCGAACACATATGCCGAATTCTGAGAGCGAGCAGCCAAGATTATAGTCATGCAGGATCTGCTCGCCCAATCACGATTAGGTCAGGAAGCAACAACAAAAATAGTTTTTGGTAAAAAAGTAATGAATGAGGGGGGGTATAAACCCCCAGGGTCTTTTAAACCATTCGAAGAAAGAGTAGAAGCAAATTCCCTACGAAAGTCTTCTCATGCGTTTAGAAAAACAATATTCAATCAAATTAAAGATCGGACATGTTGGATAAGCCACGCGGAATCATAATGGATAAAAATCGCTTAATGCTTCCAAGTTTTGCGCTTATCATGAGTACATCGGACATAATACCAAGAATGTCGCGATTTACTTCGCCAACTTTGAAAGTTATATGAAGAGAATCGCCTTTACGCAGCTTCCTCAAAAAAGCCCGTGAGCGAGACTCCCGAACAGAAAAAACAGGCGATCGTAGGGGTAAGCGTAAGGCCGAAGAAACATCTGACAGTGATCTCGAGGAATCCCTTACGAGGTCGAAATTATCCAAAAGAGGGGCACCTACCATGAGTAGAGGTCGGGAGAGTCAAGAAATCCACATGATTCGGCCCCGATTATGGTCCAAAGGGGTGGATGCTATCGACACCGATATTATCGAACAGACGAAAGAAGATGGAGATGCGAGCCATGCAAAGCATCCATCAGGTGAAGGTGGCGAGCACATCAGCTAGCACGCCACGCTCTCTCCAAATCATGTTTTCAGAAGACGATCTCGACGGCATAATCACCCCCACAATGACTCTCTAACCATCAGCGCTTGTCTTCTCGGTTTGAAGGTGCATCGCCTCCTGGTCGATACCGGAGCATATGCGAACATTCTGTTCGTCAACACTCTGCACCAAATGGAGAAGCAAGTTGGGGACTTAAGTAGTTATATAGAAACATGTGATCACACCATCATGGGTTTCGGGGAATCTGTAACCCGACCCTATGGTATGATCAGGTTATGAGTCGAATTAGAGTCAACTTTAAATCCGGAGATCCGACGAACTAGAATGCTAGATTTTGTAATCATCGATGCTCCATCTACTTATAACGGGTTTCTAGGTCGCCCGTTTATTCAGGAATTTAAAGCTGCTTGTTCAACTTATTACTACTGTGTTAAATTTCCAACTCAAGAGGGGACGGGTAGCGTAAAAGGCGACCAGAAAAAAGCTCGAGATTGTTTGCTGTCATGCGCGCCAGAAAAGCAAAATATCATTAACATGATGGAGCAAACATGGGAGCTCGGAGAATCAAGCCAACAGGCGAATATATTGCCGAGAACGCTTACACCTTCTCTGACGAGCACACATCCACTCGCGAACACAGAATTCGGGATGGTAACTCATGTCCCAGATCCTCCAGATCTAATGAACATTGATCCACCAAATGAGTTACCGGATCTAGAACCTCGTATAGGTTTTGATCCTACGGAGGTAGTTGACGAACACCGGGGTCGATCGAAGATCCTTAGTGGAAGCAAAAAAGGAAGCGAGCAACGCCTGTTGAACAACTGGAGTCCGTCAATATCGACCCGAACATACCGGAATTAGAAGTATTCATTGGTTCGGAATTGCCGGAACCATTCCGAATAGAAATGATTGCATATCTTCAAGCAAACTTGGATGTGTTCGCTTGGTCACACGAGGACATGGTTGTCATTGATCCTAAACATGCATGTCACTCTCTTAACCTCGATCCAACACAAACTCCAGTAATCCAGAAGCACAGAAAGTTCAGTCCGGAGAAGTATGCAGCTATGGATAGTGAAATCAAGAAATTGCTCGATAATAAACTGATTCGAGAAGTAAAATGCCCAAGATGGCTTGCGAATCCTGTACTTGTCTGCAAGTCTAACGGAACTTGGAGGTTATGCATAGATTTCACTGATTTAAATAAGGCATGCCCGAAAGATAATTTCTCGATGCCACATATCGATTACTTGGTCGATAACACAGCAGGACATGAGCTCATGACCTTCATGGATGCTTTTGCTGGCTATCACCAAATACCCATGCATCCGGACGATCAAAAGAATATGGCTTTCTGCAGCGAAAAGAATATGTATTGTTGGCGACGCATGCCATTCGGATTAAAGAATGCCGGAGCAACGTATCAACGTTTGGTGAAAAAAATGTTTGACGAGCACATAGGTCGAACAGTTGAGGTGTACATTGATGACATTGTGGTAAAAAGCGAACACAAGGAAGACCACATCACCCACCTCACAGAAACGTTTGATATTCTCAGGGAGTACAACATGAAGTTAAATCCGAAGAAATGCAGCTTTGGGGTTCACTCAGGAAAATTCCTAGGACATATGGTCAGTCAACGGGGGATTGAAGCGAACCCATCAAAGATTCAAGCCATGCTCGACATGCAGGCCCCCAGGAGCGTGAAAGATGTCCAAAAATTAACTGGACGTTTGGCTTCCATAAGCCGGTTTATATCACGAACTGGGGACAAATGCAAACCTTTCTTTGATGCATTAAAGAAAGGAAAATTCCAGTGGACAGAGTATTGTCAAAACACATTCGAGTCATTAAAGCAATACCTTGCAGATACTCAAACATTATCTAAGCCTGTTCCAGGGGAACAACTTTATCTGTATCTTGCTGCATCCGAGCATGCAATTAGCGATGTGCTCGTTCGGGCAGAGGGGATGACACACTTGCCCATTTATTATGTAAGTCAGGTGCTCAAAGAAGCCGAGCTTTGGTACCCTCCACTGGAAAAACTTGCATATGCTCTCATTATGAGTGTTCGAAAACTGCGACCATACTTTTTCGATCACTCAGTCGAGGTGTTAACCACATTCCCATTGCGACAAGTTCTCCACCGACCAGACACTGCGGGCAGATTACTCAAATGGGCGGTGGAGTTAGGCCAATTTGGCATTACGTTCGCACCACGAACAGCAATGAAGGGCCCGGCTATGGCCGATTTCATGGTAGAGTTGACATATCCACAAATGGCCAAAAGAGGTGTCGACCAACCATGGCACATGTATGTAGACGGCTCATCAACAAGTTCAAGAGCCGGAGCGAGCGTGGTTCTCATCAGCCCAACTCGACAAACTTTCACAACGTCCGTTTTGATTTCCCAGCAACAAATAATGAGGCCGAGTACGAAGCTTTGATCGCTGGACTACACATGGCTATGACAATGGGAATTCAGAGGCTGGTGATTTATAGCGATTCTCAAATAATCGTATACCAAGTATTAGGCGAGTACGAGGCCCGAGGTGAACAGATGGTACAATATCAGCAACTAGCAAAGGAGTTGCTTGAACAATTCGAACAAGTTTACATAGAACAATTACCACGGTTGGATAATTCATTCGCTGATGTCTTGGAACGTTTGGCAACAGTAGAAGGAGTGACGAGACGACGGACATTGTGGTCGTCACAACTTGTTTGCCATCAATCCCCAGAGTTGTGGTCGCCCATGTGACGGGCGAACAAGAAACCTGGATGACTCCAATTTTAAATTACTTACAAAAAGGACTTCTCCCTGAAAATAAAGCACAAGCTACTGCGCCAGATTACAAGTTTTCGCTTTCGTTATACTACCTTAGACGAGCATTTATACAAAAGAAGTTTCTCACTTCCATTATTGAAGTGTATTACTCCTGAAGAGGGTCATGTAATTCTGGAACAGATTCATGATGGAGTATGCGGAAACCATTCAGGTGGGCTTGTTTTGGCACATAAGACTATCAGACAAGGTTACCACTGGCCGACCCTAAAAAAAGACTCGCTCGCGTATGCTCGCGCATGTCACAAGTGTCAGATACATGCCCCACTTATCCATAGCCCACCTGAAGAACTGGTGTCGGTTTACAGCCCGTGACCATTTGCTAAATGGGAAATCGATTTGATCGGCCAGTTTCCTACGGCACATCGGGAGTAAAATATGTTGTGGTTGCCGTTGATTACTACACTAAATGGGCGAAAGCCGAGGCCATTGTTAAAGCTACCGAATAAAGAATGTGGAACTTTGTTTGGAAAAATATCATTTGTCGTTTTAGGCTTCCCCAGTCATTGGTAACAGATAATGGCAAACAGTTCGATGGAACTGAATTCCGACAAAATTGTGCTCGTTGGGGCATAAAAAGCATTACTCTACTCCGTATTACCCCCAATCAAACGAACAAGTAGAAGCTGTCAATAAAATTATCAAACATACTCTAAAGGCCAGACTTGATAATTCCAAGGGGGGAGGATGGGCTGAAGAGTTGCCCGAAATATTATGGGCCTATCGAACTACTTTCAGAACATCAACTGCGGAAACCCCTTTTGCCCTGGCATTTGGTGCGGAAGTTGTTATACCCGCAGAAATAAAGATTCCGAGCTATTGGACAATAACTTTTAGAGAGCACATCAACGACCAGGCACTCGCCCTAAGTGCAGACCTGTTGGAAGAAGGAAGGATGGAGGCTGATTTCAAGAACGCCATGTATAAAAAAAGATCAGAAAAGTTCTATAACTCCAAAGTCCGAACACTCAGGTTCAACGTGGGAGAGCTGGTTCTAAGACGAGCAATAGGGTGCCAAGTGGTGTGTTCGGTCGAGCTTGGGAAGGTCCATTCAGAGTTACAGAACGTTTGTGAAATGGGGCTTATGATTTGGAAGACCTGAATTGAGTTCCATTATCCTACTCGTGGAATGCGTCAAATCTGAAAAAATATTATCAGTAACGACGAGCATAATCAGCCATTCGGCTCGACGAGCACAACTGGCCGAGCACAATCAGCCATTCGGCTCGACGAACATAACTGGCCGAGCATAGTTACTTATTCAACTAAGACGAGCAGGACAATCATGAAGGAAGAACACACCGTGTTCGACACAAATTTCTGAATCTTCTACAAATTTTTGGATCTTCTAGAAGAAATTCTAGCCAGCTCTATCAAAAGATAGAAGATACGTGTCGAAACAAGTTGAGAAGTGGTGGCAACCAAAAGAGGTATGTGTCAATCCTTGAATAAGAACTGCAAAAACAAGGACAGATGTCAAAATGAGAATTTAAAGCAAGAAGGCCACACCAACTAGCTATGCCAGCACATGTTTGGGATAGTACTATAAATAGGCATATTGATAGCTGAAGAAAACAGAGAAAAAAGAAAAAATACTGCAAACATAGTAGAAGAAAATTCAGTTATCGAGAGAAAGTTGGTTTGGTATGCCTCCAGATGAAGTATCCAGCACTCGATTCAGTTATCATTCTTCTGAATCGATCATTTGTCCTGGCACTTACTCTAGTACGAGCTTTATACCCCGTATGACACTCCGAGCAAAGGTTGGTGCTCGTTACGGATTCAAGATGCTCGGCAGATTCATGGTTGTCACTCCACGTTGCTCACTGCTTATGCAGTGGTAAATCATTAGTCCCCTACGCATCCCTAAAATCTCCTCTGAGGGGGTGGGATGTCGTGGTATCCGCACGAAACAACGCGCGGATGGTGATGCTAAGGCATCTACAGAAGGGGACAAAAAGGTACGAGCAGAGACTCTTGCTCGCGCCTGATATAGGCGAGCAGGCGTGCTCGCCACATGCTCATGTCTGTGGCAGCCCGCATAATCACAACTTGTCCGGGATGGACAAACGCTTATGCTGCTGCTGCTTGAGCATGTTACTTAAAGAGGAGTAGACAGGCTGATCCGCCTCATGCTTGTCAACATCAATTCCGCGGACGAGATGAGGTCAGCTCGTGTCTATTTCAAGACAAGGTTTAAATTCAAAACCATAGTCTGATGTCTATAGTTATGTGTAATAGACAGTCTTCTTCAAATGTAAAGGTTGTAATAGAATACAATGTGTTGCAAAAACATTTTTGTTTGTTAAGTTTTTCTAGTTGAAGCCTATCAGAGGTCGCACCTAAGCCGGACGACCCGAACAAAGACGAACGAGCCGAAGTTTATGTTCACCTGACGAAACAACTTTCGTGATAGATACCAAGAAAAAAATGAGTGATGGGTACGCAACAAGAACTAAATAAGATGACTCGTACTTACAGATACCCACAGCAAAAGCGAGTGATGAGTACGGGGTCACAGCTAAATAAGACGACCCGAGTACGAAGTGATCGCGCCTAAATAAGACGATCACGAAACAAGAAAGGGGGTTGCATATAAGTTAACCCATCTGGTCCCAGCTAAATAAGACGATCAACCTGATTGCATCTCAATAAGATAATAAAAAACCAAAGAAGTCAGGGTGGAACATAGACAGTGATCATGTTCGAATTCATTCAGAAGAAAAGAGGCATAAACTAGGAAACAAGACAAACATCAACCATTCATCAGCAAAAAAATTCATCCTTGACGATCAGGTTAGAAGAAATTGTTCAACAAGCAAATTTAATCATTCAACAGCAAAATTGTTCGAACAAGAAAGAAGAAGACAAAAATTACACAACAAGTTCAAAAGGAATTGTTCAGCAAAGCAAAAATAAAACTAAGGAACAAATTCGTTATTGGGGGTGGGCGGAAGCGATGTATCAAACAAATCCCCCCCATCCGCCGGGCCCCTTCAGAACAAATTCCTCCAAAGATTGTAAGGGCCTAGTTTGCTCGCCAGATAGCACATTCTGCTAGACTTCGGGAGGCCCCTTTGTTCGTTCTGCACCTGATCGAACCCGTGCTCGGCTTGGTGAGTTTGGTCGGCAGTATCATCAATGTTCCGCATCCGAACCATCTTCCTCATCCAAAATAGGATCATTAATCTCGATCCCATCAGGGAGATTGGAGAAATCGCACAGATCACTCAAATCAGATATTGGAAGATTGCGATCCGGGGGGTTGTCGATCAGGTATTTCTCAAAATGGGATATGAGCGGGGCAATCTGTTCGGCATCGAGCGTGTGTCTAGCAGAACGGATGGCATCGGCAAAAGCGCATATGTAAGAGAAATTCGACATGGAATCAACATACTCCTCAGTGTGCAATTTTAAATTTTCAAGACCCAAACGAGTGTTGGTCTCTTCAGCAATGAGAAGTTGTTGGGCGAGCAAACTTTTCTCGCATTCCACGGTCTCAATGCCAGATCTGAGTTTACGGAGCTCAACATTCATCTCATCTTGAACTCTCCTAATGCCGATCACCTCCTCCTGAGCAAGGCTTAGCTCTTCCCTCGCCTGGCGAGCATCTTCCCGAGCTTGACTATCATCCTCTTGAGCTTTGCGAGCCTCCGCTTGGGCTGAGGATACTTGTCCCTGAGCCGACTTCACTTCATCTTGAGTTTTGCTCAGCTCGTTCACCTTCTCTTCAAAGTTTCTGATAAGAGCCAAGTAGTTAGCATGAAGATTGGCGGACTCGGCGTAAGCTTTCTCAAGAAGGACCAAAGATTGACCATGGCGCACTAGGCCAAGTCGCATGGTTTCCAAAGGGGTTGGACCTTTAGTGGCCTCTTTGAGCTCAGTAGTCCATGCTCGGATGGGGGTCTCGCCGCGCTTCGAACATGCTCGGAAGACCCGAACATTGCGAACACTTGGAGAGCGGAATAATCTTTCAATTACGCATCGAGGCGCCAATCTGCTCAACCTCGCATGTTCACACGAGCAAACAAATGTGATAAAGCGACCAAAATCGATGAAAAAGAAATACTCCAAAGAGGGCGAGCAAACGTACTGCTCACCCGGAAAGGTGGTCCCATCCCAAAAATGATTTATCCTCGGGAGACCGGAGCTGAGGGTTCATAGGGGTCCAAGTTCGGGGTCCTACAGGAGGTGGAGAAGATGTACCGACCTCCATCTCGACGATTTTATGCGATTGGACCCGACCCGGAGGCGCCATTCCGATCGTTTTGATGAGTGGGGGTCTCGATGACATCGATGCTCGTCTGAGCTATCGAATCCTGCTCGTCAGGTGCCCTCCTTGATCTCTTTGGCGAGGGAGCTTGATCGCTCGCCCCCTGCTCGACCAAACGAGTTGTCCTCTTCGGCCGACTCGACTCTCCCGGTCCAGGCACGGTTGATCGGCTCACTTTTCTCACTATGCTCGCCTCCCCACTAATTGCTCGCTGGGCATCTCTCTCAGCTTGGATTCGTGCAAGCTCTTGAGGTCTTTTAGTTCGAGCCATTTCAGTATGCTCGGAGGTGCTTACAGCAACAGTGACGGCAGGAAAGGCTATAGACAAAAGAACATATTTAAAAGGAAAGAAAAAACCGCAAACAAAAGGTACAGCACATTTACAAATAAAAAAAACATTTCTTACTAGCAGGATTGACGGCTACAAGATGGTGAGGGGGCACGTACAATCCTCCCTTCCTTTGATCGGCAGTATTCAACGTCTTCACTGACCGTTCCGAGTAGGGCTCGAGATCGATTTGCCAGATGCTGCTGAAATAACCGTTGTTTGTCTCTTTGTCCGTCACAGCTTGAATTCCTGAAATTGAGAATAAGTTAAAATCAGTTCAAGGTGAAGAGCAAAAAACACAAAAATACTTACTTCGGCAAATTCCAAAATCCGTAGGGATATCTAAGCGAGCATCCGGTTCACATCCGTAAGTTCGGGCTTTTCCAATCGCCCAAACGAACTAGAACTTCTCTTTCCAATCAAGAATCTTGTTCGCACATCCTCAATGACCTTTGCATTTGGCATTTGCTGCGCATGAACAACCATCCATGTTCGCTTGGGACGAGTCAAATGCACTAATCGTGAGAGTTCTGCTTTCTTGTAGGATAATACACGGGCTTCGTTTTGCGAACAAAGTTAAAGAAGCTCATAATCATGTGCCACCCATTCGGCTTTAGGCGTGTAATGGTGATGTTCCATTCTACGAGCAGACGAGTAATAGCCGGATGAAGTGGGAATCGAAGACCCACTTTCATCGTGTCTAAATTCACAGCAACATAACCCTCAGGAGGCTGATTTGCTCGCTCATCAGGACCAGGCGCCCAGAAAAACACATCTTTCGGGGTATCATAATTCCTATACAATTGGCCGAGCATATCAACATCAATCACGCCAGAATTTTGCTCGTAGGTATTCATTCTCAACCCTGGTCCTATGAGGTTGTTCGGGCCAATCAAAATCATAGCGAGCGCTATACTCGGCATATGTTGGGCTATGGGGAAGACCAACAGGGATGTCGAGCTCCGTGTTCTACCTTTCGTAATCAATCCTCTCTGTTAGACTTCGAAGAACGTTCTCAGCTACCAAAATCTCCCCCCTCGTATAATCATCATCCCTATTTACATTGTGACTATGTACAATCCTAAACATAATTTGGGATTGGGAGAAAAAATCTTCACCCGAATCATTCAAAAAATCAGTACGGGTCAAATCCCTATCTAATTCATTTAGGGCATCACCTGAATTCGATGAAAGAACGGCAAATGGCTGCCGAACTTGGCAACAGGATCTTGAACCCGAGACATTCATCTCCGGTGCATTAGCGTTGCTACGGGAGATTGGACAGAAAGAGGGGAAAGAGGAACTATGGTGGTTCGATTCTATTGAAGCAGAAGAACTTGAATGGAAAGTCATAATTGAAATTAAAATAGCGTACGCAATACTTACTTGAATGAAATCCTTCGCCGAAATAAGAGAGCCCTCGCCGGAAATTTCAAACGGGAAGGAAGCTGAAGAGAAAGAGAAGAAGATGAAAAGAAAGAAAAGGCACTGAGGCGGCAAAATAGGTATTTATAGATATCGGGTTTAAAAAATTTTGAAAATTCGGCACAGAAGATGAAACGACACTCACGAGGGCCCACTCAATATATCCAACAGTCGGGCCCCCACGATGAATACAAAGCGACCCGGCTGGGGGTATTGTTATGTTCGATACAATTACTCAATTTAATCGAACACGCTGGAGGGACACTTGTATTAATCAACTGTTAAAATAATCATGCTTGATGGGCAAGTGTGCTCGCTGCTTGCCGACCAAACATATTTGCTCGCCAGCTCGCCACTCGCCGAACAAGCAAGTTTGTTCGGCTGCTCGCCACTCGCCGAACAAACGAGTAGGTTCGCCAACTCGCCAAATCTGGCATGATGACCTGATGCTATCTTGAGATGATCCTGAAGAGAAGTTGATCTGATCCGTCGAGCTGATCAGATCAAGCAAAAAGAAATCAGATAGCCTGAGTCAAGTGACCTGAGGGTCAGGATGTCTGAACTCAGAAGAGCTGAACTCAGTAAGCCTGAGTAACCTGAAGGCTCAGATAACCTGAAGGCTCAGATAATCTGAAAAGCTCAGATAATCTGGAGGCTCAGATATGTTCGATGAGGACGGAATTTCGGTATAAATTTGATATGGTCAAAAGGACGAACAGGGCAACCAGTCGAGCAAAAGATTGATTTGGACGACCAAAAGAGTGTCTTATAAACAAATAAATGCAAAGGTCAACCAGGAAGACGAAGTTGAAAACGTGACAGCATTACATGAGTTCTTGCAAGACACGAAGTCTTCAGCTCATGCTTACCAAACCAGCTCATGATTGTCAAAGTACTATAAATAGAAGAAAAAAGAACAAGAGACAGGTTCACAAAAATCTCCCAGAGGGGTTAGGTTCAGAAAAATTCGAGAGTTCACAAAAATTTTCCAGAGTGGTTTAGTTCAGAAAAAATACCCAAGTTCTCTCATACGTTGAGAAAAATCCCTAGCACTCATATACTTACTCTCTAAATCATCTTCTTTCATGGAAGTTCTCCCCAAAAAAAGTATGGTGTACTGTGTATGTATATCTCGCAATACAACATCTCTGGCTTGGAATGCACCCAGAGTAGTCATTTACTGACGAACTGTGTCAATAATTTCCTGTTATTTACCATATATCGTGCACGTACTTATTTTGTTTGTGAGTTGTTATCAAATTAACCACATAATATTCTCCATAAAAAACGACTCGCAACACTAGATAACTACATATATCAAGTCTAATAGAGAATATTTATATATATGTTATTTATGATAAGTTTGTAAACAAAATTTGCACATATATTCATATAAATGATACCTCTATATGAATAAATTACAAATTTTGGATATAAATGAAATTTTTATATATAATTGACCGGCGCAAGTTTTTAATTACCCCACGAAGCCTTTCGCGGAATATTTGAATATCATTTCGAAAATATTCATTTAAATTTGTTAACATAAACGAACAAACTCAGGCCCAATATTTGGATAGTTAACACGTGAACAACTCTTTTGTAAGCTCACGAGCTAACTCGTACATATTATAATTAATAACTTTATTTAATATACAATTTCATACTTGTAATATACAAATATGTGATCAAACTTATTTAATAAATGATATTGTAAAAGTTAGATACATGAAATTTTAGAAATATATGCTGTGAAAAGACTTGTAATTGTAAACTATAATAATATATATTCAATAAATAAGTTAGAGTTTGAATAGATAAATCAAGCTCAAACTCTCACTCTAAAACTCAAATATCGTCATTTAAATATAATTGAAGGTGGTAAAGATTTAATATAAAGTAATTTTGGAATTTAAATAAATTTAGTGAGTTTTGCTCTCACCCCAATCCAATACCAATGGCATGTACTCTTTAAATCTTAGACCAAGACTGAAGCAACAGATGACAGAAAATCAAACAGTAAATTTATGCTTGAACACATCTTATTACAAAGTAGATATTATTTTCCAGTAGACCCTTCAACAAGGCCATAGTAAACACACCACAACTTTCATATTACACACATATATATGAGATAAAAGTTAGATAATTATTTCAACATAATATAGTTTGAAGCCAAGGATCAGCGCTACGACATTTCACATTCATAAGTAACATTGCAAGTATCACCCACCATCAGAGTGTAGTTGTGTGCAGGCCGACTAAGGAATGGAGGCAAATGCATCATCATATGACATGCGCAATCATCGTCAACCTGTTTCAGCCATCTACAGCACTCCCTTTCACGTGATCTTCTGCGACGACGGCGGCGGCGGGCGACCACCCATTCTCCTGCTCAAACTCATGATCAAGTTCTTGCTCATCCTCATCCTCAAGCTCAAGTTTGTGCTCGTCCTCATCCTCAAGCTCATGCTCCTGCTCATGCTCAAGTTCGTGCTCGTGCTCATGCTCAAGTTTGTGCTCATGCTCAAGTTCATGCTCGTGCTCATGCTCATGCTCATGCTCAAGTTCGTGCTCATGCTTGTTGTGCTCGTACAAGCTCACCTGTTCATCACGGGGTGAAAGGGGTGGTGGAAAAGGTCGGAATGGGGATCTAGGGTGTGGTGGGGGCGCACGTCTCCCGGATGGGGGTCGGGGTCCAGGGCATCTAGGGGGTGGGGGGGCGCACGTCTCCCGGATGGGGGTCGGGGTCCAGGGCGTCTAGGGGGTGGGGGGGTGCACGTCTCCCGGATGGGGGTCTGGGTCTAGGGGACGGGGGTCTGGGTCTAGGGGCCGGGGGTCTGGGACTGGGGGGGGGGACGGGGTCTGGGACGAGGGAACGGGGGTCTGGGTCTAGGGGACGGGGTCTGGGTCTAGGGGACGGGGGTTTAGGAGACGGGGGTTTGGGTCTAGGGACGGGGTTTAGGAGACGGGGGTTTAGGTCTAGGGGACGGGGGTTTGGGTCTAGGGGACGGGGTTTCGGGGACGGGGGTTTAGGAGATGGGGGTTTGGGTTTAGGAGACGGGGGTTTAGGCCTTGGAGAAGGAGAGTGGGTCTATAGGGTAACGTTGTGCATGCCCGATTGGCCAATGCGATCTGGGATCTACAACGACTGAATTTACCAGGAGGTAATGGGCGGACGGGGATCCAGTGGTGGCTTTCCGCCTGATACAGCGCCAGAAGCACCAGGGTTATAAGTAAACGAAAGGCCATGGATCTGTCCATGGCTAGTCTGCACCACAGAAGAGTAGAATTATTTAGCTAAAAAATACTATATATAATTGTTGTTTCACAAGCTTTTCATGTTCCTAAGTTAGGTCAATTTTCAGGGAAAAATGAACAAGAAAAAGAAACCATTGAAATGACCAAAATACCAGGCGTGTAGGAATACTTAAAAAATGCAGCATTCATTCTGCATGTCATGTATTTCCGTTGGCTACTGTTGTATGACATATCATCTCAACAGATGTAGCCTAAAAAGTTAAATAAATGGTGTTGCTTGTACATATTATGGTTTTAGAAATAAATCAGTACTACAATATTATGTGGATCGAGTTAAAGAAATATTAAGACAATATCAATGAACTAACTTGCAGATATGCATATGCTCCAAAGAATATTACACATCTACGGTTCTACCCACTGGGGCATAGGAAATTTTACTATTATTCTTACTCCTACGGGAAAAAGGGTAATCAGATCGTAGAGATTATAATATTCAACGTGGAAAATCATTATGGATCACAAACAGTTTCTACGAAGATAATCAATCCTTCTCATAAGCTAAAAGTTTTCAGATCTCAGCCAGCTTCTTATACTACATGAACTGAAAATTCCAGTTTGAGTCACTCAAATCTACATATTTGCTCATTCATAGTGTCTACTTGGCTCCAGGGTGTAGTTTCACAGTATAGCAGAATGATATCACTAAAAGATTGCATCTTACACATTTTTGGAATCAACTATGTGAAGCATAAACAGATAATGCATTCCTTCATCTTAGCTTATGATAGTCCACAAGAAAAGATAAAGCAAGCTATCAATCATTTGGAGAATTGGAACTTGTCTTCATATTTTAGATGTGAGGCCAGGATTCTTCCCCTAGTTTACCACATAATTAAAAGGTTCGATTTATTTGCAATAACAAAAACAGATATAGGAGAATTAACCTTATCATGATCAAGCATCTCTTCTCAAAAGGAGATCAATTTCATAATTCAGAATTCTGCTCATGATTCAGTTCTTTGTTCCTAGCAGCCATCTCTTCCAAGTCTTTCTCAACCGTTTCTCTAAACAATTTTAATCGCTCAGCCCTCTGCTGCTTTCCCTCCTCCAGCAACTCAACAAACTTATCAGTTATCTCAAGCAGCGGGTCCCTATCAACCAACTCGTCACCCTTATAGGCTTCCCTCAACATAGCGGTCTTAATTCCACCCTTTAGTGACACATAGAAAATCCCCGAATGCCTCGTAAACACATTTGTGAACGCATTAGAATACCTATAATCTTCACAAAACTTGCCCAAGTTAGGCACAGGAACTCTCTTGTAAAGTGAAAGAGAGAGCAGTTCGTGGAAAACACCCACCATTCTTTTCTCCATTTCCGGTGATGCTCGATCCAAATGAGAGACATCCTCGTACGGAGAAATGTAAGGCAGCTCCATCCAGTCCCTAACCCACTCCCTCATTTCCTTCTTGATGAAAAAACCCGGAGGAAGCTTCCAATCGAATGCTGGTCGAGCATTGATTCCCGTTAACCTTGATTCCTCCTCTGCTCTCTTCTCAATAACCGACTTCGCAAATTCCTTATTCCAAGAAACCAATTCAAGAAACGACTGTCCTTCTCCAGGTGCCCCAGTTAACCTAAAATACTCAGGACATCTAGGCACTAATGTCACTAAAAAATCATTGGGGAAACCAAAGTCCCTTTTCACCTCAACCAATTTATCCGCACTAAGTCATCATTAGCAATTTACACAACTTAGCCACTATCAAATGTTCATTTTCCCCATAAATCCTTTTCTCTTCTTCCAAAAACAGGTTCAAATTATCACTAGCGCGTAGGAAACGAACTAAATCAGCTTTGGGCCTAATCCTATCCATATAAATATCAAACAATCCCGGGTTTTGAGCAAGGAAAGCTTCGACTTTAACGGGTAAACGAAGCGGCTCGCGACGTTTTTCTAAGTAACGAAGAGAGATAACCTGACCGGGTTTTGAGGATTCTGCAGAATTCGGAATCTTCAAGGGTTTAATCTAGGGTTTTAAGAATTTTGCAAGTGTGCGATTTGATTTGATTTGATTTGATTTGATTTGAATTGAATTTGGAAATTGATATACTGTTTGAAGGCGTTAATTTTTAAAGAAGCGCGATTTATTCGTACATCGTTACCGCTCTAAAAGCCTAAAATTTAACGACATTGACAATGGTCCTGCACGTGTTTAAATGTTAGTTGATGGGCGATTATATGACGAACTTCTTACCTGGGATTTTAAATAAATTAAATTTTTTAAATTATAATATTATATTTTTTTATGGATTTAGTTAATATAAATTTTAATATTTGTCATTTTGTATGACAAACTATTGTAACAATATTATAATATAAATTTATTATTGTAAGGTAAAATATAAATTAATATAGATGTAATTAGTTTGTACAATGAGAGAATTTCGTCTCATCTAAAAATTCGAGCTTGTAGAGAGGGTCGGGAATAATCTATTTATTTAATTTTCACGGCCTCACTCGTAAGACCGAATCATTGTCTCTGCTCTTTGGAGAGGAGCCCAACAAAGTGGACAATATAAATGGGTGGAGTGCTTCCACGGAAATCAAACCCATGACCTGGACTCTGATACCATGAGAGAATTATGTCTCATCTAAAAGCTCGAGCTTGTAGAGAGGGTTGAGAATAATCTATTTATTTAATTTCCCTCAACATACAATAATTACTCATTAAATCAAAACACATATAATGAATTTTTTTCTTTTTTATTCACTTAAGATTGTGGAAAACTTATTTGAAAACAACATTAATTGTTGAGCTAGAGGGCTTTCCATTATCATCAAGACAAAGTATTTTCAATATCGTGTTCATGCGAAAATACATTATCAAAAGATACATTAAAAAATCAATAATATTAGTAGCAAAGTGCCATAAAAAATAAAGATGCTTAAAAGCTAACCTATGACTACAAACAAAGTTTCAAATTAACAACCAAAATAAATAAGAGGGATAGATTACACTAATTTATTTTCCGTAAAAACCTTTACACATTCAAATAGAATTATAGGATGACACTTTTCACCATAACATTCAAGATAATTAACGAACAAATCATTATAATTTGGGGCCAGATTTTTTTTTAAAAAAAATAAAAAATTTGAGACTAAAACAGAAAGTTTAAACTAAGCAAATCGATTCAGAAATTGAGACTGCTAACAACGGCGAGAGAGCTGAGAGGCGAGCAGCGGAAGACTGACATCGAGAAAGGAATGTCAGGAGGCGGACGATGAAAAGGAAACGGTAGGACTATGGAGGCGGAAAGAACTGCGTGAGAGGTCTGAGCAAAAAATCTAGGTTTTCTATTGTTTAGAATGTACTTAAATAGAATGACACATGGGATGACACATATGATTTTTTTTTAATGACATGTATATACCAAACTTCTCATAGAATGACACATAGATTAAATTAATGTGGAGTTGACACATCAACGTGGAAAAACTTCCTATTAATATATAGGGGGATACTTGTTTGCACCGTTTGCACAAATTTAAAGTTAGTGCATTTGGGCTGTCAAAAAAAAATTAATGCAATTTATGTAATTGGATTTCAATGATTTTTTTTTATTAGATTTCAAATTTTGAACAAGCCTCGGAGCCGACCCGAATGGTTCAGGGTCCGGGTTTTGATTTATGGTTCTTAGTTCATGGTTCAGGGTTTGAGTTTATGGTTCATGGTATAGGTTTCGGGTTCAGGGTTCATGGTTCATAAAAAAAGAAATTGAGGGTAAAATTACTTAAATTCTAGGTTGTAGTTAATCCAAAATAAAATAGAATCCAATTGCACACGGTGCAATCGATGCATACAAGTATCACTCGTGACTATATATATATTATCATGATTATAATTTTTAGCTATTTAAATATATTTGTAGTCAAATTTTTTTATTTCTTTTAGTGTTTTCGAATTTATTTATGCATAAATTTGTGATTCATTATCGATTTATGTTTCATGTTCTTAAGGTAAATTTTGAGGCAGGCAAGAAAAAGGAAAATAATAGTTTAAAAATGCAGCATTCATTCTGAATATCATGTAATCCTTCATCTCAACTTATGAGGCTCAACACTAGGGGATATAATGATATATATATTTCAAAATTATAATTTATTAATAGGTACAAAATGATTACATATATATAAATGCATTTGCATTTTTATGTGCACCTTTAATTATATATACAATTTCATTTATACATATTAATAATTTACATAAAAAAAAAATTGTATTTGTTATCCCCACCCCCCACCCGAGAAAAATCAAGCAAGCTAACTCATTTGGAGCAAAGGTTCGATTTGTAATTGCAATGACCAAAAATAAAAAAAGAGGCTTATTTATTTTCATATAGTAAATCTTATTATCGATTTAATGTTTTGTAGTTTTATATAAAGTGCACTATATAAATATTCACTTTTAATTCCATAAAATAAAATACGCACTAACTTTGAAACGATCCCTACCTTTTTAAATATAATTTCAGTTCTTATTTATTGTAAAAATAGTTCCAGAATTTTTTAGAATTAGCCATTACAGTGGGTGTGATGTCATAAAAAAATTTAACGGGAAAATCACGTGCCAAACACGAGACTGTCAACAACTCCATTTTTCCGAATAACATAACCAAAAAAAAAAAAATCATAAAATTGTTTCAGATAAAAAGCAAGGAAGAACCCCAATTTTGTTCTCTCAAATTTGGTCACAAATTTGATACTTTACACTTTGCAAAAATAAAAAGTTCGATCTTTGAAGTGCAATTAGTGACAAATATAAATGAAGTTTTTAAAGTGGGTCTCCTGTACATAAAGTGCACCAATTCAAATTTGTGCACTCTACACCCTAACCCCTAATTAGTGAACCTTAAATTACATATGGATCATTTTGGCCGGGTGAACCATGAACCACTTGGGCCGAGTGAACCATGAATCATTCGGGTCGGGTTTCGGGTCGGGTTGGGTATTTTAAAAAAACTCTAAAACTGAAATTAATGTTAAAACAAAACCGAAACTGAAAAAAAAAAAAAAAATTATAACACGAATTTAAATAAATTTGGTAAATCCGTGCACCTGGTGTAATTGAGACCTACTACCCAAGTTTTTATCATTGGTCTAATATTAGAATTAGGAGTTTTCCTCGTAATTCTTGCAATTCGAAATTATTTTGATCCTTTCCTGTTTTGGTTTCTGAGTCACATATCAGTTCAATTTTTATTCTTTTTATTTTTATTATTCCTTTTTTTTTATCCCTTGGTTGAGCAAACCCTAATTGAAACCAACACTTAAAATGGTATAAAAAGTGATTGTTTTTCTAAATGTATTAAAAGAGATTGTTGAGCGAACTTAAATCGAAATTTACTAGTAGAACTGTAGAAGAATTGCATCAATATAGAGATTAATTAAAAGGCGTGTTAATCGCAAACGTAAAGTCGTAAAGTAGGAACTGAGTGAAGCAGCGCGTTTTGACTCTATTAGTTTGGTAACTAGTATTTGAACCCGTGCTTTGCACGGCTATGATCTATTAATCTCTCACAAAATTTAAAGTTAATACAAAATGAAAAAAATTGTTGTTGTTGAAAAATTAAAATAAAAATTTAGGCTTGTAAAGAAAAGAGATAAGAGAAATAAGTCTATATTCATCTAATTTTTCTCAATCTTGACATTGATCAATGTATCTTTTTTGAATTTGATCTTTCTATATCATTGTTGAAATTAGAGACAATTTTTTCTTTCGCACGAATAATGCTTATAAAATTCAAATTTATGAAACTTAGAATTTAACATATAAAGTTGAGATTCTTTATTTAAAAAAAAAAAATTAATGTAAGATTGAGATTAAATTTAAAATAAAATTTTCTACATATTTTCATTTTAAAAAAAATTCCTAATCGATTATAATTTGTTAATATTTATTCCATATATATCTATTCACAAGATTTTTTCCCATATTTCAAAGATTTGTTCCCAATTTAATATTAGAATTTGTGAAAATATTCTACATATTTTTTCAAAGATTTTTCTCAATCCATTGTAATTTATTAATATTTATTCTATACATATTTATTCCAAAAAAAAATTTCCAATTGATTATAATTTATTAATATTTATTTAAAAATTTTGTTTCTCAATTTAACATTAGTGTTGTGGAAATATTTTACATATTTTTTTCAAAAGAATTTTCCAATCCATTATAATTTGTTAATATTTATTCCATACATATTTATTCAAAAAAAATTCCAATTGATTATAATCTATTAATATTTATTTAAAATTTTTATTTCTCAATTTAACATTAGTGTTGTGGAAATATTTTACATATTTTTTTCTAAAGAATTTCCCAATCCATTATAATTTGTTAATATTTATTCCAAACTATTATTATTTGTTAATATTTTTTTTTTTTCAAATATTCAATTTTTTCAAATATTCTCAAAAAAATTTCTCAATCTATTATTATTTGTTAATATTTTAAATTTTTTGTTTCTTAATTCATTATAATTTGTTAATATTTTTTCCAAATATTCAATTTTTTTTTCAAATATTCTCAAAAACTTTTCTCAATCTATTATTATTTGTTAATATTTTTTTCAAATATCCGTTTCCCAATTTAGCAATTATTTTTTGCGGAAAAATTCAATGGTTTCCAATTTTGGGGCGTTTTCTGCTTTTATATATATAATAATAATAATATAGATTACAAAATTCAATAATAATGACAATGCTTCTGATGTCTTGGACAGAATCTGCCCATTTAGCATCTTCCTATGATTAAATAGCACATTCATATATAAATTAATAAAATTTCCCCTACAAAAAATATTTTATTCTTTATTACGTGCGTCTGATAAAAAAAAATTGAAATAAAATATACTTATAGTTTAGCACCAATAAAAATTCATTAAAGAGCATGATCACGTTGTATGATAATTATAAGGAGATCGAAAAGTGTAGTTACCATGTAGCTAGCTTACGTTCAAAAAAGATAACAAGCAACTTGTCTAACTAAAATAGGTAATTATTGTGTAATACAAATCGTCAGACAAATTGAGAAAGATTCATTAATGTAATTTTATCGATTTATTTACTTACTTTGTGTAATTATTGTGCAACTTGTCTAACAAATTGTGTAATACAATTATAAAGATTCATTAATGTAATTTTATCGATTTATTTACTTACTCACTAATTATTATATTTATCGAATTAAATGAGATGGTAATAGTATCTAAATTAACTAGACAAATTTTCATATTGGGAATATATATATTATGAGAAACAAATTTATATTAAATATAATTTTACTTATTTATTTACTACTAAGTAAACGTTTTTTCTTATTTAGTTAATAGATTATGACTGTTTCTCACAAAAGTGGGCCTCCACTAACTGATATTCAGTTCGAATTTGAGCTTAACTAACAATAAAGTCCATCTTAATGAAATTTGTTTACAGCTTTCATTTAATAGTATAATTATATTTATTATAAATTAATATCAGATGCAGTTTGTCAGCATATTTCTATGTATAAAAAGGTTATGATAGTATAAAATTATAAATTATAAAAATATCAGTATTATTGAATAAATATTATAATATTATAAATACAATTATGTACTTCATTCGTCTCAATCTTAACTGCATTATTTCCATTTAAGACGTCACAATCTTAACTGCACATTTTCTTAAATAGAAATATTCACTTTATCACATAAAATACTAATAAATATTTTTTCTACCCCCAACTACCCATCACTTTATCATATAAAATATTAATAAATAACTCTTTTTATCCCAATATTTTATCATTTTTTTCTTAAACTTCGAGCACAGAGAGTGTATTTTAAAACACTTAAAATAGTTTTAAAACACTTAAAACAGCTTCCAGAAGCACTTATTTTTAAAAGTTGTGAGAGGGAGCTTTGAAAATAAGTGCTTCTGGAAGCTGTTTTAATGGCGTGTTTTGAAACACTTAAAACAGCTTTCAGAAACACTTATTTTCAAAACTCCCTATCACAACTTTTGAAAATAAGTGCTTGTGAAAACTGTTTTAAATGTTTCAAAATACACCATAAATGTTTCAAAATACGCCTAAAGTAACTCATCGGTTAAGATTGAGACGGAAGGGGTATTATAAAAGAGTTTGCGCTAACATGAGGTGAGAAAGATATATAAAGTGAGAAAGATACATAAAAAGAAATCAATTACCTGAACAGTTGGATAGTTTGTTTTACCTACTTTGATTTGGATGAAAGTTAAAAGTTGAATATTGTATGACATCATTTCGTTTATATTAATCTCCATTGGATAACATGATAAAGGAGCATGCCCAATATTTGGTTAAATCAAAAGTAAATCCTAAGCTCAATAAATAAATAGATGAAAATGTAGAAAAAAGTTCAAACTCGAGTCATATTTTCATATGTTAGACTTGATTATATTATAATAAGTTATAACACATTAATTAATTAAAGTTTTAAGAGTGTGTTTTTCCCTAGGTCTCAGGTTCGAACCTCCTCAGGTAGACATGCTAAAAAAAACCGACCGTAAGATACACGGTGCGGTTCCGGTTCCATCATTTCTAGAACCGTGAACCGCCGGTTCTGCTTCGAACTGTTTCTAAGTTTATTTCTTAAAAAGTTAGAAATGAAGATACTTAGTTCATACTTAATACTTCAATAATTCAATTAATTCAAAATTATTGTTAGTTGATTTAATTTATTCAAGTTTTTATCTTCATATTTTTCATCGTTTTCAAGAATCAAATAGTCAATAGTCAAGTCAAGAGACCAAGATTCTAAAGTTTTTTTTTTAACTATTGTTTTTTACTTTTTTTTTTATCATCCTTTCTATAAATTCCCTACACATCCAACTTCTTCTTCTTCTTCTTCTTCTTCTTCTTCTTCTTCTTCTTCTTCTTCTTCTTCTTCTTCTTCTACAATAACTTCCAATGAAAACATTTCATTACCACCAGCACCACCATCAATACCTACTAATATTCCAATTCCACAAAATCTTCTTCAATCTTCTCTATTTACGGTTCAATATAATTCAAATATGTCAAAGTTTATCCTTTTCGTCGCGGAGGGGGATATAGAGCTTTGGTTAAACATATACAATCAAAGCATCCAAGACGGGAGTCAATTTGACATGAAAAATTTAAAATGGTCCAAATGGTGATGATGTTTAATTCTATTAGACTACTAGACTAGTCTTACTAATTTACCATTGTTGCTTACATTTTTGTATTGTACTAATGTTATTGTTATGTATAATTTTATGTTTTAACTTTTAATTATTGTAATGTAATCTTTAATTTAAATTCTCATATTAACAATATTACAATAATTAAATTTGTCATCTACATTCCTTCAAATTTTAGATCCAAAAACCAAAAAAAAAAAAAAAAAAGGAACCGGCGGAACTGGAACCATCGGTTCGGTTCCGATTCCACCTCCAAATATTTTGGAACCGCCGGTTCGGAATCGGAACCAGCGGTTCCGGAACCGTAAGCATCACTATCCTCAGGTGCGATCAATTCTTGAGATAAACCAGTCATACAGAGCTTAACTCTGACTTGAAGTGGGGCCCTGCTAGTGGACGGTGGGTTCTGACCATTCGGATTAATCGATCTTTAAACCTGATACTAAGTTATAAAAAAACATTAATCAATTAAAGTTTTAACAATTCCATGCACACAT
The DNA here is from genome assembly GCA_037126765.1 of Stenogyne calaminthoides. NCBI lineage: Eukaryota > Viridiplantae > Streptophyta > Magnoliopsida > Lamiales > Lamiaceae > Stenogyne > Stenogyne calaminthoides. Next base: position 34,732,041 of record JBBCBC010000021.1, read on the forward strand.
AACGTAACAATAATGTAATCAAGCACACGAACCCAGGGCCGTGCCTTCATTAATATATATATATATACTTATAAAATTATTAATGTATTGTGAAATGTGTTAGTGGCAAGAGCATATACTTTATTTTATTTTGTTCAGGGTTCGAGTCCAAACTTTTAGCAAATTCTTTAATTTATTTTTGGGGCACCACAAGTCCACAATTAATTTAACTCTTTAAAATAATTATCATTTTTGCTATATTTCAGCAGTTCTCACTTCTCACTATTAATTTTACTCAAAAAATCTATTTATTATGGAAATATATTTCCTTCACAAACTCTCTCTCCTCTCTTTTCTTTTCAATTGAAGAAAATTTATAAAATCTTTGCAAATCCTTCACTTCATATTAAGCTATCATTAGTTATTATTCAACTTTCAAATTGTGAAACATAATCAATTTGTATGATCCTTAACCAGGTGGCTTGGCCCACTTGGTCAGTGGGCTCCTCATTTGAGTGAGAGACACATGTTCGATTCCCTCTGAGAACGAATTGGAGTTATGGAAGTTATAAGATGGATTGACGATTTCGTGGAGTATTTGGGTGCTTGGTGTACTAACTACTAACTACTAACAATTAACTTTGTCCGATAAAAAAAATCAATTTGCATGATCCTTTACTTCATATATAAAAAAAATTATGAGTGGGCGAAATTTTAAAATTGACTCAGGCTCTAAAATTTTTAGGATCGGCACTGCACGAACCACGTACTGAACCAAACCCATTAGGCCCATTAGCCATCTTGACCCGAGCCCAGTAAACCCACGCACCACATGAGTCGGATCAAATAAACTCAAATTCTTTGAATTGATATTTTTTACAATTCATCCTATAATTTTTATTTATTTTTATCAGTTCAGTGTATACTTATTTTTGGATTGATTAGACCAACCTATAGGATTAGGCTTGAATTGTCCACTGTACATAACCGAATTTGAATCAACATTATTATTTATTTACATATATAGTATTATAAAATAATATTATTCCTACTTAGGTAATGTTGAATTGTAAATCCATTTTGTACGTATAAATTTTTAACGCACTGAAATTGTAAAAGACGAACAGTAATTTGGTCGATTCACATTTATTTGAACATTTATACAACTGTCTACCATCATTAACTTACCAATACTCCTGGTATTAAATAATGGTATTAATTATGGATATTCTATTTGTATACTGTAGGTTACTTTTTTTTACTACCATTTTTAATTCACATAATATGTCGTTATTCTCAAACGTCTATTATTCTAATAGACTACATACTAAAATTATTAATTAATCCCTTCACTCAATCAATTTAAAATGGCTTTTACCCCCAAAAAAAAAAAAAAAAATTTAAGTCTTGTATTCATTCAAGTGTTTCGGTGTATTTATAATTCATTTTAAATACTGTCGCGAGTCGTTTTATTTGGAGAATATTATGTGGCTAATTCGGTTACAACTCACAAACAAAATATGCACGTGTAAAATAAACTGTAAATAAGATGAATTTGTTGACCAAGTTCGTCAAGAAATGACTACTCTGGGGGCATACCAAGCCAAGGATGTGGTATTGCGAGTTTTACACGTACAATATTTGATACATCCCATGAAGATGAATCATTAGGGATGAAGATGATTTGGAGAATTGATATCTGAGTGCTAGGGTTTCTATGTGCATGGGTGATCTCTCGAATTTTTGTGAACCTTACGCCTCTGGGAATTTTCTGAACCTTTCTCTCTCTGGAATTTTTTTGTAACCTGTCTCTTGTTGTTTTTTCTTCTATTTATAGCACTCCGACAAGCATGAGCTGGGTTGGCAAGCATGAGCTGGAGACTCCGGGCCATGCAAGAACTCTTGTCATGCTGCCACCTTTCCAACTCCGTCTTCTAGATTGATCTTTGTTTTTGATTGTCTATAAGGCACTTTTTTGGTCGTCCAAATCAATCTTTTGCTCGGCTGGATGCTTTGTTTGCCCCTTTAACCATGTCAGTTTTATGTTGAAATACTGTTCTCCTCGAGCATACTGAGCCCTTGGGATGTCTGGGTCTTCGGGATGTTTCGGTCTTCAAAATATCTGAGTATCGAACGTACTGACCCCTTCAGGATATCTGAGTATCGAACATACTGACCCCTCAGGATGTCTGAGTCTTCAGGATATTCTGAACCCTCAGGATGTCTGAGTACCGAGCATACTGACCCCTCAGGATGTCTGAGTACCGAGCATACTGACCCCTCAGGTTTGTCTGAGTCTTCAGGATATCTGAATACTCAGGATGTCTGAATACCAAGCATACTGACCCTCATAATAGTCTGAGCATTTAGGCTGTCTGAGTCCTCAGACTTGTTCGTGGCCTTAGACTTGTCTGAGCCCTCAGATTTGTCTGAGTCCTCTTGACTTAGCTCATTTGATTCCTTTTTTCCTGATCTGAGTGGAGAGTATGTTTGCTTTGGGCGACAAGTGGCGAGCTGGTCGAACAAACTTGTTTGGTCGACGGACGGCGAGCACACTTGTCCATCGGGCATGATTATTTTAATCAATATTACACGTGTCGCTCTTACGTGTTTGATTAATGCTGAATTATTATATCGAACACAACAATACCCCCAGTCGGGTCGCTTTGTATTCACCATGGGGCCCGGCTGTTAAAATCTGATTGAGCCCTAGTTGACGTCGTTTTGTATTCCGTGCCAAATTTTCAAAATTGAATCCGGTATCTATAAATATTTCATTTCACCGCCTTAAATCCCTTTTCTCTTTCCTTCTTCTCTTTGCCTCTGTCTTTCAATCTTTTTCGTGTCTGAAAATTTCCGGCGAGGGCTTCATTGTATTCTCTCTCTCATTGTGACTATGACTTCTTGCTCAAACTCTTCTGTTTCCCTAGAATCTGACCACCATAGTTCCTCTTCCCCCTCTGTCGATAGAATCCCCCGTAGTGACGCTAACACGCCGGAGAAGGATGTCTCGGGTTCGGAGTTTCGTTGGCAAGTTCGGCAGCCGTTTGCCGTTCTTTCCTCCAATTCCGACGAAGCCCTAAATGTATTAGATAGGGACTTGGTCCGTAGTGATTTTTCGGATGATTCTGATGAGGATTCTTTGCCCCAACCTCAAATTAGGTCTAGGGCTGTAGATAATGTTGATGTAAATAGAGACGATGATATTGTGAGGGGGAAAATTTTAATGGCTGTGAATGTCGATGAATCGAACATAGGGATAGGCGGCGAGTAAAATTCTGAACTTGATATACTTGTTGGTGTCCCTCATAGTCCAACATATAATGAGTATAATGCTCGTTATAGTTTTGATTTACCCGAGCAACCTCATAGGATTAGGGTTGAAAATGAGTACCCAACGAGCAAACTAGCGAGCATTATTGATGTAGATATGCTTGCTCAGCTGCATAGAAATTACGAAACCCCCAAAGATGTCTTTTTCTGGGCACCGGGTCCTGATGAACGAGCAGACCAGCCCCCTGAGGGTTGTGTCGCTGTGAATTTGGACACAATGGAAGCCGGCCTTCGATTTCCCCTCCATCCGGCCATCACCCGTTTACTCGTGGAATGGAACATCACCATCACGCAGCTTAAGCCGAATGGGTGGCATATGATCATGAGCTTCCTGACTTTGTTCGGCAAAATGAAGCCTAGATATTATCCCTCAGCAGCTGAACTTGCTCGATTGGTGCACTTGACCCGTCCGAAGGGTGAACATGGATGGCTGTTCATGCAGGCAAATGCTAAATGCAAGATCATTGAGGACGTGCCGAACAAAATCAGTGACTGGAAGGAGAAATTTTGGTTCGTTGGGGGCGATTGGAAGAGCTCCGGCTTCTAGAAGCGAACCAAATGCTCGTTTAGACATCCCTACTGACTTTGGGGTTTATCGCAGTGAGTATTTTTGTGTCTTTTGTTCCTCAATTTGAACTGATTTTAACTTACTCTTTATTTCAGGGATTCCAGCTGCGACGGACAAGGAGACCAACGACGGCTAGTTTAGCAGCGTTTGGCAAATTGATCTCGAGTCTCGCTCGGAACGATCTGTGAGGACCCTGAATACCGCCGATCAGAGGAAGAAATGAGGCTTGTTCGTGCCCCCCCACCATCTTGTTGCTGTTAATCCTGCTGGTAAGGATTGCTTTTTTGTATTTGCATATGTTTTGTACCATTTTGCTCGCTGTTATCCTTTCTTACATAATAAATTATTTTGCTTATAGCTTTCCCTGCTGTGACTGTTGCCGTGAGTACATCCGAGCATACTGAGATGGCTCGAAGAAAAAAACCACAAGAACTCGCTCGAATTCAAGCTGAGCGGGAAGCTCAGCGAGCAAACAGAGGAGAAGCGAGCAGGGCTGGCAGGGCGAGCCGAGCATCTGCATCCGGGCCTGGGGAATCGAGCCGACCAAAAAGGACTACTCGTTCGGCCGAGCAGGGGACGAGCTAGCAGGCTCCGTCTCCAAAAAGACCAAGGATGGAAGCCGGCGAGCAGGGGCCAAGCGAGCAAGCTCAGACGAGCGTGCCAAGCGAACAGGCTCAGATGAGCACTAATGCCATTAGGGTGACCCAGACCCCTTCTGCCGAAGCGATCAGAATGGCTGCCTCCGTGGTCGGTCCGGTCTCGCAAATTATTGAAATGGAGGTTGGCACATCTTCTCCACCTCCTGCTGGACCCCGATCATGGACTCCTTTGAACCCTGAGCTTCGGTCCCCTGAGGATAAATCATTCTTGGGATGGGATCCGGTTCGTGAGAACAGGTACATTTTGTTTGCTTTACTTCATTTTTGGTTAATTCTGTTCGCTTTGTCATATTTATTTGCTCGGGTGTATATGTAGGTTGAGCAGGTTGGCGCCCTTGATGCCCAATTTGAAAAACTACTTCTGCTCGCCGAGTGTTCGCAAGGTTCCGGGCATTCCCGAGCATGTCCAAAAGGCGTGTCAGACCCCTGTTCGAGCATGGACTACCGATCTGGAAGAGTCTACTACGGGTCCCACTCCTCTGGAAAACATGCGACTCGGCTTGGTACTCCAGGGCCAATCTATGGTCATCATTGAGAAAGTTTATGCTGAGTCCGCCAACCTTCATGCCAACTACTTGGCTCTGATCAGAAATTTCGAAGAAAAGGTGGGCGAGCTGAACAGAGCTCAGGATGAACTGAGGTCGGCTCAGGGACAGGTATCCTCGGCACAAGCAGATGCTCGCCATGCTAAGAAGGATGCCCGCCAGGCTCAAGAAAATGCTCGCCAGGCTCAGGAGGATGCTCGCCAGGCAAAGGAGGAACTGGATCACTCTCAAGAGGAGGTGGTCAGCATACGAAGAGCTCAGGAGGAGATGAATGTTGAGCTTCGTAGACTCCGAGCTGGCGTTGAGGCCATGGAAAGTGAGAGGAACGTGCTCGGCCAATAGCTCATCATTGCTGAGGAGACCAACACTCGTTTGGGTCTCGAAAATTCAAGGCTGGACAATGAAGAATATGTTGATTCCATGTCCAACTTCTCCTACATATGTGCCTTTGCTGATGCCATCCGGTCTGCTCGCCACCAGATTGCAACCTTCCGATGTCAGATTTAAACGATATGTGTGATTTCTCCATTCTTCCTGAAGGGATCAAAGTTTATGATCCTATCCTGGATGAGGAAGATGGCTCGGACGTGAATACTTTCTTTGGTGTTCTTGGCCAAAATCTCGAACAGTCCGAGTCCGTCGGTGCGAGGCCGAGCAAAGGGACCTCCTCCGGACCGAAAGGAATGTACCTCCTGGCGAGCATATTGTACCTGACCATACCGAAGGAGTTATTGCTGAGGGGGCCGAACATGATTTGTTCGACATTTCACTTCCGTCCACCCCCAACTATGAATTTGCTCCTTAGTATAATTTTTGTTTTACTGAACAGATGTTGTGTACTTTTTGTCTTCTTCATTTTTTGTTCGAACAATATCCTCTGAACTTGTATAATTTTCTGCTTTCTTCTCTTTTGTTCGAACAATTCAAATCTGAATGATTGAATCCATATTTTGAACTTTTTCCTCTAACTTGATTGTTGTTGAGGAGGAATGTGGTTGCTGATGATTGATTGATACTTGTGTTGCTTGATGTTTGCTTTGTTGCTTTCTATTCGCTTTGTTGCTTTCTGTTCGCTTTGTTGCTTTCTAGTTTTTGCCCCTTTTCTTCTGAATGAATTCGAACATTGGGTTTGCCTATGCCCGCTCCTGACTTCTTTCGTTTTTGATTGTCTTATTGACGTTGTAATCGGTTGATCGTCTTATTTAGGTGCGACAAGATGGGTTACTTTATGAACCCCCCCTTTCTTGGTTCGCGATCGTCTTATTTAGGTGTGATCACTTCGTACTAGGGCCGTCTTATTTAGTCATGACCAAGACTCATCACCATTTATGCTTATGGGTATCTGTAAGTCTGAGTCATCTTTTTCATTTTTGCGTACCCATTACTCACTTTTTGTCATGGAATCGAGTACTGAACTCGTTCGTCAGGTGAACATAGACTTGGGCTCGTTCATCTTTGTTCGGGCCGTCCGGCTTAGGTGCGACCTCAAATAGGCTTCAACTAGAAAATCTTAGCGAACAAAAAAAAAAAAAAAAAAATATATATATATATATATATATATATATATTTTGCAACACTTTGTATTCTATTACAACCTTTGCATCTGAAGAAGACTATCTATTACACAACAATAGACATCAGACTAGGGTTTTGAATTTAAACCTTGTCTTGAGTAGACACGAACTGGCCTCACCTTGTCCGCGGAATTGATGTTGACAAGCATGTGGCACATCATTCTGTCTGTCCTTCTTTAGTAACAGGCTCAAGCAGCAGCAGCATAAGCTTTTGTCCCTCCCTTTACAAGTTGTGATTATCTTGCGGGCAAAGGACATGAGCATGTGGCGCGCGCATACCGCCGCTTATAAGCGAGTCTTGAGCAAAATCTCCAGCTCGCACCATTCTGTCCCCTTCAGTAGATGCCTGAGCATCAGCATCCGCATATTTCTTCGAAGGACACCATGACATCCCTCCTTCCGGAGGAGATTTTGGGGATGCATAGGGGGACTAGTGATTTACTAATGCATAAGCGATGAGAGTAACGATGGAGTGGCAACCATGACTCTGCCGAGCATCTTGAGTTCGCAATGAGCTTCAACCTGTGCTCGGAGTGTCATATGGGGTATTAATCTCGTATCAGGCGGATGCTCGATTCAAATAGAATGATAGTCAATCGAGTCTTTGGATTCTTCGTCTGGAGGCATACTGAACCAACTTTCTTCTGAGAACTGTAGTATTTTTCTTTTTTTCTTCTTCATCTGTTTTTTCTCTGCTTTTTTCAGCTATCAATATGCCTCTATTTATAGAACTATCCCAAGCTAGTGCTGGCATAGCTAGCTGGTGCTGGCCCTCTTACTTTTGCTCCTCCTTTTGACATCTGTTCGGCTTTTTGTCAACTCTTGTTCAAAGATTGACTCGTTCCTTTCTTGGTTGCCACCACTTGTCAACTTGTTCCGACCGCATCTTACGTCTTCGATAGTCTTTGCCAAAGATTTCTTTCTTGAAGATATGTGTCGAACATAATGTGTTCTTCCTTCAGGATTGTCCTGCTCGTCTTAGCTGAATGGCTGATTATGTTCGGCCATTTGTGTTCGTTTCAGCTACGTCGCCAATTATGATCGGCCAACTATGCTCGCTTCAGCTATGTGGCCGATAATGTTCGGCCAACTGTGCTCGCTTCAGTTGTATTGCTGACTTTGTTCGGCCGGTTATGCTCGTCATTATTGATAATATTTTTTCAAATTTGACGCATTCCACGAGTAGGACAATGGGACTCCATTCAGGTCTTCTAAATCATACGCCCCATTTAGCAAACGTTCTGTAACTCTGAATGGACCTTCCCATGCTCGGCCGAACACACCACTTGATACCCCCGTTGCTCGTCTTAAAACCAGCTCGCCCACATTGAACCTGCGTGTTCGGACTTTGGAGTTGTAGAACTTCTCTGATCTCTTTTTGTACATGGCATTCTTGAAATCAGCCTCCGTCCTTCTTTCTTTTAACAGGTCTGCACTCAGGGCGAGTGCTTGGTCATTAATGTGCTCTCCGAAAGTCATTGTTCGATGACTTAGAATCTTGATTCTGCGGGTATAACAGCTTCCGCACCAAATGCCAGGGCAAACGGGGTCTCCGCAGTTGATGTTCTAAAAGTTGTTCGATAGGCCCATAAAATTTCGGGCAACTCTTCAGCCCATCCTCCCCCCTTGGAATTATCAAGTCTGGCCTTGAGGGTATGCTTGATAATTTTATTAACGACTTCAACTTGTCCGTTTGACTGGGGATATCTGGGAGTTGAGTAATGTTTTTTATGCCCCAAAAAGCACAATTTCAATGCAATTCACTTCCATCGAACTGTTTGCCGTTATCCGTTACTAGTGATTGGGGAAGTCCAAAACGACAAATGATATTTTTCCAAACAAAGTTCCACATTCTTTGTTCGGTAATTTTGACAATGGTTTCGGCTTCTGCCCATTTAGTATAGTAATCAACGGCAACCACAACAAATTTTACTCCTGACGTGCCAGTAGGAAATGGGTCGATCACATCGATCCCCCATTTAGCAAATGTCCATGGGCTATAAACTGACACTAATTCTTCAGGTGGGCTATGAATAAGCGGGGCATGTACCTGGCACTTGTGGCATGCGCGAGCATACGCGAGCAAGTCTTTTTTGAGGGTTGGCCAATAATAACCTTGTCTGATTATTTTATGTGCCAGGACGAGCCCACCTGTATGATTTCCGCATACTCCATCATGGATTTGCTCCAGAAGTACACGACCCTCTTCAGGAGTAATACACTTCAATAGTGGAAGTGAGAAGCTTCTTTTGTACAAATGCTCGTCTATGATAGTATAACGAGCAGATTGTAATCTGAGGCGAGTAGCTTGTGCCTTATTCTCAGGGAGAAGTCCCTTTTGTAAGTAACTCAGGATTGGAGTCATCCAAGTTTCCTGTTCGCCTGTTACTTGGGCCATCATAACTCTGGGAACGGACGGCGAACAAGTTGTGACGACCACAATGTCAGTTGTGTTCGTCACTCCTTCTGCTGTTGCCAGGCGTGCCAAAGCATCAGCGAACGAATTACCCAATCGTGGTAATTGTTCTATGAAAACTTGTTCGAAATGCTCGAGCAACTCTTTTGCTAGTTGCTGATACTGTGCCATTTGTTCGCCTCGGGCCTCGTACTCGCTTGTTACTTGATAAACGATTATCTGAGAAACGTTGTAGATCATCAGCCTTTGAATTCCCATTGTCATAGCCATCTGTAGTCCAGCGATCAAAGCTTCGTACTCGGCTTCATTATTTGTAGCTGGGAAATCAAAACGGATGGTTGTTGTGAATGTTTGTCTAGTTGGGCTGATGAGAACTACGCCTGCTCCGGCTCTTGAACTTGTTGATGAGCCATCAACATACATATGCCATGGTTGGTCGACAGTTTTTTCGAGCATTTGTGGATATGTCAACTCGACCATAAAATCGGCCATAGCTTGGCCCTTCATTGCTGTTCGCGGGGCGAACGTAATGCCAAATTTTCCTAACTCCACCGCCCACTTGAGTAATATGCCGGCAGTAACTGGTCGGTGGAGGACTTGGCGCAATGGGAATGTGGTCAGTACCTCGACTGAGTGATCGAAAAAGTATGGTCACAATTTTCGAACACTCATTACGAGAGCATATGCTTAATTTTTCGGTGAGGGTACCGAGCTAAAACTTTTTTAAGCACTTGGCTTACATAGTAAACGCAAAGTGTGTTGTCCCTTCGCTCGTCAGATGAGCACAACACTGATTGCATGTTCGGATGCAGCAAGATACAAATAGAGTTGTTCGCCTGGGACAGGCTTAGACAGTGTCTGAGTATCTGCAAGGTACTGCTTCAATGATTCGAATGCATTTTGGCAATGCTCGGTCCACTGGAATTTCCCCTTCTTTAATGCATCAAATAAAGGTTTGCATTTGTCCCCAATTCGTGATATAAACCGGCTTACGGAAGCTAAACGTCCGGTTAATTTTTGGACCTCTTTCACACTCCTGGGGTCCTGCATGTCAAGCATGGCTTGAATCTTTGATGGGTTCTCTTCGATCCCCCCATTGACTGACCATATGTCTGAGGAATTTTCCTGAGTGAACCCCAAAGCTGAATTTTTTCGGATTTAGCTTCATATTATACTCCCTGAGTATATCGAACGTTTGTGCGAGGTGGGTGATGTGGTCTTCCTTGTGTTCGCTCTTTACCACAATATCATCAATATATACCTCAATTGTTCGGCCGATGTGCTCGTCGAACATTTTGTTCACCAAACGTTGATATGTTGCTCTGACATTCTTTAATCCGAATGGCATGCGTTGCCAACAATACATATTCTTTTCACTGCAGAATGCCATATTCTTTTGATCGTCCGGATGCATGGGTATTTGGTGATAACCAGCGAATGCATCCATGAAAGTCATGTCGACCAAATAATCGATATGCGGCATCGGGAAATTATCTTTCGGGCATGCCTTGTTTAAATCAGTGAAATCAATACATAATCTTCAAGATCCATTGGACTTGCGAACGAGCACAGGGTTCGCAAGCCATCTCGGGCGCATTTTACCTCTCGGATCAGTTTGTTGTAGAGCAACTTTTTGATTTCACTATTCATGCCCGCATATTTCTCCGGACTGAACTTTCTTCGCTTCTGGATAACTGGAGTTTGTGTTGGATCGAGGTTGAGGGAGTGGCATGCATGTTTTGGATCAATGCCAACCATGTCCTCGTGCGACCATGCGAACACATCCAAGTTTGCTTGAAGATAATCAATCATTTCTATTCGAATTGGTTCAGGTAATTCTGAACCAATGAACACTTCTAACTCAGGTCTGTTCGGGTCGATGTTGATAGACTCCAGTTGTTCGACAGGTGTTGCTCACTTTCTTTTTTATTTCCACCGAGGATCTTGAATCAACCCCCGGTGTTCGTCATCATTCTCCATAGGTTCGAAACCTATGCGAGGTTCTAGGTCTGTTTGCTCGCTTAGCGGATCAATATTCATTAGATCTGGGAGATCTGAGACATGAGTTGCCATCCTGGACTCTGTGTTCGTGCATTCTGTGTTCGCTCGGGGAGCTATGCTCGTCAAACTTGTGTTCGCCAAAAGATATTTTGGCAACATATTTGCTCGTTGGCTTGACTCACCGATCTCCCATGTTTGCTCCATCATGTTGACGATATTTTGTTTTTCTGGTGCACATGATAGCAAACAATCTCGAGCTTTCTTCTGATCTCCTTTTACGCTACCTGTTCCATCTTGTGTTGGAAACTTGACACAATAATAATAAGTAGAATAAACTGCTTTAAATTCCTGAATAAACGGGCGACCTAGAAACCCGTTATAAGTAGACGGAGCATCGACGATTACAAAATCTAGCATTCTAGTTCGTCGGATCTCCGGATTTAGAGTTGATTCTAACTCGACTCCTAACCTAATCATACCATAGGGTCGGGTTACAGATTCCCCAAAACCCATTATGGTATGATCACATGGTTAAATATAACTGCTCAAGTCCCCAACTTGCTTTTCCATTTGGTGCAGAGTGTTGACGAACAAAATGTTCGCATAAGCTCCGGTATCGACCAGGAGGCGGTGCACTTTCAACACGAGGAGACGAGCACTAATGGTTAAGGAGTCATTGTGGGGAGTAATTATACCGTCGAGATCGTCTTCTGAAAACATGATTTGGTGAGAGGGTGGCGTGTTAGCTGATGTGCTCGCCACCTTCACCTGATGAATGCTTTGCAGGGCACGCATCTCCATCTTCTTACGTCTGTTGGATAATGTTGGTGCCTGGTAACATCCACCTACTGGACCATATTCAGGACGTATCATGTGGATCTCTTGACTTTCTCGACCTCTTCCCACAGTAGGAGGCCCTCTTTTGGGTAATTCAGACATCTTACGTGATTCTTAGGGATCACTGTCAGATGTTTGTTCGGCTTTTCGCTTACCCCTTCGGTCTTCTGTTTTTTCTGTTCGGGAGTCTCTGCTCGCTGGCTTTTTTAGGAACTGGGTAAGACGATTATCTTCGTATAGCTTCCAAAGTTGTCGAAGTAAATCGCGACAATCTTCTGTATTGTGTCCGATGTACTCGTGATAATTACAATATTTGGAAGCATTAAGCCGATGCTTGTCCATTATGATTCTTCTCGGCCTATCCAACATGTCCCGATCTCTGATTTGGTTGAAAATTGTTTTCGCAGAAACGCCCAGAAGACTTCGTAGGGCGTTTGCTTCTGCTCTTTCTTCGAATGGTTTGAAAGAGCCTGGGGGTTTGTACCCCCCTTCATTCATTACTTTCTTCCCAAAAACTTTCTTAGTTGTAGGTTCCTGACCCAATCGTGATTGGGCGAGCAAATCTTGCATGTCTATGATTTTGGCTGCTCGCTCCCGGAATTCTGAATATGTGTTCGCCCAGTCTTGATGCATGGCCTTCCACATGTCAGTGTTTAGAGTCAGGCCCCCGACCACCGCGAGGATCTTGGCATCCTCTTCAACTGGGGCCCCATCATACAAACATTTATAAAATCTTTCGATGTATGCTCGATCTGACTCACCTCTTAGTTGGGAAAAATGCGTCAACCTTTGTTTTGGCGTTGGGCGAGCACACATGGATGAGAAGTGGGACAAGAATTGTTGTCCCAATTGAGCGAAAGATGTGATGGACGCAACAGGCAAATTAGAGAACCATCTATGTGCCCGATCACCCAAAGTCATGGGAAATGATCGGCACTGATTTGCGTCTGTGGCACCCATTGCGATCATAAAGTCTGAATATTTGCTGAGATGGACATGTGGGTCAGACTCAGCATCGAACATGGGGATTGGTGGTCGGGTCTTCGCTACTTTATCTTGTATTTTGGCCGCCATGATCGCCGGTGATAGTGGCGAGCAGGGTATTGTGCTCGCTCGAGGGTGGCCTTTGGTCGCGGTCAGGTCGGCCTGTAAACCCTCGATGGCTTTTTGCATTTCCGCAAATTTTGTGGAACTAACTGACTTGGATCGGGGCTGTTTCCCATCATGAGGACCCAGTGGGTCATGCTCGTGATGGGGCAGTCCCCCTTTCCAAGCTCGTTCTTGACTACCCAATCGATGATGGATAGACAATTTTGTTCCGGCCGATTTTTGTTCGGCATGCGGATGATCGTGAGGATCCGAATGTGCGGGCATGTTTATTGGCTGTTCCTTCCCTGGATCCTGTCGCCTATTATTGCCGATTCGGTCTTTGGCGGAGAGCCTCAAACGTCCAAACGCTGATGGTCTGGACCCTTGAGGCTGTTCGTCATCAGACGTATCATCAACTTTTTTATTGGCCCGCTTCGCAGTTTTCTTTTTAACTTGCTCGCTATTAGGTGTATGCGAGCGTCGTTCTTCATCTTCTTGAGTTTTTAACTTGGCCAACTCTTTTTCAACCCTCTCTTTCTGTGCTCACAGCAAGAAAGTGATGGCCTTTGTTGTGGCCGCCGGATCATTGGCAATATCCTCAAGATTGATAGTCTCCATTGTCTGATCTTTGTGAGGCTGGCGCTGAGCCTCTTTCCGATCATGAGGTCGACTTTGTCCCGACCTCTCTGTTTGTGTATTCCTAGATTGAGGCATTATATTTCTTTTTTCTGCCTCGGCTAACTAAGGGTTTGTGTATGGGTTGGTTTTTTGGTACCCTCCTTCTAGCGCCAATTGTCGCGAGTCGTTTTATTTGGAGAATATTATGTGGCTAATTCGGTAACAACTCACAAACAAAATATGCACATGTAAAATAAACTGTAAATAAGATGAATTTGTTGACCCAGTTCGTCAAGAAATGACTACTCTGGGGGCATACCAAGCCAGGGATGTGGTATTGCGAGTTTTACACGTACAATGTTTGATACATCTCATGAAGATGAATCATTAGGGATGGAGATGATTTGGAGAATTGATATCTGAGTGCTAGGGTTTCTGTGTGCATGGGTGATCTCTCGAATTTTTGTGAACCTTACGCCTCTGGGAAATTTCTGAACCTATTTTCTGAACCTTTCTCTCTCTGGAATTTTTTTGTAACCTGTCTCTTGTTGTTTTTTCTTCTATTTATAGCATTCCAACAAGCATGAGCTGGGTTGGCAAGCATGAGCTGGAGACTCCGGGCGCAAGAACTCTTGTGATGCTGCCACCTTTCCAACTCCGTCTTCTAGATTGATCTTTGCTTTTGCTTGTCTATAAGACACTTTTTTGGTCGTCCAAATCAATCTTTTGCTCGGCTGGATGCTTTGTTCGCCCCTTTAACCATGTCAGTTTTATGCTGGAATACTGTTCTCCTCGAGCATACTGAGCCCTCAGGATGTCTGGGTCTTCGGGATGTTTGGGTCTTCAAAATATCTGAGTATCGAACGTACTGACCCCTTCAGGATATCTGAGTATCGAACATACTGACCCCTCAGGATGTCTGAGTCTTCAGGATATTCTGAACCCTCAGGATGTCTGAGTACCGAGCATACTGACCCCTAAGGTTTGTCTGAGTCTTCAGGATATCTGAACCCTCAGGATGTCTGGATACCGAGCATACTGACCCTCAGAATAGTCTGAGCATTTAGGCTGTCTGAGTCCTCAGACTTGTTCGTGGCCTCAGACTTGTCTGAGCCCTCAGATTTGTCTGAGTCCTCTTGACTTAGCTCATTTGATTCCTTCTTTCCTGATCTGAGTGGCGAGTATGTTTGCTTTGGGCGACAAGTGGCGAGCTGGTCGAACAAACTTGTTTGGTCGACGGACGGCGAGCACACTTGTCCATCGGGCATGATTATTTTAATCACTATTACACGTGTCGCTCTTACGTGCTCGATTAATGCTGAATTATTATATCGAACACAACAAATACATACAATTTATTTTTACTGAGCCGTTTAATTATTAATATAAAAAGGGATTAAATTTTTTGTGGTCCTGTAACTTTGTTTCGTTTTGGAATTGGTCCCGTACGTTTTGACTTTTTTATTTTAGTACTGTAAGTTTTTAAAATTTTTGAAATTGATCCTGTATGTTTCTAAATTTTTTTAAATTGGTACTTTTCACCTTCTATAACAGGTTACCAAGTAGGTAACCGCTACATATGTAATTATTTTGTTATTCCCTTTAATTTCGAAGCGTCACTTTTTAATAATAATAATCTTAGCTAAATTTTTGATCGGTTCTAAAAATAATTTGTACATTAAAAGACAAAACAAACCAGGTCAGTTTATTGGGTCTAAACTGAAAAAAAAAAATAATCAAAATACGCAAAAAATCACTATTCATGCTTAAAAAAACACGCAAAAAATCCCGACATAAAATTATTAGTATTATTAAAGTTTAGGTGGTATTTCGAAATTAAAATAAAAAATAAAATAATTATATAAATGGTTGTTATCTGATTGGTGACATGCTATAGCAGGTTAAATGACAAATTTTAAAAAAATAAAAAATTTACAGGATCAAAATCAAAAAGTCAAAACATACGAGACCAATTTCAAAACGATGTAAAGTTACAAAACTATAAAATTCTTAATCCCATATAAAAAAATTATTGCACAATTCAATATAAACAAATTGTATATTTCAATGAAACAAGTTACATGATCCTAAAATGCATTATAAATGCAAAATGCACCTCTCCACCGTCGCTCGGCGTCAAGATTCTGCACCCTGTAACCACCGTGCTCCAAGAAACGGACACGTGGCTTCGAAAACGAACAAAAACCCTTTCACAAAAATGTCTCTTTCTACAATATGTGGCATTACTCAACATTCCGTCTGACTCAATTTTGTTTAAAAAATTGCATTGCGCTTTCGAATTGCTAGAAATACTGAACCCGTCGCTTTCAGGCTCTCGATTTTCTTTTCCTTTTTTATACTGAAAAAACCGTGAGTGAGATAGCGTAATCGAGAATTGAACCGCTGTTCCGGCGATGGGTTTGTCGGCGAACACGGTGGCGGTGGCGGTGGCCGGGATGGCGACGAGGGCTTTCTTCTCGGATTCCAACGACATCGAATTTGGGAACCCCTGGTGGTTTGTGTACGCCAGCGTTTCGTGTTTCCTCGTGATCTTCGCCGGAATTATGTCGGGCCTTACTTTGGGCTTAATGTCTCTCGGGCTTGTCGAGCTTGAGATACTGCAGCGGTGCGGTAGCGCCGCCGAGAAGAAACAAGCTGGTAATGTGAAGTTTCTGAAATTTCCCCCCCTTTTTAGTTTGTGGAAATTGGGATCATGATTTCTTTGTATTGAGAAATTGAAGAAGTTTTGAAGTGATTTTGGAGATTTGATCAACTTTTTTTTTTCAGCTACTATTTTCCCGGTTGTTCAGAAGCAGCACCAGCTTCTTGTGACTCTGCTTTTGTGCAATGCAGCTGCCATGGAGGTTAGTTGTTAACTTTTTGTGGGTTTTGATGATCATTAGTTTTTGTGTTTCTTGGTTCAAAATTTTGATTGATTGATTCAAATTGAACACGGTAGCATGATTTCTTTAATTCAAAGAATGAATTTCTTGATATATTGTAGTACAAAGATTTGAAACCGAAGCTTGAGTTTCAAGATTCTGAAGCATAATTTTCTGTTTTCAAGATTCTTGATTCCGAAAGAAGAATAGTTTTTCTTTAAAGATGCCATATGTTTGAGGAATTTGACTATCTTGATTACTATGTTGTATGCAGGCTCTTCCAATATATCTTGACAAACTATTTCATCCAGTTGTTGCTGTTATTCTCTCGGTGACATTTGTTCTGGCTTTCGGTGAGGTACATTAGTTTTTTTACTGCGTTTTTGGTCTTAAATTATTCACTGAAACTAACCTTGTTTGTGTTGATTGTGTAGATCATTCCTCAAGCAGTATGCACTAGATATGGGCTGGCTGTGGGTGCCAATTGTGTGTGGCTCGTACGTGTTTTGATGATAGTCTGCTTTCCTATTGCTTACCCAATTGGAAAGGTGATCATATTTTAATGTTCTAGACTTTGCTGCTCCTACTTTGAACATTTGCTTAATCTAATTTATTCACAATTGGAATATATGACAATATATTTTATGATTCAGATTCTGGATTCTGTCTTTGGTCACCATGATGCTTTGTTTAGACGACCTCAATTGAAAGCACTTGTAAACATTCATAGCCAGGAGGTATTAGTGTGGACTGATTGCCTTACATTAAGCTCCATGCCCCGCCCCCACATTTTGAATTTGATGATTTACTTTGGTTGGTTAATATTATTGTGTAGGCTGGCAGAGGTGGTGAATTAACTCACGATGAAGCAACAATTATTAGTGGAGCGCTGGATTTGACGGAAAAGGTACATTCAAATAGACGATTTTAGTGCTTTTATGATGGAGTTTGCGTTAAATACTATTATAACTTTCTCTTCTGTAAATTTTTTAGCTTCTCCTAGTCATATTTGCTTTTCAATCACAACACGAAGAGCATCATGATATCATTCTCCCCCTTTCTTTTAAACCAGTTTTAGATCACTTATCAGTTTTTAAAATCTAGACTTTTTCATAACTAGTTATTTCAAAGAAACTGTGCGACATTCATTACTCATTAGCTTTTCTCGTAGTGTGTTATACTGAAATTGTGACGATAAACTGGGGTTTTCTCAAATACATGCAGACTGCGGAGGAGGCTATGACACCTATTGAATCTACTTTTTCCCTTGATGTCAATACAAGACTGGATTGGTGAGTTCGTTGCTGATTCGAATTTGATTTGGCCTACACACTTTATAACCCCCGTTATGCTATAAGAATGATTTGAAGACCTCGGTTGTATACTTATTTTCTGAAACTTTAAAGGGTTACTCAAATGGGGTATTCTTTCTTAGGTGTCTGTAAATTATCATTTTATTGCTAACAAGTTAAACTAACTCAACTTTATCTTCTGGGGATTAGGGTAAATTTGTATTTTTAACCCTGATGATATCCTCGCAAAGAGAGATCACTTCAACTTCTAACCTTTTCTTTCTCCAACCAAATTATTAAAGACTGATAATTCTAGAGAAGGCATAACATTAGCTTTTACAGGTATCGGCGAAAGGATTCAAAATGCTTTGGACCTGAAACTTTATTCACTTCCTTGGAACTAAATGCAAAGCTTTCAGAGTTTTGCACTTATTTTTTATTATTTATATTTTAAAACGCTCTGTTCTGCAGGGAAGCTATTGGAAAAATCCTTGCACGGGGTCATAGTCGCATTCCCGTTTATTCAGGAAGCCCAAAAAACATCATCGGACTTCTACTGGTCTGTTTAAAGTTCCCCAAAATCAAGCACTTTCCAAACTAATATTAGTATCGATCTGATATATAGTCAAATTGCATTTGGTAACTTTTTATGTAGGTGAAAAATCTTCTCACTGTAAGAGCTGAAATGGAGACTCCAGTTAGCTCAGTATCAATTAGAAGAATGCCTAGGTATGCTCATCTTTATGAAATTTTATATTGTTTCTTATTTTTGATATTGATTTATTTAGATTTTCATCACATAAGCTTATTCTAGTTACTCTATCACCTTACAGAGTACCAGCAGATATGCCGTTGTATGATATCCTCAATGAGTTTCAGAAAGGAAGCAGTCACATGGCAGCTGTAGTGAAGGTGAGAGAGAAAGAGAAAAAGCTTCCTTCTTCTAATGGCGTTCGGGAGAAAAATTCAACCAAAGGGGACCCACAATTGACAATCCCGTTGCTGTACAAACACAATGGACAGCCAAATAGCGTTGTAGTCAGCATTGACACGTCTCTGCGAAATGGTTTTACGACTTACGGTTCGAAGCATATGGCCGAAGACATTGAACACGGTGAAGTTATTGGCATAATCACCTTGGAAGATGTATTCGAAGAACTCCTACAAGTAATTCTTGTTTTGAATTTTTCTCACTTTTCAGTGAAATTACAATGATGGAGAATACGAAATCTCCTGTTTCAAAATGGTTCATATTACAAAAATAATATTTATATCTTGACAAAAACTTCTATGAACCTAGGTACAGAAATTTTATGGTGACTCGATAATACTGTTTATTGTAAGAAGTAACACGGTTTAGTTATTTTTAGAAGAACAACACATAAAATCAAACATTTTTATACTTCGTATGGAAAATAGTATTACTTATACTAAACAGTATTATTAATTTGAAGAAGAGAGGTTGTGTGAACTTGGTTGAATCTCATCTCTTTCTCTCATTGTCCCGCCTTTTCCTCTTCACGTTTTTTATGTGCTGGTTCTGTGATACAGGAGGAGATTGTTGACGAGACGGATGAGTACGTTGATGTACATAAAAGGTATTGAGAGTTTCTCCCTTCTTTTTCGTGAAGCTATTTGCAATTAACCACCTTATATTTAATTAATTACACCTTGATAAATGACTATTGCAGGATACGAGTAGTTGCAGCAGCTGCAGCTTCTTCTGTTGCTTTAAATCGTAGGGTAACCGGTCAAAAGCCATCTACAGTATGTTTGGCCATACATCTCTTACGTCTTTTTTCATTATAACATGCATAATCTGCATTCTGTCGTAGTGGATTTGAAGAGGATTGATTACACTATTCTCCCATCTAAATTACTTAATTACCAACTATGCCCTTTCAACCTTCACATCCACAGAAGCACTAAATCGAGCTCAAAAGATTGATTCATAACTTGCGTGTGGATTCACGACAAAGCAAAGTTAGAGGGGACGTGTTTGTAATTATAAAATATAGATGACAAAATAAGGAAATCTTCGTCTCATGTCGTATCTTTTGCTAACTCGTTTTTTTGGCTTCTCTCAGGTCGGTCCAGTTAAGCACGGACCACGAAAGTTGGAGGAAGATGATACAATTTCATCAAAATCATGAGACGGAAAGACCATCTTCGTCTTGACCTACTATATGAGATCTGAATATATACGCGTAGCGTTTCTGGATTGCGTTAGTTACGACTACTTTTCTATGGTGAGGCAGTAGTGTAAAATTACTTGTTCTAAGCTTAGGTGGAGTTGTAATATCAATTGCCAGATAAATTTTTTGTAATGGTAGCTTGGAAATATGTCGATTCTGGTGTTTCTTAGTGGGTGTGGTTTGTTTTGTATCTTAGACATCTAAAAGATACTGATTCAGTAAATAAAAAATATCAAAACACAGTGAATTCACATCTTAGATTTGAAATTTTTTGTTATATGTATGATATTTAATAAACTTGTATGGGACGGTTTCATATATGAGATGGATTTCCCATCTCTTATTTACATGATAATTGAGCTCTTACCTTAATCATCTTTAAAGTGATTTTGTCTTATACATGGGATCGTCTAACAAAAGATCATCCATATTGACCATCCATATTGCCTATGCAATATGGATGATAAATTTGAAAAGCCTTTATTTTGATATGACATTTAAAATTGATAATTGAGCTTACCTTAATCATATTTTTAAAGTTAATTTGTTTTATACATGAGATCGTCTAATAAAAGACCATCCCTATGCATTATGGATGACAAATTTGAAAATCCTTTATTTTGATTTACAATTTAAAAATTGGGTAGGAAAAAAGAAATATATGTCTTCATAATAACATTAATGTGGTTAAGAACTTAAGATAAATATCATAAAAATAATTGGATTACTATTTATTTTTTATACTATCAAGTGAAATTAGTTTTATACTATTACATTTATAAATTCATAACATTATTTTTATAAACTAATAACTATAATATTTAATTTTAATTTATAAATAACTATAATAATATCAGTTGATAAGCGATACGACGAAATGATATAATTGCTTCACAGGAAAATTGAAAATTTACTCGTCGTTTATTGTTAATTTGAAATCGTAATTTTTGTGCTATTATGTTAGAAATACTCTTGCATGAGATTGTCTCACTGTGAGACGATGTATAAATTAGACATTGACGCTTTAACACTTTAGGAGAGATGCGTGTGATTTGTATTAAGTTGTATCCCGGCTCATATGAATTTTTGCCAATATGTTAGATTATTATTGTGTTTTTTCTTTTTTAATTTAATGGTTTCGGTGCATTGGAAGTGCCAACCTTTTTTGGTTTAAATGCTTACCAAGCTTTCAATGTCATTCATGCTTCAAATAATGTTTTTTTTTTCTCAAACAATGTTTGACAAATTTAATTTCTTTAAATTTTAAAACAAATCGTGAAAAAAGAAATATTAGTCACGTTATTTTTTTTTTTTATATTTTTTTGTAATTGGCTTTAGTAAAAATTATATTGACATTATATTATAGTTGGTGCATGGTAGCAGCTGCAAAATTGATAGAAACGTCAAATTGAAAAACTTTACTTGCGGATAAATAGCTAAAAATTCAATTTTTCATAATACATATATATCAATTCTTGATATTTTCTCATACGTTATCTATATTAGGCTCAATTTATACAACAAATTAATCAATATTGCACACTGATATATTTTAGATTTTTACAAATATTATGGAAATATAACATTAGTGATCAAAAATATTGAATATACATTATGATATATCAGTCAGATATGGTGATATTTATAATGAGAAACTTTTTTCCTTTCCCAACGCTCGAAATGATTGTACCTCACAGCCTTCATGAACAAGTCAAAACATAATGTACAACTCAATTGGGGGACCCACCAAATCAGTACGTAGCTTTATTTCGCTCGTTTCATCTTCTCGTTTAGATATATATAATACACATACACAAAAAATATATGCAGAAAGATTTTTCGTACGTATCAGGGTTTCGTTTCGAAAGAGTCGCAAATCCTGGTAAAGATTCGCCCTTTCTTCGTTCATCTTTCTGGGTCGCCACCGGCATTATATTTAGTCGATATATTCTCTGTTATTTGATCAATAAAAGAAACTATGTTTCCATACGTATGTATTTACTTCGTACTACTGTTTTGCTTTGTTTTCGTCTTTTCCGTTTTTAATGCTGCAAGGAGGTGGGGTTTCGGAGCTTTTGTTATTCATTGATGTCATTATTGGAATTCTTATTTTGGTTCGGTTTGTTCGGTTCAATTTTGTTGTGATGAAAAGTTGGTGTGGGGTTTAAGGGGTTAGGGTTTTTGATATTTTTGTTTGAGTGAATTAAAATTGTGAAATTCAGGGTGATCGTTTATACTGTAAGTTTTTTGGTGTTCACAGGACTGATTTCAAGAAAATATCTATGGGATTCGAGAGAGTGTATTCTTCATTGATGGATCTTTTTCCCCAGGTAATTTCAGGCATTATGTTTTGGAAATATTCATGATTTTTGGTTGCTTTGAAGATTGTGGGGTTTTTTTTTAAATGTACGCATGAGTGCAGAGAAACTTTTTTTGTTTAGTAGTTCATTCATGGATAGTATTTGATTAGTACTTGTGAGTTGTGAATTGAGAATTGAAGTTAACATCGGTGATTTCAAATGCTGGGTTTTTTATTTATTTATTTTGTTAATGTTATGATATGATATGAATCAATTTGTTAGTTATGGTTTTTTCAATTTCACTCGTGAGGCTAGATTATTCTTCCTTCATTTCTTGTGGACAGGTTGACCCCCGGGCTCTTAAAGCTGTTGCCATTGAGCATAGCAAGGATGTTGATGCAGCTGTTGTGGCAGTGCTGGAGGAGATCATTCCTTTCTTCACTGAAAAATCTACACCAAGTAGTCCATTGAGCCAGAGCATTACTCTATGTGAATCTTCGAATGGTAAAAGTTTTAGTGCTCAAATGTTTTTGGTTGTCTAAGTATACTTGGGTGCACTAGGTTAGGTGTAACATTCAACTGATGAACAACCAATATTGTTTAATGAAAACAACTTATATTGTTTAGTGAAAACAACTTATATTGTTTAGTGAAAACAACTAATACCATTTAAAAACGCACTTGAGATGCACGGTACAACTGGTGCATGAAAGTATTTGCGTTTCTAATGCTATTTGAAGTGTTAAAGACATAACTTGCATCGTTGACCTAATTTCAGGGTCCTTTATTAGAGAAATAGTCTATACTCAAAAGGAAGATTGCCTATTGGTGGAGACAGTGGGCTTAGCTCAATTTTTAAATGTTCATAATGTTGATAATGGAGAACAAACACCCTTGGATGATGCTGATGATGGGCTGACTGAACCCTTATATGATAATAAGATGAAAATGAGTTCTGACATGCTTCGGGGAGATGAATGTGCAGAAAATGGCATCAAAATTTCATCTGATGTTGCCCCTTTGCATATATTGGAAACTTCTCAAGTGGACAGTAGTGTTAGTGAAGAAATGAATCTCGTTCAGGAAAAAGAAGACGTTGCTGGAAACACAAAGACTCCTGGAGATGAATTTGCAGAAAACGGCATCAAAGTTTCATCTGATGACCCTTTGCATATATTGGAAACTTCTCAAGTTGACAGGAGTGTTACTGTTAGTGAAGAAATGAATCTCATTCAGGAAAAAGAAGACGTTACTGGAAACTCACAGACTGATTTTGGTACTATAGAAAGTCATCCAGGAAGGTCTTTTGCAGATGAAAACAATCTTGTTGATGAAAGAGCTTTGTTGTCTGTTGATGCTGCAACTGTTCGGCCTTCAGAAAGGACTGCCCAGCTGGTGGAAGGGCAAGATTGTAATTTAGATAATTCAAATGCATGTTTGTCATCTGATACTGCTTCCAATCCAGAAAACGTGAGCAACGTTGTTGGCATTGAAGATGAGTCGACTAATTTGAATGCAACTATGTCTCAATCTAGTCAAATCCATACCATTGATGTCATTGAGGAAATTATTGCTGATGCAAGAAATAATAAGGTACCAGTAATATCACACTCATTATTTTCTACTCATCTATTATGAATGTGCTCTAGAAACCTTTTATAGATGGTACTGTGTCCCAAAATTTTCAAAATGCCAGTTCAAATCAAACCGAAATATGGCTGGTTACATTTTTGTGAGTAATACGTTGAGATTAGATGCCTAATTCTTCTCTTTAGATACTTGTCTATTGATAATTTTTGAATTTGGATTTCAAAATCTTGATATGTAGTAATAGTGTGTTTTTTTTGAGAGTTCAGCAGGGTATGATTTAAATTTATGTAAAATTGACGTGTAAGAGTGTAATATTGTATCATTATATCATTGTTGATGGTAATTGTAATAATCGAATGATTGTGTAATGATTACAATGTTTTATTGGAAACTGAATGTGGCAAAAGTGATAAATAAGAGAAGTGCAGGAATTAAATGGAGAGAATATTAAATGTCATGGAGAGAATATTAAATGTGTAGGGTTTATAGGTATTTGTAGAGTAAGATGTATTGTGTTTTTTAAAAAAAAAAAAACTGGATTCTAAAATACAAAGGTAGAACTGGATTTAGATTTTGAATTTCCAAATCACGTATGTCTGATTTGGGATTTAGTGGATTTTGACTTTGAAAATCCTTATAAATAATAATGGTAATGTTTGTTTTGAGAAAGTAGGCTAGTATTTAACTTTTATGTAAAATTGATATGTAAGTGTGTGATGCTGTTTTATTATATTGTTGTTGATTTCAATTGTAATGATTGTGTGATGACTAGTGTGTTTTATTGGAAGTTGTTAAAGTGAGAAAAGAATGTGTGAAAAGTGAAGTAGAAGAAGAGTGGGAATAAAAAAATCATATTTGCATTAATTGATCATTGGGGAGAGTGTGAATGAGAAAATGGTATGTGTAGAGTTTATAGGTGTTTTGTAGGGTAAGATTTATTGGGTTTTCAAAAACCAGATTCTAAAATCCCAAGTTGAACCAAATTTAGATTTTGAAATCTCAAATCTAGTTTATAATCCCAACTCAAACATACCCTTAAGTATTGCTGCTTCCAATTGAAGTTCTGTGGATATTAATGGAGAAGAAATTGCTACTGAACTTTGTATGCATGCCCGTTATCTTTGATACAATATCTGATAGCTGCAAAGTGTTTCAGAAAATATTATTCTCTGCAATGGAGTACATTATCAGCTTGATGAGGCATGTAGAGGATAAAGAGAAAGCTGCAGAACAAGCAAAAGCTGAAGTTGCAAGTGGGGGTATGGATATACTGAATAAGGTTGAAGAGCTCAAACGGATGCTGGAGTACGCCAAAAAGGGAAATAACATGGTTGTGTTCTTCAAACTGAGAATAAATGATTCCCTTGAGATATTTACAAAAAATTGTATCTGTAGGTTAACTTTTGTGTCTTACCTCTCAGGATGCTGGGGACGTTTATGGAGAGAAGGCCATCCTAGCGACTGAGTTGAGGGAGCTTCAGTCTCGCGTGCTCTCCCTGTCTGATGAAAGAGATACGACACTCGCAGTTCTTGATGAGGTTATTTAAG
Source organism: Stenogyne calaminthoides (assembly GCA_037126765.1). Lineage (NCBI taxonomy): Eukaryota > Viridiplantae > Streptophyta > Magnoliopsida > Lamiales > Lamiaceae > Stenogyne > Stenogyne calaminthoides. The sequence goes on from JBBCBC010000021.1 coordinate 34,757,467, forward strand.
ATACACCCCTTATGTTCTAACATGACTTATATTATTCATTGCATTTAGTATCTCTATTGCATTAAATTTATATGATTATTGTAGCGAATAAATGTAATATGCGAATATCATATTTTGGTTTGTGAAAATGACATTTCATGTTTGACAGTAGCTCTGTCTTTTCCTTGGGGGTGTTTGTTTATGGATTTAATTGGATTTGAAATCTAGCAGGTGGATTTGATGAATAGTAAAAGGTGTATCTGAGTTTTGTATATGTTTGGGTGGGTAGATTCTGTAGGATCTGATAGGATATTTGAAAATGTAGGTGATAGATGATTGATTGTGTATTGGAAATTATGTGCAGAGTAAAAGGAGAGAGTGTGTAAAGTAAAAAGGAGGAGAGAGGTTGTTGAGTCTGATAGATAATAATAATTAATAAGTGGGAGATATATGATTCGTTCTGTATTAGAAATTTGGTTTAATAAAAAGTGGAGTATTATATGTATTATATGATAGAATTTTATAGGTTTTGAAATCATATACCAAAATCCTGGTTGACCAACGAGGATTTGAAGAAGATTGTGTACGGTTCTTCATTGAGGTTTTCATTAATCTCTACTTCATCAGATCTTGCCATTATGGTCCTTAAATTATTGGGTAGATTACAAAAAATAATTCTTGAGGTTTGACCTATTTACAAAGCATCGTAGTAGAAATGAAGGTCTACGGTCAGGCATCAGCCTAGCCTTTGACTAATACAACATCATAATAAGCACTTTCTTATCTCATTTCCTTGTGCTCGTTCTTGCAGATGCGTCAAACTCTAGAGGTGCAATTAGCTGCCGCTGAGAATGTAATAAAATCTGCAGAGCAGGAAAAACTAGAAAAGGAAAATGCTGCCTGCAAATTATTAGCTGACCAAGAGTTAGTTATGGAAAATGTTGTGCAAGAATCGAAGAAACTGAAACAACTGGCAGAAGAAAATGCTGAAGTACTGACATTCTCTCTCTAGTCTCTACGTGGTTTCTAGTTTCTATTATGAATTATAAAATAGATGGAACTCTTTCTCTCCTTATCTCTTTCAAAGGGTGTATATCATAGGTCCACTAATTGTTGTGTTTATGTTATGTTGCAGTTGCAGGAATTTCTGACAGATCGTGGACGAACTGTGGACATATTGCAGTATGTCGCATTTTCCCTTTTAAGTTTTGTTACTCTTCTTCCGAGAGCCGTTGAGTTTAGCAATATAATTTCCACTATGGAAGCGCATTGTACTCCTTTCGTTCCTAATTAATTGTCTGATTTTATCCATTTACTCGAACCAATTTTTCATTAGTTAGGATATCGAAAGACTATTATACCCTTTTCTATTACTGCTTGATGATAATTACAAGAAGATAGTTAGAGTATTTCCACAAATGTGGGGGAAGTGGAAATTTTTTGTTGATATTAGTAAAGTGACAAATACTTAGGACCAACATTTTGGATAGAATCAGACTCTAATTAGGAAGATAGGGAGTACATTGGATATCTTACATGGGTAAATTAGTTAGCTATTTCCTAGCAAAGTCCAAAACCAGTGTCAACTTTGCCAAAAAGCTCATATACTACAGCGTTCATATTTATTACAGTTCAGAGGGCACCTAAATAATCACTTTCCTTTTTATTTCTTTGTCTTGAACATATTAATCCACTTTTTTATCTATTACACTCTCTTTGAAAATTTTATTGCGATGGACATGCTAATAAAATACACATACATTTTATTGTACTGCCACTGATTAAGTATCAAGACTTGCATGCTTTTGAATAGCATATGGGCATTTTCAACGGTGTTAGCTATACACTAATATGCACATACAACATTTCTTGATTTTGTGACAGGGGAGAAATAGGTGTTATATGTCAGGATGTGAGGCTGCTAAAGGAGAAATTCGATCTGCATCTTCCTTTAAGCCAATCACTCGTCCGTAGCCAGACCAGCTTCGGATTAGCTTCTTCCAACTCATCATTGGAAAGTTTGGGTCTCGTTCAAGTGGCTGTGGGAGATGATGATTTAGTCGAGACTGAAAAGAAGAGAGACGATGAACTGGTGCTTGAAGAGGAAGCCACGGAAAATGATCGCAAGGCACTTGAAGAGGAAGCCATGGAAAATGATCGAAAGGCACTTGAAGATGAAGGATGGGAGTTTTTTGTGGATGCTGAAACTGTTGTTTGAGTACAATGTGGAAAGATTTTTGAAGATTTTTTGTGTACAGTTTTTCATAACATAGCCATTTTTCGGGTAGGTGCGGCCTATTAATATTTGGACTTGAATTTTCTAGTGGCAGAATAATGAATTTTTGCATTTTTTGAAGTATTTTTCTGGAATTGCAGTATTGTTTTTCATGTTAATATGTCTGTGATCAGGTTTCAAGATCAGAATTTAACATTGTCTGATAAAAACTGCTATATCTCTACATCATTAAAGAAGGTATAGTTAAAAATGCCAAAAATTTAAGGATGTTTGTAGCCCTTTTTCTTTACAATATTCATAATTTCATATATGTTGATAATATATAACCCAGTTACATTGTACATTCTGCAAAACTCAACAAAGTGGCAATGGAAGTTTGGTTTCTTTGATGCCCACAACTAAGGTTAATTTACAAAAAACTCCCTACCTCCATGCTTGTCCTAAAACTATACATATCAATATATAGCTTAGATGAAAAAAAATGAGAAGAAACTACACTCTAATCTTCTACACCTACTGTTTGTTGTATGTGGATACAACTTCATCTCACTCTCTGTATAACTACTCTTTGTAGTTAAGACTCATCATTCATGCCAACATAGGAGCAGCACGGTACACCGCCAAATGATGTAAAGACGAGCCTTTTGTTCCCTCATCTGCTTCGAACAACGTTGGGCTGATCGTTGTTTCAAGCTTCTAGAAGCGAAAACGGAGTGTGTAGCCATGGAAAATTGGGTATGTTTTGGAAAGAAGTTATAGTGGTTCTTGAATTCTTGAAGTTGGAATGAATGAGATGTAGAATTAGGGGCTTATTATATATATAGTGTGTGAGGGAGGAGATATGGAAATAAGAAATTGTGGTGTGTAGGAATTGATGGCCCTTATGTATGGTTAAGGGGTTTGAGGTGCATTCACTTAACTGCAAAAATCAATATCACCATTTGTAGAATGTGTCTCCTTGCCTACCCTACAGAAAATGACTTATTATCAACTTCTACTATGTTGAGGGACATATTGTTCCCTTATACGTGCCCTTAGTTAATCCCATTTGGTTAAAAAAGTTATCTTACTTTGTTTAAGACTTTATTTTAGTGAAAGCAAAATTTCTATATCATAATATCACGTACTGCTTCAATGGATTAAAGAGACGTAAATTCTCATCTAGTATTTTAAATTTCAGTTATGGGCTATTCATATCTTTTTTTAGTACTTATTAAATAAATTGAGATGGACTTATCAACACCAATATTAATAATCAATCTCAAATCAAGTGGTCATAAAAAAATTAATTTTTTTTATTTTCCTAATTCCTTCACATCAAGGATGCAAAGTTACTAAAACCCTTAAGTATTAACAAGGAATTTTACATATTTTTTTCTCCAAATGAAGTTAAATTTCCATTTTTTTTTACATAACATGCATGTATATATGAATAGGGAACATAAGAGAGGCAAAAAGACAACAGTTGATAATAGATTTGTGAGATGTATAGACAAGCTTTATACTATATGACTAGATTGCCTTAACAATATAAGACATGCTCATTTTTATAAGAGATTATAATGTACAAAGATAAAAAATAATTATCCATCGTTGGAGTTTAATATAATAAAAATAATTGCCCATCATATATATAGACCATTGTCTACAATCATATTTTATTTCTCAATGATTTGTTCGTTTCTCCGTTCATTTATGAACAAAGTATTATAATTGTAGTATGTTAGTTTTCGGTTCATGCAACTAATCAGTTAGGTAGCAGACCAAATGAATAAATTCTGTTACAAATATTTGTCCTCATGTAAGATATCAGTTCACTTTTCTTTATTTTACTTTTATCTAGTATTTTATCAAATTAATATACTAATTAATGCTCAAAGAAAAAAAATTGAAGAGTTATAAAGAAAAATGTATGAAGAACACAAAAATTTGTACGAGGCAGTCTCTGCTGACTCTCATGAAATGTGTTACACGGATCAAAATGAAATATTTTTCAAGTAAAAAGTAATATTTCTAATTGAAAAATGATATCTGTATTTTTTTTTTAAATTGGGTAATGGAGTTTGATTTACTGTTTCACGTCCTAACTTCTTGTCTCGGTGATCAGAATGGGGCCTTTTTTAGGAGATTCGTCCAGAATGAGCCTTTCGAGTTTTGATCCTATTTTGCTTATAAATACTCATTTGATTCTTTGTATTTGTTATCACCGAAAATATTAATAAATCTCCTAACTTTGTAGTGCCCCAGACGTAGTCATTCCTGACTAACTGAGTAACCAAATCTGTGTTACTATTTTATTTTTTTGATCGGTCAAAGTTAGTTGTTAATAGTTAGTACACCAAGTACCCAAATACTCCACGAAATTACCAATCCACTTTATAACTCCCATAACTCCAAATTTGTTCCTAAAGGAAATCGAACCTGGGTCTCCCACTCAAATGAGGAGCCCAGTGGCCAGGTGAGCTAAGCCACCTGATTCCAAATCTGTGTTATTTAATTTCGTTTTCTCTCAATTCCTTTATAATTGTTGTTTAAATTCTAACATTTTTATCACAATGATAAGTATTTACTTAGACAATCCAACAACTAACATGAGAATTTTCAAGGAGGATATAAGAACCACCAATTGAGTAATGGGGCATGAAAGCCCATGAATTGACAAGCAACTATCAATTGTGAATTCAATACGCCTTCGTCACGTGCAACTAGCATTAATTCATAAACCCATGGCCCAATTTCAATCCTTTCCCGACAACCCGGCCACTCATCGATCATTTGACAAACCCTAGTTCCTAATTCATTTTTATTAATTGCAACCCCACCCCCAATCTATTTAAATATTTTTTTTATGTCCTTCTCCTCTTTATAACTAATTCACAACTATAAACCTAAAATTAAAATTGACCCATCATGCTAATATTCGAGTTGAAAAGAACCCGCTCGATCCCAATCCCCATAAACCCCTAGCTCGATTGATTGAAAAATTATTCACACAACACATTTATAGAAAATTTAAAATTTTAAATGATCATAATAAGGATATATGTGTGAGATAATAAGAAAAAAAAAAGTCAGAACAACATGTATTATAAAAAAAAAATCAAAAGGGTAAAATAATACTTAAAGAGAACATGAGGGAGTAACATCTAATTCTTGAATTAGTGCAAAACTATAATTATTTTGACATACATTTTCATTTTTCGAGAGACAAACAAAATGAGATGGGGAGATTATTATGGATGTAAATATGCAATTACTAACTTGATCAAGAAAAAGTAACGTGTGGGTCCACGCAATGTACACGCATGACTAATAAATGAGAGGCTTGAAATGGGCCTAATCGTGACCCATTTGTTGGACTCATTTTTGGCATTGACCATAGAGTTGGGCTAGTGTGATTAGGACGTTTGAGTTGGGCTGTGGGCCCAATGGGCCCAAATATAGCAAAACTTCATTTGCAAAAGGGCCCACTCTCACGTGCTACCCTATGCCCCTATGTTGCATTAAAGTGAAGCATATGATAGCTTTAAAACCTTATCTCTTATCTCTAATATCAATTCATAAATAGTATGATGTGATGATGATAATTTCTTAGGTGTGATGACTTATTATTTTTGTGCTTACATCTATTTTGGACTTTTACCCTCTTATAGTATTATTACATTACTATAGATGATGTGTTACTATGCCGGTTGGTTCTAGACTAATCATAAATTAATATGGGCATCCTTATCTTTTGATTTGAGTACTTTTAGTAGATATTGATAATAAATAGGAGTAATTGTTATCTCTATCCTATTGGATTCAAATTAAACTTCGCATAGCACTATTTGAAACACTAATTTACATGTTTTGATTCTTTTGAATAGAATTAAGTGGATTTGGGGGCCATTAACTTTAAAATGATGATCAATTGTAAAATACAAAATTCACATGAGACGGTCGACTCATCTATGATACGAATACAAATTAGCATCAACACTTAACTCATATAAAATTATTATAGTACGAATTATCCTTTAATATGTTCATAACTCGATATATCAGCTGAGTCCACTCAAGCCCGAATCGACCTTGTCCGACAGGAGATCATATACATGAAGATACGCAGATCCAACAAGATCAAGAGTTGACATCAAAGTTGTTGGAATTTAGAGGTATGTAAACACGTAATACATGGCAGCGAAAATAAACCGTTCACCAACAACAAACAATTAATTACATAATTAAGTACGAGTAAACGTAAACAGAATTCTTACAACAATTCGTACACGAATTTCTCAACTATGGTATCCACGTAATCCCCGTTGACGGACTTCCACAGATTTGCCAGCATTGAATCTGAGACGGAATTTGCTAGGAAAACTCTCATTCTAAATTTTATGGAGAAACTAGGTTTTCTTGTTGTAGTAAATAATGAATCCCGGGAAATCATATATATAGGGAGAAATTTACTTAAATCTTAAGCTATCTTTATTTAGGAAGATAATTCCTAATCTTGCAAAACAAATCTCAAAGATATGTTTTTCCTTACAAATATTTTCCTACAATAATATTCCATAATATTATTTGGGATTCCTATTTAATTAAATCTAATTTAATTAAATAGTAATAATAATAAATTTCAAATTAGTATATTATTAATTAATTCTCCATAAATTAAACATTAAATCCAATTTAATACTTAATCAATCAACTATAATCCGTACTCGGGAATTACTTGTTGTGTGACCCATAGGCCCTCATATATCGAGCGATTAGTCAAACTAACGGTCTTAATTGAACCCTAAACAATAAATCAAACATTCTCAATATATGAGATACGTTGCGAGAAAAGTGCAACTACCTGTAACAGAAACATGTACTATTACGATAACTTCCTTTCATTCGCGAATGCTCTATTAAGTTTTGAACATGATGAAGTGTCTATTCAAATAACTTAATCATATTATCTTTAATCACTAATTGATTAATTATGTCACACTTAGCCACAAAGTCCAAGTTGACGTGCATCGGCTGATGTCTTAGATCCAATTATGATGAGAAGATGAATATTCTCTCTAAATCCACATTGAGGAATGAATCATATTCTTGGCTCAACTACCACACACATGCATTTTGTGATGAACCCATCCAAACCATATCTACCCATGGAAGGGTGCAAGCGTCGGTCATGGTCAAAGTTCATTACTCCACACATGTCGTGCGTATTGACCTCAAGTCAAATGAGTATCGCATCGCTCCCACTAACCGAAATACCAATAGACACATATTGTGGAATTACATTAAACAGTTTCTTGGATGGGTATACCAATACCCTCTAAGGTATTTGTGCATCCATCATGAGATACCTAGTATCTCGTAGTAAGTGAGATCTTACTACACTCTCTAAGAGTATGATGCAGATCGCACACCAATCTCAATTGCATCATCAATATCCCATCCTTGATCGGGGCTATTTGAGAACCATGCTTAAGTCATCTGAGGTCTCACATCTTCAATGACAACATTGGTTCATGGGAACACATATAAGAATAAATGCAAACAATCAAACATAATATTCGAATAGGTGTATTGGCATACATTAGTATTAAATAGATAATAATATTAAATCAAATTGAATATCATCGAGTATTATGTCCTTACAATAGATTGTCTTTAGAACACTAACACTAATAAAAGTACCATCAACTTTGAGAGAATTTCGTCTTATCTAAAAGCTCGAGCTTTTAGAGAGGGTCGGGAATAATTCATTTATTTAATTTCCCTCAACACTCCCTCTCACCCGTGGGCTGAATCATTGCTTCTGCTCTATGGAGAGGAGGCCCAACAGAGTGGACAATTTAAATGGGTGGAGTGCTTCCACGGGAATCAAACCTACAGCCTGGGCTCTGATACCATGAGAGAATTTCGACTCATCTAAAAGTTCGAGATTTTAGAGAGGGTTGGGAATAATTCATTTATTTAATTTCCCTCAACAAGATTTACGGAACAAGACAAAATTATTTTAATATAAAATAGGTCTAATATTAATCATTAGATTCACGATTGTAATAAATCCCTAGAACAAAAGGTTGAGATAAGTTTGTAGTATTTTTGACCTTTAAAGGTGGTCCTCCTTCATTCATCATACACTCAACAAACTATGTTCTGTCTCACAGTGACGAAATCGTATTATAAAAATGTACATTTGTTATACAAGATTGTGTGTATGCCAATGCTGAGAGGGTAATAAACTCATTAATCATGCTGCGAAAAGTTGCACCTAGTAGTGATTAGAGGTGGAAATTGAAAATGAGCAAAGTTTAATAGGTAAGTGTTAGGCTCAAACCCATCCTATATATGGAGATCCATCTTCTGGAGCAGAGACATCATTGGAATGGGGTCACTATGGAAGGTCGGCAACGGAATGCAAATCCATGCAAGAAAACATGCATGGATACAGGGGCTGACCAATGGAAAAATCACTTCGACCGTTACCTACGACAGCAATGTAAGGGTCGCTGAGCTCATCCTGCACGACAAAAGCTGGAATGTCCCAAAACTCAACAACCTCTTCCTCTCCTTCGAAGTCGAGGCCATCACTCGCACCCCAATTAACCAAAACAATGACCAGGATGCTAGATATTGGAAATTTGAAAAGAAAGGGAACTTCTCAGTCAAAACGGCCTACTGGAATGCCTTACTCTTAAAACCCACGACTAACCCTAATGATGCAGGTCTCTCCAATCTATCCTGGTCTCTTTGGGCTAAAATCTGGGACCTTCAACTGCCCCCAAAAGTCAAGATCTTCCTATGGAAGGTTACCCATGAGGTGGTTGCAACAGAAGCCAATCTACATCTCCACCATGTGTCGTGCTCCCCCAGGTGCGTTCTCTGTGGCTACCATTGGGCTGATATTAATCATTGTATTTTCCTTTGCCAGGGAGTGAAAAAAACATGGAAAGATTCGGAGTGAAAAAAGCATGGAAAGATGCAGGTCTCTCCAATCCATCCTGGTCTCTTTGGGCTAAAAAATCTGACCTTCAACTTGCCCAAAAGTCGAAGATCTTCCTATGGAAGGTTACCCGTAAAATTGGTTGCAACGGAAGCCAATCTACGTCTCCACCATATGTCGTGCTCCCCCAGGTGCGTTCTCTGTGGCTACCATTGGGCTGATATTAATCATTGTATTTTCCGCTGTCAGGGAGTGAAAAAAGCATAGAAAGATTCGGAGTGGTGGCCGATTATCAAGAAACATACTACATTCCCGGAGAAAACATCTTCTCCTTCCTCATGACCACCCTAGAAAGTGACTCGCTTGAAAAAAATGCTCCATGAAGATGTGGGGGATTTGGAAGGAACGCTGCGAACTCACCCACTCTGCTAAAGGTGTTGGGGTTATACTGGAAAGTATGTCTTTACTTTGTATAACCAAAACTGAATTTTTGTCTAATTTACTAAAATAAATTATTTATCACCGATGCTTTAAATATCATTGAATGTTACATATATTTACTGCATAACTGTTCAATAAATAGTATGTGTTACATTGTAGTTAATTTAGTGATACCAGATCACTGAAGATTAAATTAATAGTCCCTTGTAACTAAAAGTACGCTATTCACGACCTAGATGGAAATGAACAATCCATCGTGAAAGGTTGAAGTGTAAGGCTCAGATTGGCTTGTCTTGACCAAGAGATTACACTAGTGCATGGTGATCGATGAATCAATAAGACCTACATAAGGATGAATTCTTGAAAGACCGAACTAGGAAGAATTGGACCCCAGTGGTTCGTTATTTCTTAATCTTCGTTCCTTAAATAGGATCGCGTGTGGTTAGTAATTATTGCTTTGACTTATTACGGGTAGAGAATCAACGAGATTCAATACTTTATATCTTGGGCAATATTATTGGTCACATGCGATTGTTAAGATTTAATCTGAAGAATCGTGGTGCAAAATACGCTTGTTCGATTTGCCCCCTTGGGAGGTTCATAAGATTTATCATACCAAATCTTGCAAGTGGAACTAGTTTAGGTATGGATAATAATGTTGAACCGCTCAAACCAAGGACAAAAGATATTGATTAATGGAAAGCTATTTCAGTGGCTTGAATTAATTAATGGGCTAGATAATCTTAAACACGAGAAATAATAACCGAGAGCCATATTAACAGTAATATGGGTTAAGATGGATAGTACAATATTAATTATGTGGTGGGATTAATTAATATATATGGGCTTGAATAATATTGTGGCTCAATATTGATAATTCAAGATCCATTGGAAGGTCCAATCTTAATTCTCCTAAAGGCCCCTCAAGTAGCCCAAACATAAAGTCCAATAACCGAAAAAGGTGTTTGAAAATAAAATAAATTATGTTGCCTATTTTTCCTATTTTTCAAAAATAGTAAATAAAAGAAGGAGAAAGATTTTCTTTGAATTTTGTTATGGAATGAAGATAAGTATTCTTGGAATACAAGATTATCTCATTAAATTCAAGAAATCTCCCACTTGGTTATTCACTATGAAATTTTCGAAAATTTTGAATAATTAAGGGAAAGAAAGATTTTCTTGAAAAAATATTATGGAAGATATGTATTCTTGCAATACAAGTATGTTGGGAAATAAATTTAATAAAGAGGATTTTGATTAGATCCCAAAACCCCTGAGTATGACATGTTCAGGATAATCTTGATAGATGAGTCAGGATTCAGTTTTAGAGTGTTCAGGATATTATCTGCACCGTGTATAGTCGGCAGATATAGTACAGGTTAGTTTCTGAAGACTCAGTAAGATACTGAGATACTGAAGACTCAGTAGGATACTGAGAACTGAAGACTCAGAGAAACTGAAGACTCAGAGAAACTGAAGACTCAGAGAACCTGAAGACTCAGAGAAATACTGAAGGCACAGTAATTACTGAAGACTCAGTAATGTACTGAATGCTCAGTATATCCTGAATGTTCCGAGGCACTGAAGCTGAGGAATATAGCCGTTGGAATCCAGCTGACGTGGACCAACGAGAGGAAGACAACTAGCCTGAAAAAGCTGCAGAACTTACAGAGAATAGTTTGGATTTGAATGTGTTTCTCTCCAACGGTAACATTCAAATCCACACTATAAATACAAGATCTTCCGTCAAAATTATGTGTGGAGATTATGCACAAGATGCTACAGAGCCAAGAGCGTTATAGTCAAAGCATTCCCACCCTAGAACAAGTCTATAGATATACAAATATATTCAGTGAGTGTTCTAGAACCCAACCTAAGCAACCCACGATGTATCATAAGCTTAGAGAGATTTTCCCAACCTTAGCATTGAGGCTAAACCATTGTAAGGGAAAATCTCACCATAGTTGGAGACAACAACCAAAACCCAAACCCAGTGGTGAAGTGAGGTAGTTGTTAGGCAATCCCGAGTGAGGGTGATAAGTCCCGATTGGAGTGTGAACTCGTTAAACATCTGTAGGCAATCCCGTGGAGGGTGATAAGTCCCGAAGGAGTGTGAACTCGTTAAACATCTAAGAGTTTGAGTTAGTAAACTACGGAGGTAGTCAGAAAGCTCAGGGTCGGGTTGAGTAAGTAAACTACGTGGAGTAGTCAGAAAGCTCAGGGCCGAGTTGAGTAAGTAAACTACGCGAGGTAGTCAGAAAGCTCAGAAGTTGATAAGGAATTTCCCTAGAGAGGGAGAGTGGATGTAGGAGCTTGAGTCTCCGAACCACTATATATCGTTGTGTTGTTTACTGCTTTATGTTTATACTTGTCATATGCATTCGTTTATAAAGCATAACACACACATGAGTCAAAAACAGGCAAAATTGGTATCACTCTGCCCTCACCCCTGTTTTATATGCACCGAAATGAAACGTTTTGCTTCCGCACGCGCAAGATTGGTTTTTCACACCGGGACCAACAAGTGGTATCAGAGCAGGTACTCAACAGATCACTATTTTCAAAGTGATCGCCTGAGTTGATCTATTTTTTTAAAACCTGTCTCTAATCTGATATCAACAATGGTATCAAAGAAGCAGAAAATTTTACACAACAATGGAATAATAGAACTTTTCATTGATAAAGACCCGAAGGTCAGGTTACATTACAAGTTACAAAAGCAAGAAAACCTGGAGGTCAATACATAACTCTAAACCCTAAACCTTTAAGCCATAACCCTAAACCTTCATCCAAACCCAAACCCGATCTACAGGGAAGTGGTTAAGAGGAGGAAAGAGAGAGATTTTAAGATCTCACGCTCTCATTTTCCCCCACTTAACAGGGTGAGGGAGGCTTGAAAGGTAATCCTATGCCGCAAACTGATGGACTCTCCAATGGAGCGAGAGCGGCCTAGATAGGATTTTTAAGCCAGGAGACCCAAGAAGGAGTAGGTGGGCTCTCCAGCTGTTAAATGGTGAGTTGATATACGAAGATCAGCTATTGTCTGATCAAGATCGTATACCAAACTCACGTTCATTTTCAGACTAAGTCTGTTAATGGTAGTCACGTCAAAACGATAGACACACAAGGTGCATACGGTTAGGAGAGGTGTCTTCTCGATTCTTGCAACAAAAAAACCGCCATAATGGTGGTAGAGAAGCTTTGCAACGATCAGATGTGAAATCGTGACGATGATGATGAAAGCGACAATAAGGGATGAAAAGGGGTTGATTTGAGAAGATGAAATCATGGAAAAGGGGGTAAAAGTGTTTGCTTAAGTCTCACCGGAAACCAGGGTTCACCAGGATACATGATTCTACAAAGAAGATAAGTATGGTGAATGAGTTATGTTGTGTAAAATATTGGTCCAATTTTTAGAGGCCAAGCAAGGGTGCAGATGCAAATTCGAGTTCTCAAAGCCTTCTTAGAGAAATTTGCATCACAAGGATGACGATGTAGAAATCACGCTGACCGATAATTGATAAAGTTACGCGGATTGACATATCAAGGAGTGCGGGCGAAATCTACGCGATGTCAAATCGCACTAACTTAGGGGAAAGAGTCTACCACTCTGCAAGTTACGGCAAAGAATATCTTTCAAGAATCGACTTAACTGGCGAGAATCGATTAGGTCAAACAAAAAATCTTCATATCAAAAGCCGATATAATGAAGAAAAATCACCGAGCTTGAAAAATCGATATATATCGGTTTATATCGCTTGAAAGGGACTTCAACTTGAGGGGAACTCACGGAATCAAAAGTAGATGATTGAGATCGACGAGGTCGCAGACAAGACTGATCAAGATCAGATGAGTTCCAGAGTGAACTGATGAGCTGTGCAGAATCAGAAATGAAGAAAAGCTAAAGCCAGCAAATCAGAAGAGAAGGTTGCAAATCAGATGATGAGCGAAAAAGATCGATCAAAAATCGACGCGGATCGAGATCGATATGATAATGAAAGTAAAAGATCGATCGAGATCGACGTGATCAAGATCGATTTGATAAACCCGATATGCTAACCTCGATATAATAACCTGATGCTATTCTGATATATTGATCTAAAGATGTGTTGATCTAATCGATCGAATCGATCGATCGTAATGAAGAAATCGATAGCTTTGGGTAGAAGTGATCTGAGGCTCAGTAAGTAAAGAGAAACTGAGACTCAGTTTATAAGGTCAAAAGACCTAAAAGATCAGGAGGTCTGAAGTCAGAAGAAACTGAACTCAATCCAAGATGAGTGTCGAAGATGCCCGATCGACAAAATCCGTAGAAGAAGTAATGAGGAGCCGAAATAAGAAGAAGATCAAGACCAAGATCAAGACTTGTAATTTTTATGTTTTGTCTTTATTTCTTTGATAAGTTCATTGTAATCAGAATCGATAACATATAATCAATGAAACCTTTATCTTTATGCTCAAAGATAATACCTCATTATCTTTTTACATGTCTTTTTATTTTGATATGCCCGATTGAATGTCTCGATCCGATTGTATGCTCATATATAAGGGGGAAACTATATGATCTTATGGGAAATTGTTTAAGTATTTGGTAATGATCTATTTAAGAAAGATTCATTCTTGAAGAAGAAATCAATGAATGATTTAAATTGATTAGAGATTAACCATTCTTGTAATAGGAAAAACCTAAAACCCGAGTATAGGTTATATGTTTGTAACAAGATAGGGTTTGCATCATCAAAAAGGAAATTGTTGGGAAATAAATTTAATAAAGAGGATTTTGATTAGATCCCAAAACCCCGAAGTATGACATGTTCGGGATAATCTTGATAGATGAGTCGATTCGGGGTTTTAGAGTGTTAGGGATATTATCACGCACTGTGTATAGTCGCAGATATAGTACAAAAAGTTAGTTTCAAGACTCAAGAAGATTCGAGATACTTGAAGACTCAAGAGATACCGAGAATCAAGACTCGAGAAACCGAAGACTCGAGAACTCAAGACTCGTGAGAAATATCAAGGCACAAGAATTATCAAGACTCAAGAATGTACCGAATGCTCGATATATCCCCCGAATGTTCCGAGGCAATCAAATAGGAATATAGCCGTTGGAATCCAAATGGCGTGACCAACGAGGAAAGACAACTAGCCCTAAAAAGTCGCAGAATCTTACAGAGAATAGTTTGATTTGAATGTGATTCTCTCCAACGGTAACATTCAAATCCACACTATAAATACAAGATCTTCCGTCAAAATTATGTGTGGAGATTATGCACAAGATGCTACAGAGCCAAGAGCGTTATAGTCAAAGCATTCCCACCCTAGAACAAGTCTATAGATATACAAATATATTCAGTGAGTGTTCTAGAACCCAACCTAAGCAACCCACGACGATGTATCATAGCTTAGAGAGATTTTCCCAACCTTAGCATTGAGGCTAAACCATTGTAAGGGAAAATCTCACCATAGTTGGAGACAACAACCAAAAACCCAAACCCAAAGGTGAAGTGAGGTAGTTGTTAGGCAATCCCGGAAAGAGGGTGATAAGTCCCGATTGGAGTGTGAACTCGTTAAACATCTGTAGGCAATCCCGTGGAGGGTGATAAGTCCCGAAGGAGTGTGAACTCGTTAAACATCTAAGAGTTTGAGTTAGTAAACTACGGAGGTAGTCGTAAAGCTCTGTGGTCGGTTGAGTAAGTAAACTACGTGAGTAGTCGAAAAGCTCGGGGCGAGTTGAGTAAGTAAACCACGCGAGGTAGTCGTAAAGCTCGGTTGATAAGAAATTTCCCTAGAGAGGAGAGAGGATGTAGGAGCTTGAGTCTCCAACCACTATATATCGTTGTGTTGTTTACTGCTTTATGTTTATACTTGTCATATGCATTCGTTTATAAAGCATAACACACACATGAGTCAAAAACAGGCAAAATTGGTATCACTCTGCCCTCACCCCTGTTTTATATGCACCGAAATGAAACGTTTTGCTTCCGCACGCGCAAGATTGGTTTTTCACACCGGGACCAACAAAGTATATCTCATAAATTCAAGAAGATCCAAATCTTGGTTTCTTTTCTCTTAAAATTTCGAAATATCCCATAACAAGAGGAGTTGGGATTTTTGTGGAATATTTTAATTATGGAGAAAATAATATATGAGATATATTCAAGATTTCTTGGAGATCAAGAAAAAGATTTTCCCATATTATTTTTATCCCAAAATTTCGACCAAGCCCCCCTCTATAAATAGAGGATGATTCTTTCATCCCCAGCTGTAATTCCATGTGTTGAAAAAATTAGAAATCCACAAAGGTGGTGCAACATATAATTTATTTTTCCTTTTGTTAATTGTTCGCGAGCATCCTACCACCGGATTGACGAGCAAGGACTTGGGAACACTTGGGAAGGTCTTTTGGTGTGTTCGTGTCAACAAAGTCCATTGTCATTCCAAAAGGTTAGTTCACGTAAACCCGTAGCAATTCCGCATCGTAGGGATTTATGAACCGCTTATATATCATGATTTGTTGTTGAATTATTATTTGAATTAATATAGGATTAATTCATGCTGGTAATAATTGTTATAATTAAATTTGTATTTAAATATTCATCACGAATAGATCCGGGCAATTAATTCCCCAACAAAAGGAAGAACCCCCACTAACCACTATATCAAGGCCTATTGGACTGACTCCTTTCTGGAAGCTTTCAGAAAAGCTAGAAACACCCTCGTTCACCAACCAAATCCACCCTCTACAAGATACCTCCCTGACCGTGAATCCAGATACCCTCCATGCTACACCATAATGGTTGATGTTGCCTTCAATGATCAAAAAATGGCCTACTCAACCGCGTATTCTATTTTTGACCCGGGGAGCAAACTCTATGCAGCTGGATTTCACAAAATTAAACCCGCTGGGACCGTTTTGGCTGCCGAACTGAATGCTATACTTGATGGGCTGACTTTCTGGATCAGTCACAACAATGAACCGGCCAGACTCCTCTCGGACTCCACCGACGCAGTCAATGCTATACGCTCTAGCAAATCTTACCGGGGGCTAGAAGAAGACCTGGTAAACACTACTCACAACCTGATCACAGACACCTCAGTGAAAGGAGTCTGCTACTGCCCTAGAACCAGCAATACTCTGGCTCACAACCTGGCGAAAACTGCTACCTCTTCTCCCGCTCCTCAAGATTGGATAGGCGAGAATTTACCTAGACACTTGCAGTCTATTGCTCTCGATCTTCATACCTGAGGATCGTCCTGTTGAGCTCTCAAAAAAAAAAATCAGATAAAATAAATTAAATGTATAAATAAACACGGCGTTAAATTTTAAAATCTCAAATTCAGCACCGAAACCTCAAAATAAACGTTTTGATTATGACTCGCAAATTTGATCCACAAATCACAATCAAGAATTCTCATTCCTTTTCATCTTTTGTATGTAATATTTTTTTGTGTGTAAAATTGCATCGTGCATAATACATTAAAATAGATAAATTGAAAAATTTGTGGTGCAATCAATTTCTAATTAAATTGAGTTGAGCGTGAATTAAATTGCACGAATTTAAAATCCATGTAAATTTGTACAGAGGGTCAAAAGTAATTCTTAGTATTTATCCAAATTTAAAAAAAGAAAAAAAAAGACCTAGAGTAATTCACATTGAACGTATCTAGTGAATCAACTCCAATGGAATATAACTAATAGGTACATTTCAAAATTGTAAATTACTAATAGGTATAAAATGATTACATACACATAAATGTATTTTACACTTTCACGTGCAATTTTGATTATATATGTATATATGCAATCTCATTTGTACCTGTTAATAATTGGGTTAATTGCAATACTGGTCCCGTGTGAATATACCCTCACGAAATTGGTCCTTTTTTCGACAAAAACGATCCCATACTAATTTTCCGTCTAAAACTAACGGTGGAAAGCGCGTGTGGTGCACGCGCCCGTTAAATCCCTCAAAAAATCAGAAATCAAAAGCAGAAATCAGTTGGCTTTCTCTCTCTTCACTCTTCTCCCACACGTCTCCCACACGAAAGAAACCCTTCTTCTTCCTCTTCGCATCCACACCAAAATCACACTCAAATCCACTCCGAAATCTGAAATCATGGTGAAGAACACAAATCCCACATAACCCGTAAGATTAAACCTACAAAAATCGTATCTAAAAAACCAAAAAAAAAATTGCAAATCGCACTCAAATCGCAAATCGGCAGCGAAAATGTTGCGACGAGGGAAAGAGAAAGCTGCAAGGCCTCCTCCACATCGTAAGTTTCGACGACTTAGGTTTTTTTCGACGATTTAGGGGTTTTCCATTTTTTTTCAATTTTTAGGGTTTTATGACTGCAAAAGGGGTTTTTATAGGAAAGGAAGTGAATTTATGTGAGTTTTGGATTCTTGTTATAAATAGGAAGATGCATGAATAGGGGGTCAGGGGGTTGGGCGAATGTATCTCGGTTTCACATGTTGTACGAATTTAAGGAGTTTTGGATTCTTGTTATAATTTATTCCTTGTTAGGGTAGTGGGGAACATATGTGTTTGCTGTATTGGATTTTTTTTTTTTGGTGGTCCACCATTGTTAAATGCTTACTGTTGTAGTCAATTGATGTAGTCAATGTCTGAATTTAATATGTTTCCTTATTTGTCTTTTATAGGTGGAAAGCAGGTATTGTACACCTTGCACATGCATCATGGGGGAACAATATCTGAGGAGGATGGAAAGTATAAATATGAAGGGGGCACAGTAAGTACATTTGACTATGTAAATTTGAAAGGGCTTTCAACTGAACTATTTGATGGGTTAGCTGCACAATTAGGGTTAAGTAGTCTGAAAAAAAAGTATTATAGGATGAATAGTCTGAATGAATTAAGTCCAGTTTATCTAGGATGTGAATTGTATTTAAGTCTTAATACTAAGACACTTGAGGTTGATCTATATGTTGTGGCTGAGGATGATAGATCTAGGGATGTTGAACAGGAAAAATCTATGGATGTTGAACAGTGAAAATCTATGGATGTTGAACAGAGGAAATCTATGGATGTTGAACAGGGGAAAGGGAAAGTCACTGATAAGGGGAAGGTTGCTGATGATGTTAGGGGAAAAGGGAAACTCATTGATAAGGGGAAAAGAAAGCTTATTGATGAGTCTGATGATGCTATTATTGAGGATTTGGGTAATTATGAGTAGGAGTCAGATTTTGGGATGGGGGGAGATGAAAGAAAGAAGGAGAGGCGGATATGGGATGGGGGGCAGATTATGAGGACAGTGACTATGTGATGGGATCTGATGATGAATATAGTGACTTGGATGATGCATTATTTGACAAGAATATTGATATGGAGGTTGAGTGGTCTGGTATAAGTAAGGAAGTTGAAGAAAAAGTTGAAGTAGTACGAGTCTTCCACCGATGAGTTTGAGGGTAGTGAAGATGAGGGTTTTGAAAGTGATTTGGGGGTCTAATGATGAAAATTTTGAAAGGAGGTTGAATAATAGCTTTAAAAGCTCTCATCAGATTCAACCCTAACTTTTTATTGGGCAAAATTTCAACAGAATAAGCAAATTGTTTAAGGATCAAAGGAGGTCTCATGGTGTTGTTCACAAAAGGAATGTCAGAATAACAAAAATGACAAAAGGAGGATTTATGCTAGGTGTTTAGACTGTGATTGGTTTATAAATGCTCTGAAAGTTAAGGATGAAGAGTCTTTCCGGATCGTGGAAGTTCTGTAATGATCACACTTGTCCGGGGCTTTTGCGTGTGGAGTCCGAACTCCACTTGGATGTCAAAGAAATATATTGAAGACTTTAGGTCGATCCCAAGAAGGATGTAGATGGCTTGTAAACACAAGCCAAGAGAAACTCAAGTTCATGTCTCAAAGCACCTAGCATATAGAGCTAAAATTAAGGCAAAGGCACTAATTGAAGGTAGCTTTGAGAAGCAATATGACTTGCTTTGAGATTATGCAAATGCTCTGAAGGCTAGGAATCCAGGGTCAACCATTAAAATTTGTGTGGATGAAGGGGCTGATGGCAAGAACAAATTCAGCAAGCTATATGTGTGCTTCCAAGCATTGAAACAGGGGTTTCTGTCTGGGTGTAGACCTTTTGTTGGTGTAGATGGGACATTTCTGAAAGGCTTGTATGGTGGAGTGTTATTAACAGCTGTTGGTGTTGATCCAAATGACCAGATCTATCCAATTGCTTATGCAGTTGTGACTACTGAAAACACAGAAACCTGGACATGGTTTTTAGGGTTATTGAAACAAGATCTCAACATTGTGGAAGAAAACCATTGGACCTTTGTCTCTGATAGACAAAAAGGCTTGTTAGCTGCATTTGAAACAGTGATGCCAGGTTGTGAAAACAGATTTTGTGTGAAGCACATGCATGGAAACATGAAGCAAGCTGGTTTCAGGGGCACTGCTTTCAAAAATGCATTGTGGAAATGTGCTAGAGCAACCACAGTACCTCAGTTTCCACAAGCAATGGAGGAAATTGGACAGATTGATCAGAAATGTTTAGAGTGTTTACAAAAAAAATACCGCGAAGGGCTTGATCTAAGTCACACTTTGACCCATATCCCATGTGTGACCTACAACTAAACAACATTTGTGAGTCATGGAATGGGGTACTAGTGGAAGCTAGAAAGAAGCCAATCATAACAATGTTGGAGTGGATAAGGCAGAGCTTGATTAAAAAGTTACAAGAGAACAGAGATAAGTGTGAGAGGTTGTGGGAAGGCTTTCTAATTTGCCCATCCATCAAGAAAAAATTGACTAGGAGGATGGCAAAAGCTACTGAGTCTACTGCAATCAAGTTAAACTCTGTGTTGTATGAGATTGATTGTTTTGCTGGAGGAAAGTTTTCAGTGGACATAAAGGGAAAAAATTGCAGTTGCAGAGTGTGGGATCTTACAGGAGTGCCATGTAGGCATGCAATGAAAGCAATTGCTGCTGAGAGGTTAAACCCTGATGAGCTTGTTGCAGAATGCTATACCATTGAGACATATAACAGAGTTTATATGTCAGCTATGCAACCAATGGTTGGAGTTGACATGTGGGAGAAGACAGGGTACATACCACCACTCCCACCACACTTTGGCAAGAGAAAGAAAGGTAGGCCAGCAAGAGCAAGAAGAAGGGGACCAGATGAAGAACCCTCTAGTGGAAGAGGAAGAAAGAAGAAAAAATGAAAAGAGGTAATGCCTAGACAACCATTCAAAGTGAAATGCAGCTTTTGTGGTCAGCCAAGTCATAATGAAAGGACATGTCAATGGAAAAAGTTTGCTGAAGAGTTTCCACTTGATGTGAGTTTTATTGACTAATCTGTAATTTTTTTCTTATTATACTTGATGTTTAAGTTGCTAATATTTCAATTTATCTGATTTTTAGAATGAAATGAATGTACAAGCTGATGACATTCACCCTGTGGTAGCTGATGATATTCCCCCTGTCACTCAAGAATCACAAGTGAGTACTCTTTCTTTGTCAATAGTAATTTGCAACATTTGAATGTTATAACAATTGTACATTCTGTTATTTTTCAGGAAAATCAACCAATTGAGGAGGATATTGCACAAGTTGGAGAAGAAATGACACAAGCTGATGACATTCATCCACTCACTCAAGAGTCACAACCTGTACCTACAGTGAGTTGAATTGCACTTCCTTCTTATATGAAATTCACACACTTCTTCAATTTGTAATTTTTATCTTTCACTTTTCATTAGGAGCTTCTACCTAGGACAGGGGACACTGTTCAGGAAAATCCCTTGCCTAATGTAGTTGAAAATCTTCAGCAAGTAAGTCATCTTTATTTTTCAAATCTTCAGCAAGTGTCATTTCTTAATTGTAGGAAAATCCCTTGCCTAATGACACTTTACTCTTAATTGTAGGAAAACAGACCAATGGAAAGTTATTTTATAAAAACCAACTGTTTCAAACTACCAAGACCAGTTGGACAAAATCAGAGCTCCAGCTCCAGCTTCAGCTTTAATCCTCCAAGGTTTGGGCCTAACATCAGAGCACCAACTCCCATGACTTTCCACCCTAGTGAGAGTATGTACCCTGAAAGGGGTAGTGGGCCATCTGCTCCAGTTCCAGTGATAAAGATTGGAGCCAAAAAGTATGTTACTATGACAAATTTGGAGGCTTCAATGGCTGAAGGGTCCAAGAAGAAGAACAAGAAGAAACCTGAAAAAAAGTAATACTTTGTCTCTGTTTTTCTATGTTTCAGTAAATACTTTTGGATATTTGGGAATTTTAGGGTTGTTTTGTGCTAGACAGAAAACAATGTTGCCTCCTGTGTGCCTCTTTTTGTGTTTTTTGTGATTTTGAGGAGGAGGGTGATTCTGTCTTAGATGAAACAATGCATTTTCTGCTGTTTAGGTTCATTTAGTTATCTGATTTTTGTGAACTTTTGGGCAGGTTTATGTTGTTTTTGTGGTATGAAATTGTAAGCCCATATTGAATTGATGATGATTTTGTGCTATACAATCACTGGTTTTTGTGGTTTTTGTGATATGATTTTGTGCTTGTTTAGTTTGGTTAGTTGTAATGTCATTAGGATTTTAAAGTGAATTGAAACTTCATTAAAACAACCATGATACTATTAGGTGCTTTAATTTCCACCTCGAACTGTTCTGTTAAAAAACCTACTTTCTACTTGTGTGAAGATTTTGAGCTTTCAGCTTCTCCACATGTAATTGGATAACTCAAAACCATCACATAAGTAAGAAAATGGGCCTTTCAACCAAACACATTATCAACAGTTCGAGGTGCAAAACCCGTCAAAAATTAGCAACGACGCTTTTCAGTTGACTCCCAATTCACTTTCCATTAAGAGTGAAGGATGAAAATAATAACAAACATTATAAGAATCTACATTGACCATCGGAAGACCCATAAATCATCTGATGGATGAAGTCTATCATTTAAAACTATTGTGAGATTTTATTAAATAGGAGTGAGAAGAGAATCTATCCACACTAATGGGCATACAAGAGAAATGGAATTGTGGTGAGTTATTTTTATTTAATTATAGCTTTTTATTTCTTAATATCCAATATAAATAAAGAGGAATGAGGGTAAACCGGTAAATAGTAGTAAAAATGGATGAGTGAATGTTATAAAGTGTAATAATTTGAGTGATTAAAGAGATATGATGTGGGGGAGAAAAGTGGTCGAAAATTCATCCAACCATTATGTGTTACGCATCACTGTCTTGATCAGAGGCAATCGGAATAATCTCATCAATCTACCTGTCAAAAAAAGTTTTACATAAAATCATCCTATAGATAATAAAATTACAAGAGAAATGCAAGAAACAAACAAACTTGCAGCTATAACTGGACATGATCTCTCAAATTTAATAAAAAAAATATGCAACATCTCATAAACAAGTAACAAAATTTGACAAGAGAATAGTAGGAATCATGTGCCTTCTCTTTTCTTTTTCTGCAGATGGAAATGGGGATTTGTGTAAGTATTTATAGAATGTGATGTGCCCTAATTCCAAGTGATGGTGGATTGATGGGTTGATTGAAGCCCAATTAGCTTAATTGCAACTTGCAACATGCATGTTAGCCCAACATAAAAGTATTGAGATACTTGTGAATATATCGATGGATTTGTATATCAAATCTAGATTAAGTACCTTAAAAATAATTTATTTTAGAATAGGTTTTCTGCGCACTAAATGCGCTGTAAAACTCAAGTGCATTTTTAAATATTCTAGCAACACTAATGTTTTAGAATATGAATTGGTATAATTTAATACACCTATAAATTAAATGAAATGCACATTATTAATTAATAAAAATATATATGTCATTGCTGCAAAATTAAACGCATATAGATATAGCCAAATAAATTTCTAATACTCTCTTATTTACTAGATCATATGCTGGAATACTTTAGGCCTATATAAAATCACCCAACTTTCAAGTTTCAACCAGTTCCAAAAAAAAAAAAAGTGGGGGGGGGGATAATGAAACAACAGATGTTTACTTATATTTCAATTGTTATCATCATTATAGGTCACCACATCTGCAGAAAACGATTAAAATCAACATACTTTACAAATTATAAAAATATAAGAAATATTGGACAACCTCATAATATACCACAGTTGGAACCTTTTAGCTACAAACAGAGATGGAAACATCACATGGTCTAAATCTGTAAGGCAAAGCAGATAATCCGATGAAAACAGCATAATGTACAACGACGTTTTAGTTTCAAACGAACAAGATCAGAAACTCATGATAAATAAGTTTACAGTATCCGCTTCAATTCAGAGGATTATATAGCTTGAGATTTCTGATTTAACAATTAGATTAAATACTGGTCTGTCAAGTTTCTCCCAAAACTTTCTTTATATCACCCTGTAATCATAAACGCAAAGAAGCGTGTGAGACGAGCGGAAACAGGCCAGGTTTATATATACATAATATACGGTTTTCATATGGAGCAAGATGGTGGTTTCTTATGAAGCCCAAACCTGCATAAAACACTTGTACCATGCTATAGAGTGCAGGTGTTGGGCTCCATAAATATATATATATATATATGTGTGTGTGTGTGTGTGTGTGTGTGTGTGCGTGCGAGCGAGCGAGAGGGGGGTGGGGGGACCTCAATTGCGAATGGTGAGGTAGACGGAGCATAACGTTTGATAACGTGGCCATCTTTGTCAACTAAAAACTTGGTGAAGTTCCATTTTATATGAGACCCAAACCAACCACCTTTGCTTGCTTTAAGAAAATTATAGGCGGGTGCTGCATTTGGCCCGTTTACTTTTACCTACCAGGAAAACATCAAAAGAATGGTAAACGGGGAGAAACATGAAGTGTATATAGAAGACTGCTATGTTAATTACAAAACAAAAACTTAGTATGAATCTGGTTCACAGATATGTGATTCGTGAACTCTATTGACCCTACTCAACAAACCTAAACGGATCGTATATTCAAATTTTGTTAGCCCCATTTTGTAAATGGGTCAAAATGGAACAGTGTTCACGTGAAACAAGATCATACAAGTGTTTCTTTAATTAGAAACGGGTTGAACTTCCTGATGAATACCAAGCTGAGTAAAATGTTGTCACAAAGCGATAAGCCTTGTATGATTTTACATAATAATTGATCCCTACACTATTATCACACTACCAGTTTTCTACTTCCCAAAAAACAGGACCGTAGGGCACGTAGCTCGATCCAATCCAGAAAAATCAGAGAAAGGAGTCGTATCATACTTTTAACAGTAATAATGGTAGATCTTGCCACGACAAATGGCCTTACTGTGGGAGAGGGAAGAAATTATGAATTTGGAGCATTAAATTCTGCCCCCACATTAAGATGATTTTAGAAGAACAGTGAAACTTAATTGAAAGCAGTATGGGGCCAGATTACCTAACAAGTTGATTGGCCATATAAAGAACTTATATTTCATACATATTTATGAAACTATAAACCAACTACCTAACACCATGATCAGCACCACCTGTAGGCCACATGCTTTAAAGAAAAATAAAAAAGTGGAAATACCTACATAGAAATTGCTTTCAACATATAAAAAGATCAGGATGCCAAATCTCTATCTTATGCCTAAAAAAGATGTGAACTTGATTTCACTTTTCATTCAATATACATATGGCCTTAATTTTGCGATAAGAAAAAAATTACACTAAAGTACGCTTTTCCAAGAGAAAACCGAGAAAACCAACCAGGATATACATTCTCACCACCAACACCAGATAGTAAGATCAAGACCTTATAGGTTAATTTCATATTTTGGTTGATAAATTGTTTAAAAAATCATATTATTCTATTAAAATATCCACTCTATGTTGGCTAATCCTGCAGGCCATAGGCCGAGTTTACTGAAAGAAACCCAAGCTTAACTCAGCATCTGCACTTTGTTACAATTGTTCGCTGAAAATGTTTAAGACAAACGTTTTGAGTAATTGTTTGCAAGACTTATCTAAATGTTCCATGGAGTACTTTGATGTTCCATATGCTTGTAAAGTTGTACTCAATATGCAATTCACCAACTCATGGTCCTTCACTAGTATATAGTGTGTATCTACTACCTATTGTCCATTTCCAGATTAAGTATTTCAAGCCTTAAGCTACTTTGAATGACACTTGGATGATATAACTTGTATGGCAAATACTTCTATGCACCAGTTGCATCGTGCAACTCAAGTGCAATTCTAGATGGTACTAACTAAAAGGTATTAGTTGGTCAGTATTAGTTGTTTTAACCAAACAGTATTAGTTGTGCACCATTTGCAAGTGTTACTCAACTTCTATGATAGGCTTGAGAATGCATTTTGTACATGAACTAGTTTTACATTTTTAAGTCATAACCACAGATTCAAATCATTCATTAGTGTTTTATGCATTGGTATCTACTCCATATAAGGCCAAGCTCTTGAGCATTTCAGTTAACCAGCTAATAACATCCATATTTGGTGTTAACCCACTCGATTCTCTAGAAGTAAAGAACTATATCTCTGTTTTTTTTTTCCTAATACTTCTTTCAGTACCAAAAACACACACCGAAATTGTATCTTTAAGGAACTTATTATCCACTACACATAGTATTACATCAGTGGGATCTCCATATACGTATACCTTGAATAAACACAAAACTTAAAGAAATCCCATCAAATAAAACCAACGATCATAACTTCAATCAGAAGTGGCATCATATATTCAATAATGTTGTAATTAAATGAAACAGCTCACCTTTTGAAAGATGGGATATTCAGCCTTGAATCTTGTGCAAGCAAATTGCTCCGCTTCTTGGCTAGTTCCTGGCTCTTGAGACAAGAACTGATTGCATGGAAACGCCAATATCTCAAAATCTGAAATAAAATACCACATTAGAAACACCAAATTCACACATTATCACAAGCTGCAGCATTTCTAAACCCCCAGATACAAAATAATATAAAGCTTAAACTCATCTTTTTCCTCAACTTAAAACACTGGATAAGATAAGAACATAAATTGATAAATAACAATAATCAAAAGGACAAATAAGGAGAAATTTAACAAACCTTTATCCTTGTACCTAGAGTAAAGCTCAGTCAATTGGGTGTAATTTGCGTTTGTGAACCCACTGTTTCATGGAAAATAAAATAAATTACCCCATATAAAATTAAAAATAAAAAACCCTTACAAAAGATAACAAAATCCAAAAAAAAAAAAAAGAAGATGAAGAAGAAGGGACTCACCATTTGGAAGCAACATTAACAACAAGCAACACCTTCCCTTTGTAATTACTCAGGTTCACATCATTACCTTTACTATCCTGCTAAAAATTATTGCAACTTCAGAAATTTCTCAAAAAATTTATCCACCCATTCAAGCAAAACCTTTGAACATAAAGAGAAAAGGGAAAAAGATTCAACCTTGACACTGAATTCGTGGATGGATTTTTCTGGGACTGAAGAAGAAGCTCCCATTTCTCTCTCTCTTGTGTTCTTTCTAATATCTGTTACGTATCTAATTTTTGAAAAACTGGGTTTCAAGTGTGAAACAGAGGAGTGGTTTCTTGAATCGTGCAAATTAGGCAACTCATGTTTATCATATTACAGCTTGTGTGTTGAATTGTTTGAATTCAACGTGCGAGTGATTTATCTTCTATTTCGCCCCAACATCAAAGTAATTGTCATGGGTTGTCATTTATTATCTTTTAATTTTGCAATTTCAAAAATAGTTTTTATTTCTCCAACATATATGTAGTGTCTTGTTATTATTATTTTATTCTATTTCTTTTGTAAAGTTGTTTGAAGCAGCATTTCCTTTAGCTTTGTAAAGTTGCACTTTCTAATTTTCATTTACTGTATTAATAAAAAGATTACTAATATAATATGTTGACTGAAAGCAACTCCAGCAGGATTTCACGATGGAGTAAAACGCTATAATGTGTTCTCCAACAAGTACTCTATACCAACTCTATAATAGAGTTTTACATCATTGTGAAATTGTCCAACACTATATATAGCGCAAGGATAAAGTAGCGTTACCTGCGATATGTTTACTTTTTTTTTTTTTTTATAATTTGTATTAGTAATCAAATTTTCAATTTATATTTTTTATTAGTAATTCAATTTTTTACTTAACATTATAAATTTCAACTTATATTTTTTCTTCTCCATTAGTAAAAAATAAATTAGTATTATAATTTTAAATTATAAAGTAATTTAAAAAATAATGTGCAATAAATTAAAATAATATACTTTAATCAAAAGATAACATAAAATTGCATAATAAAATGATACAAACATTAGAGATGCAGATGCACATTTCGCACTCTGGAATGCACTAATTGATCATCTATGGGAAGAATATTCCAATATAGAATAATTAGTGTATATCGTTTCGTTATTTATATTGTTCTTGTAATTTTAATTTCCTTCGTAATTTAATTTTTCTTGAAATATTATGATGAATTTTCAATTTTAATTTGCATAAATATTTATGAAGGATACATATTTTCTAAATTTAGTCAAAATTTTAAATATAAAAAAAAATAATGCTTTATTATTTATATTAAAATTAGTGTTAAAGTGTATTATAATTATAAATAATTATAGCATAATAATAAAAAAAATCATTTAATAAAGAATCTATATGAAATATTATGTTTTAATGCAAAAAGTAATGCAAACTGCTAGAGATATAATGATGACTGTATAATAGAGTAGTGCTGAATTAACTCCAGAATAGCGTTGCTGGAAATGGTCTGATGATTTTGCAACGGATGTTTTTATAACATGGAAGATACACTCCCTAAAAGTTCATTTTATATAAATGTTATGATGACTTTTGAGATATTCAACAGTGAATACTGATATTATTCAACACAAACCATTGAATTACAATTACACAACCCATAAGGGCCATAACGTCCCTTTGCATCAAAACAGCCAAGCAAACAGAAGGAACAAAATCTGCATTAACGTAGAAAACAATCAATTAACAATGCCTATATTCACACAGCGCGAATCATTCTCAACCCGGGGGATGTAGAAATACCCGAAACGCATAAGATGGTCGATATTTTAACAACAGATAAGCGCTTGAAGAGAGAGAACCGGGGGAGAAAGCAGAGATCCTACAAATACATTACATTTCATCTCAACAAAATTTGGGAATAATTATAATGGATGCAGAGATGTAGGGGCAGCCTCTGATGATCAATTCATTTAGCAACTTGAGAGAGAATAGCTGCATTATGATTTACAATCGAACCGAAAAGCAAGCTGGCTGGCTTTTTTTCCTTGGGCAACAGCAATATCAGTAGCTACAGAGAAGTGGGCAAAAAAGCAAATATGAATACATAGATGAATAAAGTAAGGAAAATATTGAAAAAAGATAAATACCATTTGAAGCTGCTGCCGAACAGGAATCATCTTGGTCGCCAGAAGTTAGGACCTAAATACGAAAAAACCAATTAAACGGTTAAAAACCTAATACAGAAGAAAACCTGCTTAACTTAAGTTGGTCTAAATTAGCAGTACTAACTTTATATGTACATCCTCTAAACTCGTTATCATTTGAATTACAAGATAAATTCTATTACAAGAATGATAATCCACTTGGTAAACATATAATTTTGTTAAAAATTTTGAGGTGGTGTCACAGTGGAGATTCTAGTTGGTGCTTCCAGTTAAAAAATAAAAATGCCAACATGTCAGCACAAGAAACCTACCACATTATTGTATATGGATTCCAAACATATTGATTTCACACATTTTTTAAAGCAATCAGATTGGAAGTCAATTTGCAAAAAAGTTAACTAAATCAAACTAACTTCTACTCTCAAACAGAGATAAATGGCACACCTCTATTTGATATAGAAACAGGACCTTCAGAAGGTGGTCTGTAATTGAAATGTCTGTGGTTCATGGGCCGGGGAGGAAAATTCCACCTGTTGTTATTGAATGCTGGCTCACGAGGTGGACCATTATACGACATGGGTGGATGACCCATCTTGCCATCATCGGGATAGCATGGACCTGGAGAGAAGAAAGGTTCAGAATCACGACCAGAAAAAAAAATATATATACTAAAATTCAAGCAAGGAAAGCCTCAAGTTATTACCAGAGATTGATTGAAATGGAGGCCTCCAGCACTCCCCTATATTATCACGTGGCACAAATTTATTTCTGCCACGATCCCTATAAAAATTTTCATTTTCTGCATTACGGGTATGGAATCTGTTAGAATGGGAAGGTGGTGGAATATCCCTCCATGATTGCATTCGTTGTTCTTGGACGTCTTTAAAATTGATCTGAAGGAGCGGATGAGGAGGTCGCAAAGTGAAAACCCTTGCCAAAAGAATCATTTCGTGGAGTTCCGTTAGAAGCTCGATTAGATAAATGGGAGGTGGATCGATCACTGGGCATCTCCCTGGGCACCTGAGCTCAAATCTTTATTTTCACGAAACACGATGATGAACAGTATCAGTAGCTGCTGTTGGCTTGACTCTTGGAAGCTGGTTGGAAGTGTTGTCCTGGAAATTTCTGTTGAAATTCTGCAGATGCACAGACTGTGTCAGCAATAAAAAAATTTAGGGTGTGTTTGATTTGGGATTTGAAATCCGGATTTGGGATCTCGAAATCTAAATGCTGTTCTAGTTTGGGATTTTAGAATCTGGTTTTCTGAAACGCCATATATTCACCCCTACAAATACCAATAAATCCTACAGTACCATTTTTTCTCCATCACACTCTCTCCAATGACTTATTAATGCAAATATGATTTTTTTTATTCCCACTCATCTTATATTTATCACTTTTTCTCACTTTATAACTTCCAATAGAACATATTATTATTACACATCATCCAATCATTATAAAGTTAAATCCTACCCTACTATAAATCTCAAAACAAGCACACACCATTACTATTATCAGGATTTTGCAATCCAGATTTCAAAATCCATTAAATCCCAAATCAAACATACCCTTAATCATGAATTTATGCAGTGATCATAGTGCAGCCAGGATAGGGAAAAAGAAAACCTGACAACTTGAATGTGGTTTAGATTCAGGACCATTGGAAACCGAATTATGAGGAAAAGCAGATCCTGCAGGTGGATGGAGTTGGGGTGGGGGTAGGGGAGACCTTGATACAGGTGCATATGTCGTTGCTTGATCCTTAGGTTGATGAGGGTCTTGTGGCCCATAATGGCTATCAGATTGATGATTTGGCTTTTTGGAATTAGTAACTTCAACTTGGCAATAGGGAGACACATCCTCCATTTCAAGCTCGCCATCAACATCTTCCAAGATGTGGCTGCGCTTCTCGACTGTTGAAATCAGATTCCTTTCACCATCGTGATTTCCATCATTATGTTCTGGAGTAACAGCCTCAAAACTCTCTCCATCCGAATCAATTCCACCGTCATCATCCTTCAGCATAGGTGGCATACAGAAACCAGGAAGCTGAATGCTTGAATTGCTAAACAAAAAAGGATGAATCACATTTATAATGGTCCAAATTGAAGAGTGCAACCGTGAACCTTTCATTTGAGTTGAAGTTAGAGGAACCAAATTACCTTCCATATTCATCAACCAACATACCCTCCATTTCTCTTATAGGATCATCAAAGGCCCTTTCATTTCTTAAAGGCCGTTGTGAGCCAACAATAGGATAAGAAACACCACAAAGGGCATCAAGCTCTCGAATATGGTGGCGGATTATTGGTTCTGGAAGGATCTTCCTTTCCTGCCACACTCTCAAAACCTATCCATCAAAACCAGGAAAAAAGAACGTCAATCAACATATCTATTAAACATATAAAAGTACGTACATAAGCAAGCAAAAGGCCAATGGGTACGCTCAACTCACTTTCAAACACTGCCTATGATTCTCATGAGAAGCACTATTAGGAGGAGCAGCAGCTAACAATAAACGGGGCAAAAATGCCTGGATAGCGGAGGGATACACACCACCATCCCCTGAAAGCAACAAACATAATTCAGCAAAAATGCAATAAAATGCTAAAAGTCTACAATATTGAGGTATATCGAAGGACACACAATAAGATGACCAAATATACTAACAGGACAACTTACCTTTGATGCCGCGAGAGCACTGAGTGATAGAATCAACAAGGAAAAACAAATCAACTTTTTTGTGCGAACTTGACTCACTTTCCAAATTACGTGCCAGTATTTCCACCACCTAGAGCCAAAAAAATTAAAAAATTGAACACGCAAGTCACACTAATAATATCAAAAGTCATGATCTCCATGCATACACACTCCATAATATATCATCAACCAGAAAATTTTGTTATAAGATTATGCTATGATTCTGTCTTTATTGTGTTTCCTAAGTTATGATTCTCTCTTTGTTATGTCACCTAATAGGCTTTCTATGTTTAGTAAATCAGATCGTTGTTATTCTTTCTTTGCTTTAGATTGTAATCCTATGTCTTTCTCCCACTATAAGTAGGGGAATCTTCTACCTCAGTCTAAACCATATGCTTATCACTCCAATACATGTCTCTATTTTCTTCTATTTGACATATATTAAATCATGTAGGAGAGTAGGACATAGAGTACAAACCAAGTGTTCCTACAGACAGATCAACCACAGAAGCCAAGTAGTAACAAAATTAAACAACACCCAAAAGAGCACCAAAAGAATATAATGGGAATTATTCATCTTATAACTTTTTCATTCATTTTCTCAAAGCAGATCGTATGCCCATTGCCATGCTTGATTCTTCTTCTTAACATACCTACATGTGTAATTTAAGAGCACAAATGGAATGCATATGTCACATCATTTTGGTCTATCAAAAGGTGCACAAAATGAAAATAAGCTCAATGAAGGAGAATCACCAGGCAGTCCATCAATGCTATAATAATTACCATAATACAAATATAAGATGTCTATCACTGAATACACAAGGCATTATAAGGTAGTTAAAAGCGCTCGCTTTGTCGCTTAAGCGGCTGAAGCGGAGCGGAAACTATTGATGCCGCTTTGATCACTATCAAGCGGAGCGATTTTAATTGCTGCGCCACTTTTTTCTCCAATTCTGCTCAATATCTGTTATCTGCCACTTTTATCTCTGTTATATTTTTTAATATTATTTCT
The DNA here is from genome assembly GCA_037126765.1 of Stenogyne calaminthoides. Taxonomy (NCBI): domain Eukaryota; kingdom Viridiplantae; phylum Streptophyta; class Magnoliopsida; order Lamiales; family Lamiaceae; genus Stenogyne; species Stenogyne calaminthoides. Next base: position 34,790,197 of record JBBCBC010000021.1, read on the forward strand.
CATCCCTATCCACTTAATATGACCGCCTCTTATTTAATATTACTAATAACTAAAAGCCCAACAGCCCATTGAATAAGATAAGTAAAGCCCATACTTAAAAGCCCAAGTAAATAAACTAAGAGATAATTATTAGATATATTTAGAATCAGAATTGCGAATCAGACTCGCGGGAATTCAGAAAGGAGCGCGAAAGGGTTTACTGTGTAAGAGAAGAACAGCGCGCAAACGATCAAACAGAAATCCCAAGTAAGTCTTTCTAGACTCTTTCTTCTTTCCTTTATTTTAAGAAAAGGATCAACACAGCCTACATATTCAATAAAATTCCAGAATTTTAGAAGTTGCAATTTTTCCCTTCTTTAATTCTTCTTAGCCTGCTGTTAATTTTTTCTTTTTTCTATTCAACATTATTTACTTTAGAAATTATGAGACTCGTCATTATGTTATGTTTCCAGAAATATAGAAGTCTATATTCTGTTTTTTAAGTCAAGAATGTTCTGTTTTCAGAACTTTATTTTCAGTTTATGTATAAAACTGATTTTAGAAGTCATTAGGATGACTATGTTCTTTTTCCTGAAAATTTAGAAGCTGAGAAGGTGAGAAATATACTTATTGATACTTTATTGTGCAGTGAGATGGATAGTCCAAGTGCAACACAAGGTGATAATAGTTCTAGGTCTTCAAACAAGACAGATCCTGCTTGAAGTATAATGTGTTGCAGGATCCAAAGAACCCTACTTCTGTAATATGCATGTACTGTGATAAAGTTACAAATGGGGAATTTTCAGAGCAAAGCAACATCAAATTGGTGACAATCAGAATGCCAAGAAATGCCTAAAGTGTCCAGAATATGTTAGGAAAGAACTCAAAGACTTTATGGACAAGAAGGTTGAAGACAAACTAAACTATGACAAGGTGCCTAATTTTGAGGACTTTGATGACATTGAAGATGAAGATGTTGGGGAATTGAAGTAAATCCCTTTGTAAAACGAACTGGTCAGTTTAACAAGGCCAAGACTACAACAAATTCATCCGCTTTGCCAGCTTCAAAGAAAGCCAAGGGAAAGGGTCCAATGGATGCTTTCACCTTCAAGAAGCCTGAAACCATTGTTGAGCTTCGAAAGCAAGGAAGGTTGAAGCAAACAAAGATCGATGAGAAGATGGATAAAGAAAGAAGAGACAACGATGTACAATACATTGCCAAATTCTTTTACGAAGGTGGTATTCCATTCAATGTTTCTCGACTGAAATCTTTTCAATGTGCAATAGAAGCAATTGGACAATATGGTGCAGGAATGAGGCCTCCTAGTTACTATGAAATGAGGATAAAATGTTTGAAGGAAGTTGCTAGCATGAATGACATAATAAGTCAACATAAAGCTGTGTGGGAGAAACATGGATGTTCCTTAATGGCTGATGGTTGGACAAGCACAACGGGTAAGAGCATCGTCAATTTCTTGGTTTGCTCTCTAAAGGGATGTGTGTTCATCAAATCTGTTGATGCATCCTCATATTCAAAAACCGTCCAAAAGTTCTTAAACTACTCGATGAATTCGCTGAATACGTTGGGGGAATCAAATGTTGTGCAAGTGGTTACCGATAATGGTTCTAATTTCAAGATGGGGGGGAATTGTTGGAGAACAAGCGACCTAACTTATATTGGACACCATGTGCAGCCCATTGTATTGACCTCATGCTAGAAGATATTGGGAAAATGAAGTTGATAAAGAATACATTGGAAAAGGCCATTTCTCTTACAGGTTATATTTATAGCTCTGTTGGTGTGTTGCACTTGATGAGGAAGTTCACAAATCAAGCAAATCTTGTAAGAGCTGGGAAAACCAGATTTTGCACATGCTACCTCAACCTAAAGAGTATCCATCAACACAAGAATGCTTTACGAAGTATGTTCACATCAGGGGATTGGACTTCTAGCAAATGGGCTAAGGATGCAAAGGGGAAACGGGCTGCCGAAATTGTTTTCACAGTTTCATTTTGGAATAACATTGTATACATTCTCAAGTTGATGGGGCCACTTGTAAAAGTCCTTCGAATATTTGATAATGAAAAAAAACCAGCAATGGGCTACATTTATGAAGCCATGGATCGAGCAAAAGAAGCTATAAGTAAGAGTTTTAATGGAAGAGAGGCAAAGTACAAAGATGCTTTCAAAATTATTGATGAGAGATGGGAAGATCAACTCCATCATCCATTACATGCAGCTGGTCACTTTCTCAATCCGGAATTCTTTTATGATGATTTATCGATAGAGTTCAATGAAGAAATTACAAAGGGGCTTTATGATTGTATATCAAAATTGACTCCAAATCAGGATTTGCAGCTTAAGATCATGGATGAATTGGCAACATATACAAAGGCTGAAGGCCTTTTTGGTTTTAATTTGGCAATCAAGACAAGAAAGACGAAGGCACCTGCTGAATGGTGGCGTTTGTATGGCAACTCTACACCAAATTTCAAAAATTGGCCATAAGGATTCTTAGCCTCACGTGTAAAGGCCAGATGTGAACGCAATTGGAGTGTCTTTGAACAGGTAGTTACATTTCAGACTTTTATTTCTTATCTAAACATCTATAAATTTTCATATGTTTATTTTTTACTAACATTTATGTTTTTTTATGATTTTAGATTCATACAAAGAGAAGAAACAAGCTTGGCATGCAAAAACTAAATGATTTAGTTTTTGTGAAGTATAATCGAGTAATTAAAGAGCGCTTATGATTGCAAGGTTGCCATGGATCCAATTGTTTTGAAGGATATTGATGATTGCAATGAGTGGTTGATCGGGCATAATTTTACTGGGGAAGAAGAGGATGCAGGAAATGATTTAGTGTTTAGTGATGATGAAAGAGTAGGTGGCTTGACATGGGGTGTTGTGAATAGTGCAGCCGGGGCTGGAGAACCAAGTAGATCAACTAGGACACAAAACCAAATCAACTCGTAAAAAATCCTAGTCCTAGTGTTGATAGATCTAAAGGCTTCACATTGTGTGATGAAGATGAAATTGAAGAAGATCTTGAAGTATATAAGTCGATGAAAATGATGGAGAAACTGATGATAATTTTAGTGATTTTAGCAATGGAGAATCTGAGGGTGATGGTGATCCCTAAAATTAGGAAGTAGAACTTGAAAATAGGGGTTAACTAATCTGCTTTTTGGTTAGGAATAGAAGCTTGAAAAAAGAGGTTCACTAGTTCACTATTTTGTTGGATTAAAATCTTGAAAATGGTGGTGTTCACTAATTCACTTTTTTTGCTTGAATTAGGAACTTAATATTGTTATTCACATTTTGAATTATGAAGTATATAACGTTAAACTTTCATGTCACTCACTTTGTTCCTTGTGTTTTACTATATAGAATTACTTAATGTTGTTATTTGTGCATATGATAATGTTGTTATTTGTGCATATGATATTATGCATAATGTTTTTTGTAAAGGTGCGCTTTAACTTCGTGAAGCGCCTTTTTTTTTTTTTTAAAGCGTTAGGGAGTCTTTTTTTTATGCTTTGAGTCGCTTTTTTTCGCTTTTAACTACCTTATAATCAAGAAGATGATTGGTCAAAATTTGCAAGTAGCAGACTTAAGGCTCACATCCATAACTGAGAGAGCTAACTCAATTTTCAAGGCCCTACGGCGCTAAAGAAAAACTATACAGGATTAAAAAAAAATCTAGAGCACACGAAAAGCTTTGGATTATCAGGGAACTCTACCTTAGTTGCAAAACCAAGTTTTGCACAATCAATTGCAATCCGCGTTGCTCGACCTATAGTCTCTTTTGTTCTTGTCAATGATCTAATAACTGCTTCAAAAGATGACAAAGATTCCCTTTTGCCGCTAGATCTGCCAGCAAGTTTAGCCTTCTCTAGATGTAAATGGACATCAGGACTGGATAAACTATTATTCTCACGAGAATTATGATTATCTAATGCAGGTATGTTGCATAAGGATGAACTGGGAGGAGATGCCCTTGCCGCAGAATCTGGTCCGTCAGTCAGAGATGAAGAAGACTGGGTGATTGAAACAGTTCTATCATTTGAAACCTTCACTGGAGTAACCGACAGTATAATATTTGAATCCAGAGATGCTGAGCACACTTCTTCCACAATCTCAGACCTGAAAAGGCATGCATGGAAAGCCAGACTTATTAGCAAGTAGCACATGGTTCTAAAAAAAAAAAGAACATACAGAGATGGCATAAATAAAAATTTACCTCTTACTGTTTTGGTCGTTCTCAGCCAATACAAGATGCTTCTTCTCATGTGTTTCATCATCTTCAGCATCTACACTTTCAACGCGGATACAAGTATCATTATTAGGTAAATCACCAGCAATTTCTTCCACATGTTTAAGAACTGAGTTCGTTCGAGAAATATCATGATTGGATTTCTCAGCAACTTCATTCAACTCTGAGCGTTCACTCCTGCAGTCATCGGGGGAAGATGTCGTTACACCAGCTGTCATACAATTTGCAAGTGTTGGATGTTCACAAATGTTTATTGGATCTAGTTTTACAGGACTCTCGGCATCCATTTCTGCAGGGACCTCATTTGACAAGGACAGGTTTAGACGTTTACTATCAGCACCTTCGGCGTGTTCAAATGAATCTCTACAGAGTTCAGGTTCCGTACTATTATTACCATGAGTTTTCACACTATCTGATACAACAATAACAGTTTTTGAATCATTTTCTGTAGTTTCCACACCATTTCGCAGATTCTCTGATGTTCCAGATTCCAATTCAACAACAGCTTTCTGTTCCAGGGGCAGTTCAGACCTCTCCGTAAAGGAAGGACAATACCCATTGCTCCGAATATCAGCAGGTGGTGAACAATTAGAAGCTCTTTCACAGTCTTCAGCCACATTAGCTGACATTGCCTCCAAGGCACGGTGGAGGCGTTTAGATGGAGGCAAAGCAGCTTCCTCATCCACAAAATTCTTTCTAATTTCACACAAGGTAGGCTTTTTGGCAGGAGAAGAGAATGAAATAATTGGATCTTCTTTTGGAACAAATTCCATGCTAGCAGGAGAATCCAACTTGCAGCCCAGATGCTCCAAGGATCGAGTAGAGGGGCTTCCAGAAACTTCTAACACTTTTTCTTCTTCATGCACTAGAGTGACTTCTGGTGATGGTGATGGCCTCCCCATTCGGACTCTGGCTCTTTTGACTAATGGCAAGTGTTCATCACCATCATCCTTTGCACATCTTTGTGCTGATTGCTTGCTGAAAGTGGGTGAAACACATTCAGTTTTCAGCACTTCAGCATCTGAAGCTATCATATCATATCTAGCTGCCTCAAGAGTATCATTGCTGTGTCTTTTCCGGTTAGGCTTCCTTTTCTTCTTAATGATGACTTTATTGCTTTGAAAGTTGAGCATATCACTCAATATCGTTTCAACTTCATTATTTTCAGTGAAGGGTTCCACTGGCTTGCTACCAGAGTCAATAGTGGTGCCACCATTGATACTAAGTGTATCAGAGTCTATAGTCATGATTTCAGAACCATTACCTTCAATACTCTCATTCGATACAAAAGCAAGAGAGTTGTCATCTTCCCCAACAGAATCATCAGATGACCTGACAATCCTTCTACTTCTTCTCAAAGAAATATCTTCTGATACATTAGGATTCGAGCGCCTAGAGCTCCTAGTATTAATGGTAGAGGACAACATCGTGCTTTTGGAGTTTATTAGGATCTATCCTAGACGAACTTCTCAACACTCGGGCAAATTTCCGCCTCTGTGAGCCCCTTTTTCTTGATCGGGTAACCTCAGTTTTATTTCTTTCAGTATTAGTGGCAGATACAGGTGTTACTGCAGAAACCAAATTAGAAGGTGCCTCCTCCAATCGCATCTCATCTTCTGCAGCTGCAGCTATGGCAGCTTCAGTTAGAGAATTCAGATCATTCTTGGTCCCACCAGAAAGTGGTTTAACTGTATCTACAAGATCTTCATCTTTCGCAGATTCAGTCAAGGATTCCTCTGTGGTTTCATTGGTGATGTTATTTCCATCTGCACCATTGGCCATACTAACTTGGCCCTGTTCCTTCAGTTTCTCAAAGCAATCAATTATCTCCTTTACTGCACGAACAAAATCAGCACCTTTTCCATGGCGTTTACCTAGTAGAGACACTTTTTTCTCTTCTGTGAATTCTTCAACATCAGCAGGATTACAGAAAGCACTGTACAAGACCCCAAAAGAAAGCATATATTCAAGATAGTGCAGACCTTAATAAGTTTTCGCCAATAATTTTCAAGCAAAAAATCAACTGTTCAATGCAACTTTAAACGCTCAAGCAAATAGAAGTATGGTGTTCCATGATCACACAGCCCTTCCAAACCTTTACCAAATCAGATCTCAGTCAAAATTTTATCTTAAGCAACATCAATGACAGCAGACACATTAGAAACGTGAAAAAGAAAATTTCTGAATGATAATAATGTCTCTCGTGATCCTTTAAAATTTTCAGGTCTCAAATCAATAGAACAACATTAATACAGTAAAAACCCTCTATAAGAATACTCTATATAAACTCTCTATAGTAATAAAAAATTACAGTCCCAACTCGACCAGTTATATTTAGGAATAAACTCCACATTGTAATAAGACATATTTTTTTCTGGTCCCGTCTTAAGGATTTATGCCTCCATATAAGAATAAATTACATTATATATAAAAATTTATATATCATTACAATTAAGATGACCTAAAATGTTTATCTATGGTTAATTGCGACGATATCTTAATTTTATGACTTGTCACTACATCCTTCGACTTATGCAATGCGTAATAACTCGCCTCAAGATAGACACCTTCTTGGATGCTATTTGCTTGAAATACATATGTATTTTATATATTTTGAAAGTGTATGTATTTATTTAATCAAATTCATATTAATCAGATATATGAATTTGTTAATAAATTTACATTTAGTATAATATTTATTATATTGAATGTATTATTATTATTTTTAAAAAATATATTTTTCTATATAAAACTCTATTTAAGAATAACCTCCCTATAGTAATATTTTTCCCAGTCCCGACAATATGACTGTATGGAGTTTTTACTGTATATGATTATAAGGCTAAATAATATCTTAAACCCACTTCTTGGCAATTTTTCGGAGGTCACGTGGTGTTGAAGGAGCTTTTGAGGCATACAGTTCACAATCAACACTTCTAAAACTTTTTTGGCCATTTCGAAAGCTATGAGCCCTAACCATAATGCAGCATGCATGAACGAAATCCCAGTTGACTTTCCTCTAGAATAGATATTTATCAGAATTCAAAACCCATAATCCAGAAGCAAGTCAGCAACTACACCACTAAGCATTTATTCCACCAGCACAAGGAAAAAAGAAAAAAAATTACTATACTATGTTGAGAAGGCTATATGGATCATGTTTCAGTTGAAACAGTGTTCAATTTTATATGCAAGCATAACATGTCTTCTTTGTTGCACCCTCCATCCCATTTTATTTTATGTTGTAAAATTTGTTCAAAATTACTTGACTTTTTTTAGGAATTACGAGTGATTTGCACAATCTTCCAATGTTACCCTCAAATTAATATTAAGAGAGAGAAATTGTCCATCATAAGGCTCACTTTTTAACATATAATTATTGAAATTTGAAAATTAAATAAGGATAGTATGGTTATTGTATAGAATTCATTAGTTTGTGTGAAATCTTCTAAAACCTCACGTAAAATGAAATGGAGGGAGTAGTTTCTTTCCAATTCTTTGTAGATCTTCTCCTTTGATGATTCTTTAGTTTCTACCTTGGGCATCTAAAGAAAGAAGTAAGAACACAAACTGGCTTGCGTCTGCACAAATTACATGAATCCTATGCTTCAAAAGTTGTGTTAGAATATCTTCTCTTACAAGGAAACAGGAAAAGGAACCACTTATTTCATCGGCTTTATAGCTCTCTATAAGTAAATGTTTTTTTTCTGTTTTTTTCCTACATCATCACTATAAAGCAGGTTGGTCATAAAACATATTATAAGGTGAGTCAAGCATTCACGTACAACCAAAATTTCTTTAAGACATCTGAACTGCCAAAACTATCCAATGTCAAGCCCACCACACTACTAACCCAAAGGTTTTATACAGATGCATGATTTCAAAAAAACAAAGTTAACTCTATATAGCACTGAGTTATAGACAGGCCATCAATAACGCACATAACTGCAATAAAAATGTTACTTCCTCTGTCCCATTTTATTTGTCTTTCTAGAGAAGAATTTTTGTCCCTAAATAATTGTCATTTTGCAATAATCTAGGAGAATTAAATGTTATATTCCAAATTTGCCCTTATATTTGCTTTTGTAGTAATATACATTAAATGACCATGTAAGTAAATAAAAGGGTAAAAATGACACATTACACATATATTTATTGTTATTTAATAATTTCTTAATTCGTGTGAAACATCCTTAAACAACAAACAAAATGGGACGGAGGGAGTGCTAGTTTAAATGATGTCAAATAGAGCAGCTAACACCTGGGAAAAGTAAAGATTCTGTCATTTAAAATAAACCAATCAGTTTGCATCTAAATGACTTGGGAAGATGCAAATCAATCAGAGCACAAACCCAAGATTATACAAGAGAAGTACCTAGGTGAACTTGTAAGAGAAGAATTACATTAATTCTGTCACATTAAGACTCTGCAAGTTCATAGTCCCAAGAAGAAAGGAATATTAAATTCTTTACAATAATTTAGGTATCTAGAAAATGAAAAGAAATAGTAATACAGAGTGACCTAAAGTCTAAACTATCCAACACGTTTTCGGATGAAACCTTGAAACTACAGTAGTCTCCCTGTCATTCATAAAAAGTTCATTATGATTGCAGAAGCAACCTTACCAATGCTTCTCCATACAAGATCACTATCTCCATTCTCCAAAGAAAAGGCTAAAGCAATATCCCGTATGTCATAAACTTTACCCATCTGAACTACATTCAAGTAACCAATTTTCAAAATGAATTTGATTCTAAAATAGAATATGATATGAGAGTGACAATTAGGTATTAATTGCCAAAATATTTGAAACACCCATATGAATCATCTTACCTAATTTAGAGATGACAGGATAAAAAATGTGGAGACATAATGAAGGACCAGGTAATAATCGAAACTAGTAAGGTGATGACATTTCTAAATGGGATGACTCAGCAGGCCAATTATTTTGTATTATTAAATTGAGAACCTAGTAAGCTTTATTCACCATACTAAAATTTCACAACGAAGATAGCTCTGAAAAGAACAGCTGCCAAGATGTCATCGAGAATCAACAGTTACTATAGACTAGAAGAGACCCAAGAGTAGAACGCTCAGCACTTGATCAGAAACAACAATTGCCATGCATAACTATGAGATCGAAGCATTGACAAAGTAGAAATACTAACCCCATATTGACATGCATTCATACTAAAAAAGTATAAAATCATGCACTGAATATAAGTATCTATAGATACACAAAGAACAATCATTATTTGAAACGTACTAGGGAACTCACATTTGTGGACACCCAAAAAACTTTACTACTACTTTCCTCCAGTCAGCAGAGGAGTAACCAAAATTCTCTGGATCAGTCACCTGCCATGTGAAATTGGGAGATAATAGTTAGCACTCTCATTGAACTTCCCATTGGGTTAAAATGAATATAAATGATAAAGTATAATCATACATGATTATAGACATATAACGTCCAATGCTAGTGAAACTCATATTCCACAAAACAAATATAGATCACAGCCTTACATCACCAATCACGAAATATGGAACCAACGACAACAATGCACCCCACTACTGCTGCAGGTGGATCTCAGTAAGTTCTCAATGTAAAATGTGAGAGGACTACAACTCACATGCTTAAAGGCTGGGTATGAGCCTTGTATTCCAACTTCTTATCTTTTCAAATTTTTAAGATATGTAGATATATAATAATTAATGTTTAATGTTAGTCAAAGTATGATATTTAAAATGCTAAATAACATAAGAAACACAACTACAATTTAACTTTTTAATAGTCCAAAAATGACATTACATAAGTTAAAATTTTCACTGTAAACTTTAGAAAGGATATGACTAGTGAAGTGTCGTCATTTTAACAAGTATGAAGTGTCCACTTTTTATGTTGAAGTATTTGGTACTGGATCCACATCCATACTTAAATCTAGAATTATACTCAAAGGACATATGTGCTTCTCAGAGAAAAAACACAAAATTTGGTTTCTTGCATCAAATGGAAAAAGATAGATATGATATCATGGACCAGAGACATCCGCCTCCAAAACTGGAAGAAATGCTCTATATATGATGTCATTGAGCGTGAGTGTTGACATCCATTTCTCTATTCTATTTCACCTTGAAGTTTCATCAACTTCTTGAAGATATGATGTCAAATCTATCTCGCTTCCTTCATGAACTAAAGCATAAAAAGATTGCACTGTCTAACAACTTACTAAAACACGATGAAGTGTTCCAAATCCTCACCAAAATCCATATCTTTATTTTGCTCCCTTCCAGCTAATTCATTTTGAGCCTAGAATAAGCCCTCCTTGGTCCTAGAGAATAATTATTACCTTATATAGGTGCACATTTGGTTTTAATGGGGATATATAGAAATTTGATATATTTCCAAATATTAAAGGAGTGATAGATATTCTCATGTTAAAACTTAAAAGTGGGCAATTAAAAGTAAGAGCTCTACAATTACTAAAGTATTAAATAACACTAATATAAATTTCCCCAAAATTTACCCTAATATAAGATGCCGCAGCAAGTTCAGTACCATTGTTTATATTCTTGCAGTAAGTCAGTAACTAGCGCCCAATTTAATCAAGAACTCACAGTGATGCAATCCAATATCAAAATATTTCACACAGAACACAGCAAAATGGTTCTTTAGTCACAGTTAAAGTTCTCTCAAGCAATTTCAACTTTATCAGTATGCTCACACTGCCGCACAAACACTTAAAGAGGACAAAAAGGTTTCCAAAACAAGATTTTAAACTCCCGTCAGATCCGCTAATAAGAAAAGTCATACAAACCCCCCAGTACAAAATACAGGAATTGTAGAACAAACAAACCATCCCTTGGTAAAGCCCCCAATAAAAGAAGGAAAGAAAATAGAAAAAATAGCAAACCACCCAAGCCCCCACCCAAACCACCACCAACACAAAATTAAAGACCTACCGTTGCAGGCCACGCTGGAAATCCTTTGACTTTAGCAAGCACAAGATCCCCAAGCTTCCATTTCCGCCGTGCGGCGGCTGCCGCCGCCGCTTTACTGGCACTTCTCCTCCGGCTAGGCGCCATAAAGCTACTGAAACAGCCAATTATTCCCAGGCATTGAAAGATCAAATCAGGAAAGTACAGCAAACCCTAACATCCAACTGCAAGTTATGCATGTGCCATAACCAAGCAAGGAAAGCAACAATCTTTCGGGTAAAATTGAGCAAACAGAGTTAAATTCAGTGAACATTAAGCCTTAGTCCTTATCCCAGAGTGGGGGTAGGGGTGGGGCAGTTCAGAATGGTATGGGGGTTGGTGTTCTGTGGAAGAAAAGCTGTGGGAATTTGGAAAAATGGATATGAAATGAGTTGGTATGATTTTAGGAAGGGGGCAGTGCTAACGTGCGCCGCTGTCGTGTGGGATAGAGCGCGTGTAGATTATTCACGTGCTGTTAGTGTGGATATCCTATCGCGGGCCACAGCACGATTGTGACCCGGCCAAATCAAGTGGACGGGTTTGGGCTGTGTCGAACTTTAGCCCATTTCTTTTAGTTTATTATTTGGGCCGTTAAGTTTGTTAAAATAATTCTTTTTTTTTTTCGAAAAACATTGTTAAAATAATTCTGAAAGCACCCTCTCATTAAAAATAAGAGCACTTATCTCTATCCCTATACATCTATTTGGCTCCGGTTACTTTATGGGGGTGGGATTAGGGAAGACGGGATAATAAATAGGAGATGGATAATTATAAATCTAATAACCCTTAATTACTTGGTAGAAACAAACTTGAAATTAGAAGTGCATTATAAAAGGGAATGTCACACTACAAAAAAAAAAACGCTTAATTTACAACGGTTTTAATGACGGTAAAACCGCCGCCACAAGTAGTGGCGATGGTTTTAGCGAGAAACGAGGGTCGTTAAAATTTAGCGACGGTTTTTTTTCAACACCGCCGCTAGGGTGACCATTAAATTACAAAAACGCCCTAACCGCCTTTTAACCGAGCCGCATTGCAATCGTCATTGGTAAATTTTTATCATAAACCTCGGTATTTTTTTTTGATGCAAAACCGCCTCAGTAAAATTGGTGCAATTACGATTTTTCGTTGCAAACCGCATTCCATCAAGACCGCCAAGTTGAAATTGTAATTTACTATTCAACATCCTAAATTTATAGAGTTATTCCTTAACTAAATTCATAAGGAAATAAACCATTTTCATAATTTTTTAATTCACAAATTTAACTTTTGCACATAACAAGCTCATATATTGTACTTGTATAATATTCAAAGATATTATTTCATTTTTTTATTTCTAAATATATGTATTTTTCAACTTTAACCATATTATAGAATATTGATCAATTAAATTTGTTATCATTAGGTTAAACTAGTATTTCAATCTTAACGATGCTTCTGGCCTCGCCACAATATTATGTAATAAATTATGAATGTATAAAGCTCCAATTTAATTTAAAAAATACTTCCATGATTCAAATATTAAGTAAAGTTTTTTTAATGATGTCACATAAAAGTCTCTTTTAATATAATAATCCTATATATAATTTATTTTTCTTATTTATGTATATTAATATTAGATTGACAATTCATTATATACAAAAATAAGGTTTAATGCATTGAAACTTTAATTAGATATTAAATCCTTAAAAATTATATATAATGTTTGTCAACATCAATAGTATTGTTAGCTTGTAGTAAGACATTTTATGATACAATAAATTAATATGTATATATATACACACATAATTAAGTAAATTGAATATTTGAAGAAGAAAAGAAAAGTGAAGCTTAATTTTTTAAAAAAAAACTATGTGTCTTAAATTTATTTAAACAAAATTCATTTGAAAATTAATTATTTAATGAAATAGATAGCAAAATACTCATTATATTGGTCAAATAATATCAGGTCACGAGAACAACAATTATGAAACCAATGAAATAAAAAAAAAATGCATTGTTTTAAAACTTGTTGATTAAAAAAAAACATTTATATTGAGATTTTTTCCAATTTAATAATTTATCATATCGGTTTGTAAAATTAGAATTTATTTGTTTAGTTTTATACAAAGCAACTAAATAAGACCACTAAAAAATTAATTCAACACATTAGAATTAAATAGTGGTTTAGTTAATTAATGTGGAGGAGAGAAATGAGAGAAAAATTATATATATTTATATAATTATATATATATATATATATATATATATATATATATAATTGGGCTTGTAATTAGTTTTGGGCTTGTTGCAATTATTTAACATATTAAATTTGGGCTTGTAAATTAATTTTGGAATTATGTATTAAATTTGGGCTTGTAAATTAAATTTGGGCTTGTTGCATGAAAGTGGAGAGAGAGAGTGGGAAGAATGAGCGGGAACAAGTTTTTTGGAGACTATTCTCTTTTTATATATGTATAGATTGACATCACTTTCTTCTACTAATATTTATGTTCATGTAAAACCACGCAAACCGCAAATAACCGCCCGAAACCGTTTAAAACCGCATAATCAAGTTTACATGAAAAATTGCGGTTTAGAATTGTGCAATTAACCGAACCGTATGTAGCAAGGCAATTCGAATTTAGTCGAAAAAACCACAAAACCACATCGTGGACACCCCTAACCGTCGCTAATACCGACGGCTATTAACCGTCGCAATATAGCGACGGTTTTGTCAACTGATATATGGATCCGGGCCAAGGTAAAAACACCATCGCTAAACTGTCACTAAAACCGCCGATATATTGTCGACGGTTATGACGTCATAAAACCGGCTATAAACAATGACGAATATCCATCGCTAGTAGCGACGAATATATTCGCTTTATATGCGCGATTAAGACAATTATCGGTATTAGCGACGACAAATCCGTCGCTAAGACCGCCGATAGATCGTGAATTTTCGAGAAAAAAAAGGCTCACTATGGTTCGAACGCGGGCTCGGGGCGCCTGCAGTAATCGAACCACCCGAGCCACTTTTACCAACCCGAACCCAACCACCAAGCATCTCATATATAAGCCACCAAGACTCCCAAATTAAACGAGGCAATTATTCACTCCCCACGGGGACACGGGACCTTAGGCGCTCGAGCTATGATCAATTCCGCGCTTTCATTTCTTTCTTTGCATTTACTTAATGGTTAATTCTATATGTCCTAAAAATTATTATTTTTTTCGAATTTTTTTTAAATTATTTATTTCAAATATATTATTTAATAATTCATTACATTTTAATAAAATAATTTATATTTTTTATTTATAAATTTTAATTAAATTATATTATATTAAAATTGTATTTTTTTTTACTTATTTTCAATTAAATTAATTCTATATTAATTTAAAATTCATTTTTTTTCAATTTTTTTAATTATTTATTTCAATTACATTTTAATATAATAATATATATTTTTAATATGAATTCCAATTTTTTTAATTATTTTGAATAAAATTAATTGTATATTTATTTAAAATTCATTTTTTTTTCAATTTTTTTAAAAATTCTTTATTTAAATTATCTTAATTAATGATTAAATTATATTTTAATATAATAATTTAGTTTTTTTATTTACAATGATTATAGTTTTTTAAAATTGTATTTATATTGGATAATTACCAAAAAATAAATTATGTTCTGCAATGCCAAATAACTTTTAATATGCAAATATAATTGTCAACATGAAAATATTACAAATGAAAGACAATATAATTATTATTCGTCATCCTCAACGTTGCCCCCATCTGTAATATCATCATCCTCCTCCTCGTCCTCCTCTTCATCCTCTTCTTCCTCACCATCTTCATTCTCATTCACATCCTCATCTTCATCATACTCAAGTATCTTTCCCAATCACCGGTCAATCTCTATCAAATCCGGATTTGTAATTGTTAAGTCTACGAAAAGATTGAAATCTCATGTATGCACTTCAGTTTGAGTGGCAACCTTTTCCATTTGGAACGGAGCGTCGTCAACCCGCTGTAGTTGAATATGGTTTAGAACTTGCACCGTTGATCTCGCCTTTACTTTGCAAACAAATTTCTTCCATTCATTATTTGCTCTCTAACCCGGATAATGCGAGAGTATACTTGGGATACCTGAGCAAAGAAACACAAACCTGATCATACCCCTGATATCTTCTTCTTCTATGAACATTGACCGTTTGTATTCGGATGAATTCTTGTTCTCGCTGCGTATGGATCATACCAATCGCATTTTAAACAACAAATGATCTGTTGGGATTATAATTTTTGAAAGTATGCTTTTACTTTGTATAATCGAAACCTAATTTCCGCACTTATTTATCAAAATAAATTGTTTATCAACGATGCTTTAAATATGATTGAATGTTATATATATTTATTGATAACTGCTCAATAAATCGATGTGTTACATCAGAGTTAATTTAGTGATACCAGGATCACGTAAGATTAAATTAATAAATTTTGTAACTAAAAAAGTACGCCATTCACGACCTAGATGGAAATGAACAACCATCGCGAAAGGTTGAGGTGTAAGGCTCATTGGTTTGTCTTGACCAAGAGATTACACTAGTGGCATGACCGACATGCTATGAATAGACCCTCAGAGGATAAATTCTTCGAAATCCAACAAGGAAGAATTAGACCTCAAATGTTCGTTGTTTCTTAACCTTCGTCCCCTTAAATAGATCACGCGATTGGTAACTATTGCTTTGACTTATCATGGGGTAGCTAATCGTAGAGAGATTCAATACTTTTTATCTTGGGCAATATTATTGGTCACATGTGATTGCTAAGATTTAATACGAAGAATCGTGGTGCAAGCACGCTTGTTTGATTTGCCCTCTTGGGAGGTTCATAAGTTTTATCATACCAAATCTTGCAAGTGGAATTAGTTTCCTGTAGATGGATAATAATGTTGAACCGCTCCTACCAAGGACAAAAGATATTAATTAACGGAAAGCTATTTCAAATGGGCTTGAATTAATTAATGGACTAGATAATCTTAAACACGGGAAATAATGACCGGAGCCATATTGACCGTAATACGAAATGTTAAGATGGATAGTGCAATATTAATTATGTAGTGGGATTAATTAATATTTATGGGCTTGAATTATATTGTGGCTCAATATTAGATATTCAAGATCCATTAGAAGGTCCAATCTTAATTCTCCTAACGGCCCCCTGAGTAGCCCAACATATAGTCCAATAACTGAAAAGGTGATTAAAATAAAATAAATATTGTTGCTTATATTTCCTCTAAATTTTCGAAAAATATGGATAAAAGAGGGAGAAAGATTTTCTTTGAATTTTGTTATGGAATGAAGATATGTATTCTTGGAATACAAGATTATCTCATTAAATTCAAGAAATCTCCCACTTGGTTATCTATATAGTAAATTTTGAAATTTTGAAAATATAGTGGTCAAGAAAGATTTTCTTGATTTTCTTGAAAAGATATTATGGAAGATATGTATTTTTTGAAATACAAGAATATCTCATAAATTCAAGAAGATCCAAATCTTGGATTCTTGACATCCTAAATTTTCGAAATTCATCCATAATTGAGAGGTGGAATTTTTGTGAATATTTTAATTATGGGAAAAAGAATATATGGGATATATTCAAGATTTCTTGGTGACCAAGAAAAGTCTTTTTCCCACATTGAAATATCACATAAATTTCGGTCCATCCTCCCTCTTATAAATAGGGATGATTAGTTCATTCCCAAGTACAATTCCATGTGGCCGAAATATTAGAAATCCACGAAAAGTGGTGCAACAAAGTTTATTTTTTTCCTTTTGTTAATTGTTCGCGAAGTATCCTTCCACCGGATTGTCGAGCAAGGGCTAAGGGAATACTTGGGAAGTCCTTTTGGTTAGTCCGTCCGACCAAAGCCACCGCCATCCCGAGAGGTACGCTCACGTAAACCCGTAGATTCCGTGACGCCGTAGGTTTTACGGGGCTTTTATATGCATGATATGTTGTTGCAATTATTATTTGAATTAATATAGATTAATTCATGCTAGTAATAATTAATGAATTAAATTTGTATTTAAATATTCACCTTTAATAGATCTCGGTAACTCATTCCCCAACAACCGTATCGAGCCACCGCTTTCGCTCAATTTTTTTTTAAATTGTAATTTAATTCGTGGACATTAAATTTGAAATCGATAGTAGAACCAAGTAGATCTGCTTTTTGCGGTATCCAATTGTCATGGATTTTAATGTTTTATTTTGCATGCATATAAACCGGGGTTTTTAATTCGATTCGCTCGATTTGTTTTTGCCGTGAGAAAATCCACGAGTAGACTAGATTTGTTTGATTTGATCAATGTAATAGACTAGTCTAGATCTAGGGTTTATTTATTTTTTTGTAAATAAATTGTAAATCCGGATCGGAACGAAAAAGACGAAGAATTAAAGGACGACAAATCCGTAACTGTGCGGCGTGAGGCGGGCCGGGCGCCAAGATTGGCACACTTGGGCGCAGGCGCAGGCCGGGCGCCGAGCGCCAATGATGAAGGCGTATACGGCGCACGGTGGTGCGCGCTTGTGCCCAACGGACGGGGCGGGAAACGCGCGGCGCCAGACGGCGACGTATGGAGACGCGGGTGAAGCCGGGTCGCGGGCGAGGAGGGATAAGAAGGAAAGCGCTGCGACGCCTGTGATCGCTTGCTGTCGCCTCGCCGAGATCTCGGGATAACGCCGATGATATGAGAAGGACCTTGGGCTGCGCAGCCGGGGGCATCAAGCGGGCAAAGCCACGGGCGGGCGGTGCCGAGGCCGTAAAGGGCCAAGCGGACGGATGGGCGCGGCATCCCTACCGCGAAGTAGCCGCTTACGTGGCGGTTCAAGACGGCAGTTTTTTTTTCGAGACGAACGAGCGGGAGAAATTCGAGACGTGTTTTTTTCAAGATCAAGCCAAGAAAAATCAAACCATGACAATTGATAATTTGTGCCCAATATGTTTATTTTTCTTTTTGCTTGATTTATTTGTGCTATCTTATGCTTTATTTAATTTGTTTAAATGTGTTTGCATGAGGGTTGCCAAATTGAAAAAATCTCAACCGCAAAAATTACTAAGTATGTTTAAATAATTAATTGACAATTTTATTCCTGGATAATAAAATTGAATTAATTTTGACCTCCATGATTTATTTATTTGTGAATTCTTTTTGAGAAATTCCTCTACCGGACGGTCAAAAGATAGGTTTCACATGAATGAATTCTAAAATGATGATTGTGGGTTATTACTAGTGGCGATTTATGACCTCCCCACGAGGCTCGATCAAAGCGAAAATAGTAATCCCAGATTTAATCATGGTTATTACTTAGGTATAAAATTGATATGCATATACTTCCCTCAAGTCCCCGCCAATTTTATATTGGTCGTGGGAGCCAACTATTAATCTGGATATTAAAGGTTTGTAAATGTTCTTGTTTGTAACCTCGTTGAATGTGTTTAAATAATGACCCACCCCACGCGGGCTTATTTAAACTGCTTTTGAGATGTTGGTCGATGATGTTCATATTTTTTTGAGATTTTAATATGATGAAATGATCAAACCTTGTGATATACTTGTGCTATCAGATATAGTTGTTTATTTCACCAAAGATGTCGTTACCTTTTAATCCACTAAGTTATACTTAAAGTCAATACAATATGTATGGAAACTATATTGATTGGAAAATTAAAATTGTCCTAATCGCATAAAAAGCACAAGTGGATTTTGACACACAAAAATCGATGAGCCAACCGACGAAGTCAAAACACGCGGACTCGGCAGATCACCTTGCATGAGATGTCGTCACCGAAATGGTGGAGGGAAAACCCGTAAGGGATTACATCCTCAAAATAGATGGCCCATCTCAACAAACTTGAGATTCTCGAAAAGCAGATTATGATCCGGAGACTCGATGAATTTGGTACTTCACCTCCCCAAAAAGTTTTTGAGCATTTCGCCTCGCTAGCTAATTTGTTGCAAGCTTTTTGTCCTCGGCAGTAAATGATGAAGAGGCACCAAACTCAAGCTTTGATGGCAAGTGGTCCGCCTTCATTTTCTAGGCCAAGGGTAGGCAAGATAAAGAAGAGGACCAAAGGCCATAAGCAATAAAACTCAACGCTCATTGCTGGAAGGCAATGGTAAGATGAGGAATTCTTGTCAGGTCAAGGAAAATCCAAAGAGGAAGTGCTTAAGCCGCAGCGAGAGAGGACAATGGAGGTCTTGTCTGCTCCAACCCCAAAAGGGACGGAAAGAAAGGTAATTTCTCACACACTAGTTGTTGAAACTTGTTTAGGCGCGATACTTCTCATTCGTGGGTGGTTGATACGAGATCCACTAATCATGTCAGGGTTTCACCGTTCTAAATGATCCCAAGAACGTGGGAGTGAGATCCTCATCACACCGGGCAACGTTATTTAAAGTAGAAGACATTGCAATGCTACGTAAGTGGCGATATTGCAATGCTACTAGAGTAACGATTATTGCAATACTACACAAGTAGCAGACATTGCAATGCTACAAAGAGTAGCAGCTTAAAGCAAAGGGAGAAGTGCACTTATCTTTTGAAGATAAAGTTTTTTTTTTTAGATTATCTTTATGTTCCCGCTTTTAGAAAGAATTCACTTTCGCTTTCTAAAAATTCGATTAAAGGACACTAAGTTTCTTCTAATAAGAATGACATCATTTTTGAAATGATGAGTATATCCGTTATGACATTGATGGAAAATCTCTATACAATTAATCAAAGGCACACCACTCAATAAATGTATCCTATAACACATCAACTTTTTCGAGAAAAGAAAACGCTCATCGACGTGAACGAGACACTTTTTAGCATCTATAAATTGGGTCATATAAATCAAAGAGGATCCAAAGGTTGGTAAGAAATGGTTCACTGGGCCTCCTCCAAGTTGAACCGATTCCAACCTCGTGAATCATGTTTTTGGAGGGTGATATGACAAAGATGGCATTTGGAGCCAAGGGAATGGGGCTAAAGAAGTGTTAGAGATCGCTCACATAGATGTATGTAGTTCAATGTTAACCAAAGCAAAGAGGAGGTTATGAGTAATTTTATTGATGATTACTCAAGGAACATTTTCCTTATGAAGCATGAATCGAGACCTTTGAGAAATTCTAAAGAATTTAAGGCTCAAGCAGAGAATCATGGAAAACGATCAAGTCTCTACGATCCGATCGTGGAGGCGAATACCTCAAATGATGAGTTTTTAACTACTTATCCGATGAAGGATTGTATCCCACCATCGCACCCTTTAACCCTCAACAAAACGGGGTTTGCAGAGCTGAAGAAACATAACTTTTTTCGAAATGGTTAGATCAATGATGAGTTATGCGGATCTTCCCAAGTCGCTCGGGTTCATGCCTTTGGAAAACAATGCCTTACATTCTCAACTTGGTGCCATCCAAATCGGTTCCCAAAACTCCCAAAGAATTGTGGACCCAAGCGCAAGTTTAGTAGATGAGACACATGAAGATTTGGGGTTGTCCGCCCACGGTTGATAAGGAAGCCGTAAATTGATCCTCGATCGTAATTAAGGTTGTTTTTGTAGGATACCCGAGGAACAAAAGGGTGTATGTTCTATGGTCCTCAAGATCAAAAGGTGGTCATAAGCACCCACTTTAGATTTTTGGAAGAAGACTATATGAACCAAAGAAAACCCGTATGAGATTACCTTAAATGAGCTTAGAGGGCAAACCTCAAAGGCCAACCTCATTTGATTAGATGATATACCAAACGATACGCTTTTCACAACCGGAGCCTAGTCATAGTGGGAGGGTTGTTAGATAGCCCGAGAGATTCATGGGAATAGGAGAGTCCTCGACTTGATTCCCTAATCGCACTCCATGGACATATGACGAGGCACTCCAAGATAAGGATGCAGATTCTTGGCAAACAACAATGAAAGCCGATATGGGTTCTATGTTTCATAATAGAGTGTGAGCTAGTCGAACCACTTAATGAGGTCAAACCCATTGATGCAAGTGGGTATATAAGAGGAAAAGAGGACCGGACGGGAAGGTTGAAACCTTTAAAGCAAGACTAATGGCGAAAGGTTATACTCGAAAAAGAAAGGGATCGACATTATGAGAAACTTTTTCACCAGAGCCATGCTTAAGTCCATCCGTATTCTCTCATCGATTGCTGAGCATTTCGACTTTGAAGTCCGGCAGATAGATGTCAAGACAGCCTTTCCTTAACTAAGTCTTGATAAAGAGATCTATATGCAACAACCCCATGTTTTCATTGAAACAAAGCCAAGAACACCTAGTTTGTAAAGCTCAAGAGGTCCATTTACTTGACTCAAACAGCATCCAGAGCTTGGAACCAAAGTTTTGATCATGTAATAAAGTCTTATGGGTTTGATCAAAACAAGTTTGAAAGTTGTATGTATAAAAAGCGTTTCGAATCGCATTGGTATTCTTAGTACTATAACGAGATGACATTGTGATCATCGAACGATGTGAAGGTGTGGTTAGACGTAGGGGCATGGTGTTTCAAAAACAGCTTTGATATGAAAGACTTAGGGAAAGTTTGACACATCCTTGGGATCAAGATTACTCGAGATCGCAAGAAAATGATGATCGGGTTATCGCAAGTATTCATACGCTGACACCGGTTTTGAAACAATTCAAAGATGCAAGATTCCAAGAAAGGATTCAGACTTTTCGTACTTGGAATCCATCTATCCAAGAAAATGTCCCCTAAGACGCAAAAGGGATAGATGACATGAAAGGCATTCCTTGTGCTTCTACCGAGGGAAACCTTATGTATGCAATGCCGTGGTACGAGACCGATATATGCTTTGTCGTAGGCATGGTAGCAAGATATCGAAGTAACCTGTGGAAAGCGAATCGACGACGCTTAAAAACATTCTCAAGTATCCGAAAAGAACTCGATAGAATGTTGATTTATCACCGATACTCCAATCCCCATCCGGCCACATGGACTCGGATTTCCAATCGATTTAGATTCCGTAAATTATCCGCCTTTCGCCAATGTGTTTCCATTTGGGAAGTGTAGCCATCAAATGGACGAGCGTGGAGCGTAAATGCATCACCGACCAACCATGGGACTCGTAAGTAGTCACCAGAAAGCAAAGTTGAAAGAACCGATTGGGCTCTAGATCTTCTTAGTGGACTTGGATGGTGTTCTCAATTTGTTTGAAGAATATCTCGCTAGGGGCAAATAGCAAATTCAAGAGAACCAAGAGTCCACGAAAGTCAAACAAACACATTAAAGGAAAGACATCTTATACGAGAAATCGTTAAGAGAGAGATATAGATGTGGCAAAGATAAAGGCCCGAGGACAAAATTTAGCGATCCATTCACAAAGCCGCCTCAATACAATACATTCGAGAGACATGTGAGTGGAATGGGTGTCAAGACCGCTAACTGCTTTGAGTATAAGTGGGAGAAATTATTAGGTTCGTAGGTGACATTAGATGTCACGGACTACCGAGACGGTTGTAGTATACTTAAAAGCGCACTTTGAGTATAAGTGGGAGATTGTTGATTATAATGAAAAGTATGCTTTTACTTTGTATAATCGAAACCAATTTCCGTGACTTATTTATCAAATAAATTGTTTATCATCGATGCTTTAAATATGATTGAATGTTATATATATTTATCGCGATAATCGCTCAATAAATCGTGACGTGTTACATCAGAAGTTAATTTAGTGATACCGCATCACGTAAGATTAAATTAATACCTTTGTAACTAAAAAAAGTACGCCATTCACGACCTAGATGGAAATGAACAACCATCGCGAAAGGTTGAGGTGTAAGGCTCGGATTGGTTTGTCTTTTGACCAAGAGATTACACTAGTGCATGACCGATGCTACGAATAGGACCTCCACAGAGGATAAATTCTTCTTAATCGAATAAGGAAGAATTAGACCTCAAATGGGTTCGTTGTTTTTAACCTTCGCCCCTTAAATAGATCACGTGATTGGTAACTATTGCTTTGACTTATCATGGGTAAATAATCGTAGAGAGATTCAATACTTTTTATCTTGGGCAATATTATTGGTCACATGTGATTGCTAAGATTTAATACTTAAGAATCGTGGTGCAAGCACGCTTGCTTGATTTGCCCCTTGGGAGGTTCATAAGTTTTATCATACCAAATCTTGCAAGTGGAATTAGTTTCCTAGATGGATAATAATGTTGAACCGCTCTCAACCAAGGACAAAAGATATTAATTAACGGAAAGCTATTTCAAAGGGCTTGAATTAATTAATGGACTAGATAATCTTAAACACGGAAATAATGACCGGAGCCATATTGACCGTAATATGGGTTAAGATGGATAGTGCAATATTAATTATGTAGTGGGATTAATTAATATTTACGGGCTTGAATTATATTGTGGCTCAATATTAGATATTCAAGATCCATTAGAAGGTCCAATCTTAATTCTCCTAAAGGCCCCCGAAAGTAGCCCAACATATATAGTCCAATAACCTAAAAGGTGATTAAAATAAAATAAATATTGTTGCTTATATTTCTCTAAATTTTCGAAAATATGGATAAAAAGAGGAGAAAGATTTTCTTTGAATTTTGTTATGGAATGAAGATATGTATTCTTGAATACAAGATTATCTCATTAAATTCAAGAAATCTCCCACTTGGTTATCTATATAGTAAATTTTGAAATTTTGAAAATATAAAGGGTCAAGAAAGATTTTCTTGATTTTCTTGAAAAGATATTATGGAAGATATGTATTTTTTGAAATACAAGAATATCTCATAAATTCAAGAAGATCCAAATCTTGGATTCTTGACATCCTAAATTTTCGAAATTCATCCATAATTGAGGAGGTGGAATTTTTGTGGAATATTTTAATTATGGGAAAAAGAATATATGGGATATATTCAAGATTTCTTGGTGACCAAGAAAAGTCTTTTCCCACATTGAAATATCACATAAATTTCGTCCATCCTCCCTCTTATAAATAGGGGATGATTAGTTCATTCCCAAGTACAATTCCATGTGGCCGGAAATATTAGCAAATCCACGGTAAAGTGGTGCAACAAAAAGTTTATTTTTTTCCTTTTGTTAATTGTTCGCGAGTATCCTTCCAATCGGATTGTCGAAAGCAAGGGCTAAGGGAATACTTGGGAAGTCCTTTTGGTTAGTCCGTCCGACCAAAGCCACCGCCATCCCGAGAGGTACGCTCACGTAAAACCCGTAGATTCCGTGATGCTTAGGTTTTACGTGGCTTTTATATGCATGATATGTTGTTGCAATTATTATTTGAATTAATATATGATTAATTCATGCTAGTAATAATTAATGAATTAAATTTGTATTAAATATTCACCCCAATAGATCTCGGCAACTCATTCCCCAACACGCCTTTCTCTGCGAACCCCCAGATATCCTAATTCAACGACTTCTAGTGTCCGGTAGTCATGGCTTTCTCCATTGAATATTGTAACCGTTAATGCAAACACCACCGCTTATGAGATTTGATCGATGCATACCCAATCGTATGAAATTTGTAACCATTTACATAGTATCCTTGGTACGTGTTGACCGAAATAGGGGCCTCCTCTCCGAGATCCCGCATGAACGGGTTCCCAATGTGTTGATTATAACCCCTGCGGACGCCGATGGTTTTAGGTTAAATATATAATTGTAAACATTTAATATGAATTCATTAATAAATGGTGGTTTAGATAACACTCACATAGTTTTGGAACCACTCAAAAAACCACGAGTAATAGATTCACCTACTTGTGCATCCTAGATGTTTGATGTATACGGAATAGCTCTTTCAAAGATAGATCCTAATTGAAAGCAATATATTATTAATCATGATATTATATAATAAGTATTCTAATTATGTAAATGTTACGATATGAAATACTTATATAATGTATGTTGTTGACATCCTCACAATTGAATAACACATATTTATGTAGAAGCTTCAATCTTTGCCTGGTTCAACCAAGAACGCTCACTTCTAAAGACCCAAACATCGACCGAAACTTAAACACGACAAGTTACCTCGATATCATCAAAGATCATTGTCGTGGCTCTACTTACCGTCGTAATTATGAGGCTCGTTTCTCAACCTTGTTCTAACATTATCCTCAAAATAGTAAGAACAAAATGTTGTAACCTCCTCACACAAGTAGGCATTAACAATTGATGCTTCAACTTTTGCCTTTTGTTTAGCATTGAACTTCAAGTTATGGAGATACCTATAGATATATAATAAAAAAATTATAAGAGCATTGAGTTAAATATATATATTTGTATAAATAGATTTGAAGTGAATGTTTACCTCTCAAATGGATACATCCACATGTATTGCACTGGACCGACAATTTTGGCTTCATATGCTAAGTGCACTGGTTAAGTGCTCCATCGAATCAAAGAAGATTGGACGGAAAATGTGCTCCAACTTGTATAAAATAACTAGAATGTCTTTCTCCAAACGGACCATATCGTCCCGCGTAATCATTGTAGACGTTAAATCTTTGAAGAATAAACTCAATTTAGTTACGGCCCTCCAGATATTGTTGAGATTATACTGGAAAGTATGCTTTTACTTTGTATAATCAAAACTGAATTTCGGACTTATTTACTGAAATAAATTGTTTATCACTGATGCTTTAAATATCATCAAATGTTACATATATTTACTGCATAACTGTTCAATAAATAGTACGTGTTACATTGTAGTTAATTTAGTGATACCGCATCACGTAAGATTAAATTAATAATCCTTTTGTAATTAAAAAGTACACCATTCACGACCTAGATGGAAATGAACAATCCATCGTGAAAGGTTGAAGTGTAAGGCCTTTCATTGGCTTGTCTTGACCAAGAGATTACACTAGTGCATGACCGATGCAATCGAATAGACTCTACAGGAGGACAAATTCTTCAGAATCAACAAGGAAGAATTAGACCTCGGTTTCGTTATTTCTTAATCTTCGCCCCTTAAATAGATCACGGTGGTTGGTAACTATTGCTTTGACTTATCAATGGTAGAGAATCAACGAGATTCAATACTTTATATCTTGGGCAATATTATTGGTCACATGCGATTGCTAAGATTTAATACGGAAAATCGTGGTGCAAGCACGCTTTGTTCGACGGTTCCCTCGGGAGGTTCATAAGATTTATCATACCAAATCTTGCAATCGAACTAGTTTCCTAGATGGATAATAATGTTGAACCGCTCCTTTACTAAGGATAAAAGATATTAATTAATGGAAAGCTATTTCAAAGGGCTTGAATTAATTAATGAGCTAGATAATCTTAAACACGGAAATAATAACCGAGCCATATTAACTCGTAATATGGGTTAAGATGGATAGTGCAATATTAATTATGTAGTGGGATTAATTAATATTTACGGGCTTGAATAATATTGTGGCTCAATATTGATAATTCAAGATCCATTGGAAGGTCCAATCTTAATTCTCCTAAAGGCCCCTCAAGTAGCCCAACATAAAAGTCCAATAACCTAAAAAAGGTGTTTAAAAATAAAATAAATTATTGTTGCATTATTTTTCCTTAAAATTTTCGAAATTATTAAAGAAAAAAAGGAGAATAATTTTCTTGAAAAAGATTTTATGGAAAGGAGATAAGTATTCTTGGAATACAAGATTATCCCATAAATTCAAGAAATCTCCCACTTGGTTTCTTTTTAATTGTGATTTTCAAATATATAGAGTAATAATAGGAAGAATGATTTTCTTGATTTTCTTGAAAAGATTTTATGGAAAAGATATGTATTCTTGAATACAAGAATATCTCATAAATTCAAGAAAGATCCAATCTTGAAAAGCCTCCCTATTAATTTTTTGAAAAAATGGGTTAAATAAGGGTGTGATTTTTGTGGAAAAATACACATGGAAAGAAAGAATATATGAGATATATTCAAGATTTCTTGGAGATCAAGAAAAGATATTTCCTAACCCTATTTTGAGCCCTATTTTTCGTCCCTCTATTATAAATAGGGGATGAATGTTTCATCCCCAAAGGAACATTTAAAATTGGTTTTTCCAAAATATCGCCGTTATAAAATATCAAATATTTTGAAACGCCGATGATTGTGTATTTTCAAAAAACGCCAATTGTGAATGTACAATTCCATGTCTTCGAAAAATTAGTAAATCCACAAAGGTGGTGCAACAAATTTTTTTTTTTTTTTGTTAATTGTTTGCAAGTTTCTTCCAATCGGATTGACGAAAGATTTCACTAGGGAATACTTGGGAAGGCTTTTTGGTGTGTTTAATCGACGAGACCATTGCACAATTAAGAGGTTAGTTCACGTAAACCCGCAGTAATTCCGCATGCGTAGGATTTATGTGAACTGCTTATATGCATGATTTGTTGTTGAATTATTATTTGAATTATGATTAATTCATGCTAGTAATAATTGTTAGAATTAAATTTGTATTTAAATATTCATCCCGAATAGATCCGCAAATAATTCCCCAACAACCGCATCGAGCCTTGGTTTCGCTCAATTTTAAATTGTAATTTAATTAGTTATCATTAAATTTGAAATTTGATAGTAGAATTGCTAGATCTTTTTTCCAGGTATCCAATTGTCATGGAATTTAATGTGTTTATTTATGCATGCATATAAATTGTGGTTTTTAATTCGATTCGCTCAAATCATTTTGCCTCGCGAGAAAATCCACGAAAGATTAGGATTTGTTTGATTTGATCAATGTAATAGACTAGGCCAGATCTAGGTTTATTTATTTTTGTAAATAAATTGTAACCGGATCGTAAACGGATACGAGACGAAGAATTAAATGATAGATCCGAAACGCGAAGCGACGACGCATCGCGCGCTAAATGTGCTGTGGAGAGGCACGCCGCACGACGCGACGGGCACGACGCTAGGCGCTACGGATCGGCCTGGACGCTGCTGGCACGGACGGGCGACCGGCGACGATGCCGGGCACCACGCGCATGCCGAGGCGATGGGGCGGCGAAGAAGCGAAGCGGGGACGGCGCAAACTGCCGATCCGCGGGCAAGGCAAGGTCAAGAGCATTTTTCTAAAGATGTCTGCTGGATACGCCGCCGCCATTTAGTCGAATCGAGGCCGCCGAGGCAATGCCGAGCAAGTGTGCCGCCGAGGCGGTCGAGGAGGTCAAACGAGGCCGATTCGACGAAGGGCCAAAATAACGCGCGTCATCCCACCGCGATCTACTTGGCGTGGCTTTCGAGACGGAGTTCTTTTCGAGACGATCGAGTGGGAGAAATTCAAGATTAATTTTCAAAATCAAGACAAGAAAAATCAAACCATGACAATTGGATAATGTGCCCAATATGTTTTTTTTTTTCGCTTTTGATTTATTGTTGTGATTTCTTGTGCTATATTTAATTTGTTTAAATGTGTTTGCATGAGAATTGCCCAATGAAAAATCTCACCTTCAAAAAAATTACTAAGTATGTTTAAATAATTAATTGACAATTTTATTCCTGATAATAAAATTGAATTAATTTTGACCTCCATGATTTATTTATTTGTGAAT
This sequence comes from Stenogyne calaminthoides, assembly GCA_037126765.1. NCBI lineage: Eukaryota > Viridiplantae > Streptophyta > Magnoliopsida > Lamiales > Lamiaceae > Stenogyne > Stenogyne calaminthoides. The sequence goes on from JBBCBC010000021.1 coordinate 34,819,000, forward strand.
TCTTTTGAGAAATTCCCCTACCGGACGGTCAAAAGATAGCTTTCACATGAATAAATTCCAGATGGATGATTGTGGATTACTACTAATATTATTTATGATCCTCCCCACGAGGCCTGCGCTCAAAGCTTAAATAATAATTTCAGATTTAATCATGGTTATTACTTAGGTATAAAATTGATATGCATATACTTCCCAAGTCCCCGCCAATTTTATATTGGTCAAGGGAGCCAACTATTAACTGATATTAAAGGTTTGTAATCGTTTTGTTTGCAACCTCGCTTTGAATGTGTTTAAATAATGACCCACCCCACGGGGCTTATTTAAACTGCTTTTGAGATGTTGGTCGATGCATGTTCATATTTTTTTGAGATTTTAATATGAAACATGCGATCGAACCTTGTGGATATATTTATGCTTATGATATTATTATTTATTTCATTCAAAGATGTCGTAACCTTTTAATCCATCGCTATTATACTTTAAGTCAATAGAATAAGTATGGAAACTATATTGATTGAAACGAAAAATTATAATTGTCCTAATCGCACAAAAAGCACAAGTGGATTCTTGACACACCAAAAACAATGAGCCAACCGGGACGAGTCAAAAATGCGACTCGCCCGATCACCTTATGAGAGATTTCGTCATTAAATGGTGGAGGGCAAACCCGTAAGGGATTACGCTCAAAATTAATGGCCCATCCGAACAAACTTGAAGTTCTCGAAAGCAGATTATAACTGGAGACTCGATGAATTTGGTACTTCACTGATGGCTCGCCTAAAAAGTTTCGAGCAATTTTTGCCTCGCTAGCCGATTTGTTGCAAGCTTTGGTCTCGACAGAGATGTTGATGGGCATCAAACTCAAGCTTTTGACGGCAAGTGGTCCGCCTTCATCTTCTAGGCCAAGGGATGGCAAGAAGAAGAAGGTGACCAAAGGCCATAAGCAATCGACTCAACCGCTGTCAAGGGCAATGATAAGATGACGAACGCCGGTGGTGTCAAGGAAAATCCAAAGAGGAAGTGCTTATTCCAACCCCAAAAAAAAAGGCCGGAAGAAAGGTAATTTCACGCACTAATTGTTGAAACTTGTTTAGCGGGCGATACTTCTCATTTCGTAGGTAGTTGATACACGGATCCACTAATCATGTTTGCTTTCACGGTTCAAACCGATCCGACAACTTAGTGGGGAGGAGATCCTCATCATAATCGGGAGATGCTACGAGAGTGGCAAATTAAGCAAAGGGGAGAAGTGCACCGCCTTTTTGAAGACAAAATTTTAATTTTAAGAGATGTTCTTTATGTTCCCAAGTTTTAGAAAGAATTCACTTTCGGTTTCTAAAATTTCAAATGGATACTTAGTTTCTTCTAATAAGAATGACATCATTTCTTGAAATGATGAGTGTATCTCAAGTTATGGGACATTGATGGAAAATCTCTATACAATTAATCGTGGCACACCACTCACTTAAATGCATCCTATAACACATCAATCAAGCTTTCGATAAAAGAAAAACGTGAACGAGACACTTCTATGGCATCTAAGATTGGGACATATTAATCCAAAGAGGATCCAAAGGTTGGTGAAAGATTTGTTCACCGGAGTTTCTCCAAGTTGAACCAATTCCAACCCGCGAATCATGTTTGGAGGGTAAAATGACCAAGAGGGCATTCAGAGACAAGGGAATAGAGCCAAAAAGTGTTAGAAATCGCTCACACGCACGTATGTGGTCCAATGTCAACCAAAGCAAGAGGAGGTTATGAGTATTTCGCCACTTTTATTGATGACTACTCAAGGTACGGTTATATTTTCCTTATGAAGCATAAATCGAGACCTTTTGAGAAATTCAAAGAATTTAAGGCTCAAGCAGAGAATCATAGGAAAAACGATCAAGTCTCTACGATCCGATCGTAGGGCGAAAGTACCAAAAATGAGTTTTTGAACTACTTATCGATGAAGGGATTGCATCCCACCTAATCGCATCTTTAACCCCTCAACAAAACGGGGGTTGCAGAGCAAGAAACATAACTATTTTGGAAATGGTTAGATCTATGATGAGTTATGCGATCTTCCCAAGTCGCTCGGGGTCATGCCTTTGAAACAATGGCCTACATTTCAACTTGGTGCCATCCAAATCTGGTTCCCAAAACTCCCAAAAGAATTGTGGACCCAAGAAAGCCCGCTTTGAGACACATGAAATTTGGGGTGTCCTACCACGGTTGACAAGGAAGCCGTAAAATCGGATCCTCGATCGTAATTAAGGTTGTTTGTAGGATACCCCGGGAACAAAAGGATGTATGTTCTATGGTCCCAAGATCAAAAGGTGGTAATAAGCACCCAATTTAGATTTTTGGAAGAAGACTATATGAACAAAAAAGAAGACCTGTAAGAGATTACCTTTAAATGAGTTAAGGGGCTAACCTCGCTAACCAGACAAGATGACATACCAAATGACACACTTACACAACCGAACCTCGCTCATAAAGGGGAGGGTTGTGAGAAACCGAGAGAGATTCATGGGATAGGAGATTCCTGACTTGATTCCTGACAAGACGAATCGCACCCATGGACATATGACGAGGCAATCCAAGACAAGGATGCGCTTCTTGGCAAAAACAATGAAAGACGAAATGGGTTCTATGGATCATAACAGAAAAGGGGACCTAGTCGAACCACTTAATGGGGTCAAACCCATTGGTTATAAGTGGGTATACAAGAGAAAAAGAGACCTGGACGAAGGTGGAAACCTTCAAGGCAAGGCTTGTAGGCGAAAGGTTATACTCGTAAAGAAGGGATCGACTATGAGGAAACCCTTTCACCGTAGAATGCTCAAGTCCATCCGGATTCTCTTATCGATTGTTGTGTATCTCGATTTTGAAATCGGCAATGGATATCAAGACAACTTTCCTTAACGAAAGTCTTGATGAAGAAATCTATATGCAACAACCCCAAGGCTTCATTGAAAAAGGCCAAGAACACCTAGTTTGTAAGCTCATGAAGTCCATTTATGGACTCAAACAAGCATCCAGAGCTTGGAACCAATGTTTTGATCATGTAATAAAGTAACAAAAAATTGATACAAAAAATTGTAAATTGTGTGTACAAAAAGCTTAGTACTATAATGAGATGACATTAATACTCGATCAACCATGTTATTGGTATTGACTTTCAGTACTATATGAAGATGAAGCATCCTCCGGATCAAGATCATCGAGATCGCGAAGAAAATGATGAATCGCAGTGTTATATATGCATTAATCGCCTTGAAAACGATTCAAGATGCAGCCAAGAAAGGCTTTCTTTCAAAAATCCATCTATTTGAAATGTGCCCTAAGACACTTAGGAGATAGATGACATGAAAGGCATTCCATACGCACATCCTTGGGATCAAGATTTAATGTCAGGCGACCGAGATCGCAAGAAAAAGGATGATGGCTTATCAATAGTAACCCTCATTGACTATATAAAAAACCGCCTCCGAAAAGAACTCGAAAGATTTAATGTTATTTTATCACCAAGAAAGGCCATCTCTGCCTGACTCCTGATTTCCAATCGACATAGATTCCATAAACTATCGGCTTTCCCAGAAAGGTCATTTGGGGGAGTAGCCATGAAATGGAGAAGTGAAGTAGAAATGCATCACATCGACCAACCATGGAAGCTCCTATGTAGCCGTTTCTTGGAAGGAAGAACTATTTTGGCTCTTGAACTTTCTTACTGGACTGGATCGAGTTTCTTCCAAATTTGTTTCAGAATATTTGCTTAAGCAAAAGTAAATTCAAGGAAACAAGAGCCCACATAAGTCAAACAAAACATTGAAAGGAAAGAAATCTTTAGACGAGAAATCTTTAAGAGAGGAGATGAAGGCCGGTTAAGATCGCATCGAGGATAACCTAGTTAATCCTTTCACAAAATGTCCTCACCGAACATTCAATCGAGACATGTGGAAGGAATGGTTGTCAAGAATTTATAGCCAATCGCTTTTGAGTATAAGTGGGAGAAATTATTAGGTTCGTAGTGACATTAGATGTCACGACAGAACTACACGAGACATGTCAGTGAGTATACTTAAAAGCTTTTGAGTATAAGTGGAGATTGTTGATTATACTAGAAAAAGCTTTTTACTTTGTATAATCAAAACCAATTTTGACTTATTTCCGAAATAAATTGTTTATCATCGATGCTTTAAATATCATCAATGTTACATATTTTATTTATAACCGCTCAATAAATAAGACGGTTACATTGTAGTTAATTTAGTGATACCGATCACGTAAGATTAAATTAATGTAGCCTTGTAACCAAAAAGTACACCATTCACTTACCTAGATGGAAATGAACAATCCATCGTGAAAGGTTGAAGTGTAAGGCCTGATTGGTTGTCTTGACCAAGAGATTACACTAGTATGACCGATGAATAGATAGACCTATAGGAGGACAAATTCTTGAAACAAGGAAGAATTAGACCTCTCCCGTTTGTTATTTCTTAATCTTCGTCCCTTAAATAGGATCACGTGTGGTTGGTAACTATTGCTTTGACTTATCACGGGTAGAGAATCAACGAGATTCAATACTTTATATCTTAGAAGCAATATTATTGGTCACACGCGATTGCCAAGATTTAATTATTGAATCGTGTTCAAGTACGCTTGTTCGACGGTTTCATCATAAGATTTATCATACCAAATCTTGCAAGTGGAACTAGTTTCCATGGATAATAATGTTGAACCGTTTCCTTTACCAAGGATAAAAGATATTAATTAATGGAAAGCTATTTCCGTGGGCTTGAATTAATTAATGGGCTAGATAATCTTAAACACCGAAATAATAATCGGAGCCATATTAATCGTAATACGGGTTAAGATGGATAGTGCAATATTAATTATGTAGTGATTAATTAATATTTACGGGCTTGAATAATATTGTGGCTCAATATTGATAATTCAAGATCCATTGGAAGGTCCAATCTTAATTCTCCTAAAGGCCCCTCAAGTAGCCCAAACATAAAGTCCAATAACTAAAAAAGGTGTTTAAAAAAAAAAATAAATTATTGTTGCATTATTTTCCTTGTAATTTCGAAATTATTAAAGAAAAAGAAGGAGAAGAATTTTTCTTGAAAAGATTTTATGGAAAGGAGATAAGTATTCTTGGAATACAAGATTATCCCATAAATTCAAAGAAATCTCCCACTTGGTTTCTTTTAATTGTGATTTTCTAAATATATAGAGTAATAATAATGAAGAAGGATTTTCTTGATTTTCTTGAAAAGATTTTATGGAAAACTATATGTATTCTTGGAATACAAGAATATCTCATAAATTCAAGAAAGATCCAATCTTGAAAAACCTCCTATTAATTTCGAAAAATGGGTTAAATAAGGGTGTGAGATTTTTGTGGAAAAATACACATGGAAAGAAGAATATAAGATGATATATTCAAGATTTCTTGGAGATCAAGAAAAAGATCTTTCCTAACCCTATTTTGAGCCCTATTTTTCGTCCCCTCTATTATAAATAGGGGATGAATGTTTCATCCCCAAAGAACATTTAAAATTGGTTTTTTCAAAAAATATCAAAGATCGATAAAATATCAAATATTTTAAAAACGCCGATTTTTTGTGTATTTTCGAAAAAACGCCAATTGTGAGTGTACAATTCCATGTGCCGAAAAATTAATAAATCCACAAAGGTGGTGCAACAAATTTTATTTTTCCTTTTGTTAATTGTTCATGAAGTTTCCACCGGACGACGAAAGCAAGACTAGGAATACTTGGGAAGGCTTTTTTGGTGTGTTTAATCAAGAGACCATTGCCACTCCAAGAGGTTAGTTCACGTAAACCCGTAAATAATTTCGCATCATGAGAATTTATGTGAATCGTTTATATGCATGATTTGTTGTTGAATTATTATTTGAATTAATATAGGATTAATTCATGCTAGTAATAATTGTTAGAATTAAATTTGTATTTAAATATTCATCCCGAATAGATCCGCGCAAATAATTCCCCAACAGATATTGTTCGTAGGAATTCTTAATGCGAGGACAAAAATAAGTTGCATAAACACGTGACAATCGTGGGCTTTTCATCCCAAACACCTTCCCGCTTTGATGTGTTTACACAACGACTAAATTTGAGACATAGTCATCCGGTATTCAGCTCTTCAATCCAATTACACAAACCCACTTTCGTCCTCTTATCAAGTGTGTAATTGGCTTGAGGATATCTTCATGTACCCTCATCCCTCTTCAAGTGATCACGCTTGCATATTTCGCTCAACTCACACGCGACTTTTGCAAAGGATCACGCCCGCATAGTCATCCCACACTTTTTTGCATTACACCTAACATCTTATACGACCTTTCCAATTTGTTGCACCATGATTACTAGCAAAGTAAATGAAGTTATTGTTGGGGAATTATTACCCGGATCTATTTGGGATGAATATTTAAATATAAATTTAATTCTAACAATTATTACTAGCATGAATTAATCCTATATTAATTCAAATAATAATTCAACAACAAATCATGATATAAACAAATTCACATAAATCCTACGATGCGGAATTGCTACTACTGGTTCGGAACTAACCTTTCGTGAGTGACAACCGCTGAGGAAAGATGGATCTCGCTCACACGAACACACCAAAAGACCTTTCTCAAGTATTTCCTTATCCTTGTTCAACAATCCGGTGGTAGAACTCGCGAACAATTTAACAAAAGGAAAAATAAAATTATGTTGCACCACCTTTGTGGATTTCTAATTTTTTCAACACATGGAATTGCACTTGGAGATGAAAAAATCATCCCCTATTTATAAGAGGGTGGTGGCCGATTTTTGCTAGGAAAAAAGGGAGAGAAAATCTCTTTCTTGATCTCCAAGAAATCTTGAATATATATCCCATATATTCTTTTCTCCTTAATTAAATTTTTTCATAAAAATCCCACTCTCTTATTGTTATGGTATTTTCAAAATTTTAGGATAAAGATTCCAAGATTTAGATCTTCTTGAATTTATGAGATATACTTGTATTCCAAGAATACATATCTTCCATAATATTTTTTAAAAAAAAATCAAGAAAATCTTTCTTTCCCTTTATTTCTCATAATTTTCGAAATTTTCCCAACAAATAGCCAAGTGGGAGATTTCTTGAATTTAATGAGATAATCTTGTATTCCAAGAATACTTATCCCCATTCCATAACAAAATTCAAAGAAAATCTTTCTCCCTCTTTAATTTGTATTTTTCGAAAAATTGGAAAAAAATAAGCAACCATAATTTATTTTATTTTAAACACCTTTTCAGTTATTGGACATTATGCTTGGGCTACTTGAGGGACCTTTTAGGAGAATTAAGATTGACCTTCTAATGGACTTCAATATCTAATATTGAGCCACAATATTATTCAAGCCCATAAATATTAATTAATCCCACTACATAATTAATATTAGACTATTCATCTTAACCCATATTATCAAGTAATATGGCTCCCATTATTATTTCCCGTGTTTAAGATTATCTAGCCCATTAATTAATTCAAGCCACCAAATAGCTTTCCATTAATTAATATCTTTTGTCCTCGGTCATGAAACGGTTCAACATTATTATCCATACCTAAACTAATTCCACTTGCAAGATTTTGTATGATAAATGTTATGAACCTCCAAAGGGCAAATCGAACAAGTTTATTTTGGTAACACCTTCTTCTTCGTATTAAATCTTAGCAATTGCACGTGACCAATAATATTGCCCAAGATATAAAGTATTGAATCTCATTGATTCTCTACCCGGCCATAAGTTAAAGAATAATTACTAACCACACACCCATCCTATTTAAGGGATTAAGATTAAGAAATAACGAACCATCGAGGTCTAATTCTTCCTAATTCAAGGTCAAGAATTTATCCTCCTCAGAGTCCTATTCAAATAGATCACCATGCACTAGTGTAATCTCTTGGTCAAGACAGTTAATCTGAGCCTTTACACTTCAACCTTTCACACGGATTGTTCATTTCATCTAAGTCGTGAACAACGCATTTTTAGTTACAAGGGATCATAATTTAATCTTCGTGATCCGGTATCACTAAATTAACTACAATGTAACACGACTATTTATTGAATGCTTATGCAAAGAAATATATGTAACATTCAATGATATTTAAAGCATCGCTGATAAATAATTTATTTCAAGAATAAGATAAATTCATTGGTTATACAAAGTAAAAACATACTTTCCAGCTAACCCCAACAATCTCCCACTTATACTCAAAGTTTGATTTTAAGTATACTACAACATATCTCGTAGTTTCTAATGCGACATCTAATGTCACCTACACGAACCTAATAATATCTCCCACTTATACTCAAAGCGGTATCGACAACGATCTTGACGCCCATTCCTTCCACATGTCTCGAATGTGTTCGAGGCGCACCTTTGTGGTACGGATCTGCCAGATTGTCTTCCCGACGCCATCTTTTCCACTTCTATATATATCATCTCTAACGATTTCTCGATAAGATGGTATTTTTTCAATGTGTTTGTCGGCCTTGGGCTTCGTTCCCTTTGAATTTGCAAATCGCTTCCCATTATCACAAAGAAATAAAGATTGGCCGGGCAAATTTAAACTACATCCAAGTCCACTAGGAAGTTCTTGAGCCAAACCGCTTTCGCCTTTTCGCTTCGCAAGCAGCTACGATTCGCCTTCCATGGTAGAATTCCACATGCATTTCGCTTAACGCTTCTCCATGTCATGGCTCCCCCCATGCAAAACACACACTACGGAGGTAGATTTTCGAATCTAAGTCCGATTGGAAATCCGAGTCCGTGGTAACCAATGGGGATTAGACTATCTCGACCGATAAACTAACATTCTATCTCGAGTTCTTTTCAGATACTTCCACAATGTTCCAAGCTCGATGCTTGTTTGAGTCCATAAACGGACTTCTTGAGCTTAAAACCAGGTGTTCTCGCCTTTTTCAATGAAGTCTTGGGGTTGTTTCACAGATTTTCTCAAGACTTCACAAGAAAGCCGCCTCGACATCCATTTGCCGAGATTTCAAAGTCGAGATGCGATCAATCGACAAGAGGATTCGGATGGACTTGAGCATTGCTACAGGTGAAAAGGTTTCCTTATAGTCGATCCTTCTTTCCGAGTATAACCTTTTCGCATTGTTCTTGCCTTGAAGGTTTCCACCTTCTCGTCCGGTCCCTCTTTTCCTCTTTGTATACCCACTTCGCAACCAATGGGTTTGACCCCATTAAGTGGTTCGACTAGCTCCCACACTCGGTTATGATCCATAGAACCCATTTTGGCTTTCATTGTTTGTTTTGCCAAGAAACCCATCCTTGTCTCTCGATTGCTTCACCATAAGTCCACGGGTCTAATTCATCTTGACCGGGGACTAAGTCCGAGGACTCTTTTCTACCCCATGAATCTCTCTTGGTTGTTTTACAACCTCCCACTACTGACGAGGTTCCGCTGTGTAAGTGTGTCATTTGGTATGTTATTTTGTACGCTTGGCACCTCGAGGTTATCCCCTTAGCTCATTTAAGGTAATCTCACTTCCTTTTTTTCAGATAATTTTTCCAAAAAATCTAAAGCCGGTGCTTATTACCACCTTTTGATCTTCGGGACCATAGAACATACACCCTTTTTATTCCCCGGGGTATCCTATAAATAACCTTAATTCCGATCGAGATCCAATTTTCCAAATTCCTTGTCTAACACGTAGGCCTGACACCCCAAATTTTCATGTGTTCTCAAACCGGGCTTCATACCGTCCACAATTCTTTGGGAGTTTTGGGGAACCGATTTGATGGCACCAAGTTCAGAATATAAGCCGTTGTTTCCAAGGCATGACCCCGTAATCCATTTGGGTAGATCCGCATAACTCATCATCCTGCCTAACCATTTCTAAAAGAGTTCTGCTTTTCGCCTCCGCAACCCCATATTATTGAGGGGTTCCGGTGCGCTTTTGTCGATACAATCCCTTCATCCGACAAGTAGTTCAAAACTCATCACGAGGTACTTGCCTCCACGACGATCGTAGAGATTTGATACATTTTTCCCTATGATTCTCTCGCTTGAGCCTTAAATTCTTTTGAATTTGCTAAAAGTCTCGTGATTTATGCTTCATAAGGAAAATATAGTCGCATTTTGAGTAATCATCAATAAAGGTGACGAAAATACTCATAACCTCTTCTTGCTTTGATTGAAATTAGACCACATACGCCCCAGGAACTATTTCTAACACTTCTTTGGCTCTATTCCCTTGGCTTTCAATGCCCTTCGTTGGTTTTTTACCCTCCAAACATAATTCGAAAGTTGTGATTGTCTCAACCCGGAGAGACTCCAATGAACCATCTTCTACCAACCTTTTGAATCTTTTTTGATTAATATGTCTCAACTGAGATGCCATAGAAGTGTCTTGTTCACGCCCCGATGAACGCTTTTATCGGAAATAGTTGATTTGTTATAGATGCATTTCGGGAAATGGTGTGCACATTTAATTGATAGAGATTATTCGACAACGCTCCATGATAGATAAATTTATCATAAAGAGAAATGGTAACAACTTTGTCAAAAAAGTAACCGAATATCCATCAAGGTAAAGTTTAGAAACCGCAATTAAATTATTTCTAAAACTAGAACGAAAGAACATCTCTTAAAATTAAAACTTTGTTTTCAAAAGACAGTGTGCACTTTCCCATCGCTTCACCGGCCACTCAGAAGATCGCCAAAGGTGATGAGGATCTCACTCCCACTAAGTTGCTTGTCCGCTGAACCCCTCAGAAGTGAAACAAACATGATCAAGGATCTCAGATCCACCACCCATAAATGGGAGGCATAAGCCGCTAAACAAGTTTCAACAACTAGTGCGTGAGAATTACCTTTCTTTCCATTCCCTTGGTTTGAACAGCCGACCTCCAATGTCCTTTTTTCACCGCAGCTTGAAGCACTTCCCTAGTCGGGTTTACTCACCTCCACCTCCCTTCACCTTTTTTTTTCGCCCTCGCAACACTTCGAGTTCACTTGCTTTTTTTATCCTTTTTTCGTTCTTACCACCCTTTGGCCTAGAAGAAGAAGAAGAAGGTCCATTTGCAACCAAGGCTTGGCTCTTTTGCTCCCATTATCGCTTCTCCTCGCCGAGACTAAAGCTTGCAATGTGTCGCATCGAGAACTTCCGATTGTTCATTTGGTAGTTCAAATTTAAACTGCTCAAAACTTTTCGGCAGAGAGTGGAGCACGAAATCGATTCGGGTCTCGATGTCGATTCAACGCCAAGCACCTAAAGCTTGTTAAGGTGAGCCATCATCCGGAGAACGTGTTCCCTTACGGGTGTTCCTCCACCATTTTCATGAGAGCAAGTCCCTTATGGTGATCCGACGAGCTATTACCTGCTCGACATGTTGAAACATCATTTTAAGACCACCATGATGTCCCAATGTCTCAACATTTTTGGTGTTGGTGTTGCAACACATATGACATTGAAGCCAAGATGGTACACTTTCGCCATTTTCGCTGAACGCCCCAAACAAAGAAACTCTTTCTTAACCGCTTTAGTTGACTCATCATTTGGCTTTTTCCGGTTTAGGTGTAGTGACAACCCAAATTATGGCTTTGTGCAGGAGGACAATAGTAAGTTTACGACTCCAATTAACGGTTTTCACCAAGAAGCAAATTGTCTTTAAGTATATTGAATAAAATGATTAAAAGGTCATGACATATTTAATCAAATAAATAACAATTTGTATAAGCACAAACATATCACAAGGTTCGATCACATGTATCATATTAAAATCTCAAAAAAATATGAACATGATCACCCAACATTCAAAAACAGCTTTTAAAATAAGCCACGTGGGTGGGTCATTATTTAAACACATTCAAGCAAAGCTACAAACAAGAAAACAATTACAAACCTTTAATATCCAAATTAATAGTTGGTTTCACTTGACCAATATAAAATTGACAGGACTTCTAAGTATATGCATATCAATTTTATACCTAAGTAATAACCATGATTAAATACGTAATTATTATTTTATTTTGAATGAGCCTCGTGGGAGGGTCATCGCCGCCACTAATAATAACCCACAATCATCCTTTTTGGAATTTATTCATGTGAAATCTATCTTTTGGTCATTCCGGGGGGAATTTCTCCAAAAGAATCCACAAATAAATAAATCATGGAGGTCAAAAATTAATTCAATTTTATTATCCAAATAACATTGTCAATTAATTATTTAAACATACTTAGTAATTTTCAAGGTGAGATTTTTCAAAATATTTTTCATGCATCGATATTTAAAAACAATTTAAATAAGCATAAAAAATAATGCAAAATATCAAAACAAAAATTAAACACATTGGGCAAATATATCCAATTGTCACTAAATTTTTGTCATGTCTTGATCTTGGAGAAATCGCTCTTCATAACCTTTTCATCGTTAGTCTAAAGCTCCCACTCGTCAATATGTTCTTTTAAAACGCCCTTCGCCTTGGGGTTAGGACGGCCCCGAAAAAACGAAGTAGCTCACGACCGAACGCGAGTCCGTGGTGCTCCTCTGCGTATACTCGTCCGCTCGCCATTATCGCCCACGCTCATAACGGCGGCCTTAACGCGTCTGGAAACCGGGGTCCCACGCCTCCGTCGCCCGCCGACATCGCCTGGCCGACGCTTTGCGCGGTTCTACGCGTCTTCGCTCCTCGGCGCTCATTGGCTTAGCGATTGGCCAAGGCCTTATTCCGCCGTCGCCTCGTTCGCCAGGCGGAATACGCTGGTTGCTAGTATTCCGCCTAGCCTGCTTCGGTTCACCAACGACGTCCCGCACTTAAGTCCGGGTTTTAATTCTCCGTTTTCGCTCACGATCCTGTTATAAATTTATTTACTAAAAAAATAAATAAACCTAGATCTAGATTAGTCTATTACATCAATTAATTGTCTTGATCTATTCGATGAATATTTAAATACAAATTTAATTCTAACAATTATTACTAGCATGAATTAATCCTATATTAATTCAAATAATAATTCAACAACAAATCATGCATATAAATATTCACATAAATCCTACGATACGGAATTGTTATGGGTTTACGAACCAACCTTTCGGAGGATAACCATCGGTAAGATGATCCCTGCTCACACCTAACACACCAAAAGACCTTCTCAAGTATACCCTTATCCATGTTCAACAATCCGGTGGGAAACTCTTGAACAATTTAACAAAAGGAAAAATAAAATTATGTTGCACCACCTTTGTGGATTTCTAATTTTTCCAACACATGGAATTTACTTGGGGATGAAAAAATCATCCCTATTTATAAAGAGGGTGGTGACCCCATTTTTGCTAGGAAAAAAGGGAGAGAAAATCTCTTTCGATCTCCTAGAAATCTTGAATATATATTCCATATATTCTTTTCTCCTTAATTAAAATTTTTCATAAAAATCCCACTCTCTTTATTGTTATGGTATTTTCGAAATTTTAGGATAAAGATTCCAAGATTTAGATCTTCTTGAATTTACGAGATATACTTGTATTCCAATAATAGATATCTTCCGTAATATCTTTTTTCAAGAAAATCAAGAAAATCTTTCTTTCCCTTTATTTCATAATTTTCAAAATTTTCCCAACAAATAGCCAAAGTGGAGATTTCTTGAATTTAATGAGATAATCTTGTATTCCAAGAATACTTATCCTCATTCCATAACAAAATTCAAAGAAAATCTTTCTCTTTTTATTTGTATTTTTCAAAAATTGAAAAAAATAAGCAACCATAATTTATTTTATTTTTAAACACTTTTTTCGCATATTGACATTATGCTTGACTACTTGAGGGGCCTTTTAGAGAATTAAGATTGACCTTCTAATGGATTTAATATTGAGCCACAATATTATTCAAGCCTCATAAATATTAATTAATCCCACTACATAATTATTATTGGTTGGTTCGATATAATTACTCAAGATTAATCAACACATCGAGGACACGCGTAATATTCAATTATTAAAATAACCACGCCTAATGGATAAGTGTGCACGGCTTTTTAACAAACAAGCTTGTTCGCCAAATTTCACTTGTCAACCATGCGAGTATGCTCGCCATGAAGTAAGTTTTGTTCGCCACCGCCATTTACCAACCAAAGTTGCTCAACCACTACTAAGCAAATGTATGTTCGCCAGACTAACCGAGCAAACAAGGAAGAAGAATCGATAGCCCGAAAGTCAAGTGACCTCGTGGTCATGATGCTCGATGCATGAGGCACGATATCCCGAAGGCTCGATAACCCGAGGGGTCAAGATGCTCGATGCTCGACATCCCAAGGCTCAAGACATCCTAAGGGCCTCCTCGTATAACCCGAGGGTCAAGATGCTCGACGAGGACAATATTTCGCATAAAATTGATGTGGGATTGAAGGGGCGAACAAAGCAAATATGAAAGCAAAAGATTGATTTGACGACCAAAAAAGTGCCTTTATGATAAGCAAGTGTAAAGATCAACTGAAGACGGTTGGAAACGCGGGCAAGATCACATGAGTTCTTGCAAGACCAAGTCTCCAAATCATGCTTGCCAAATTTCATGCTTGTCAAAGTACTATAAATAGAAGAAAAACAACAAGAGATAGGTTCGTAAAATTCCGGTAGGGTAAGGTTCACAAAAAATTCCCAGAAAGTGGTGAGGTTCAAAAATTCCAGAGTTCATCCATACACATAAAAATCTTTAGCACTCATATGCTTATCTCCTAATCATCTTCATTCATAAATATTCATCTTCATGAGATGATCATATATCAGATGTGTAAAACTCGCAATACTACATCCCCGACTTGAACGCTTCGCAGTAGTAATTTTCTTGATTTAACCGGGTCAACAAATTCTCTTATTTTCAAAGATATTTTACACGCATATTTTTGTTTGTGAGTTGTCATTAAATTAGCCACATAATATTCTCCATATAAAATGACTCGCAAATAATTGGCAAGCTTAGAAGGAGGGGTCCCAAAAACCAACCCATACACAATCCCA
Source organism: Stenogyne calaminthoides (assembly GCA_037126765.1). Lineage (NCBI taxonomy): Eukaryota > Viridiplantae > Streptophyta > Magnoliopsida > Lamiales > Lamiaceae > Stenogyne > Stenogyne calaminthoides. The sequence continues at coordinate 34,834,030 of JBBCBC010000021.1, forward strand.
TAGTTAGCGAGGCAGTAAAAAGAAATATAATGCCTCAATCTAGAATACCGACGGAGAGGTTCAAATAACCACGAATTTTAAAGAGGCTCTGTCAAATTTCATAAAGATCGGACAAAGGAGACCATCAATCTTGAAGATATTGTTAACTTTCCTACACGTTAACAACAAAGGCCATCACTTTCTTGCTACGAAAGCACAAAAGAGAGGGCCAAAAAGAGAGTCGCCAAGTTAAAAATCTCAAGATGATGATGATCGATGCTCGTGATACACCGATAGCCAGCAAGTTTTAAAAGTCGCATTTTAAGAGGGCTAATAAAAAAAGCAGATGATACGTCGGATGACGAAAGCAAAATCCCGGTCCGTCATGCATCCCGCATAGACGCTTGAGACTCTCACCAAAGATAGAATCGATAATAATAGACAGATCCCCGGAGGGAACAACCAATAAACATTCCAGCTTCCTCAGATCTCATGATCGTCAGATCCCAACAAAAATCGAATCGAATAAAATTATCTATCCATCATCGATTGGTAAATAGGACGAACTGGAAAGGGACCGCCTATCATTTGAGCATGACCCACGGGTCCTCATGATGGATACAACCTCGATCCAAGTCTCCTGCTGGCCCACAAAATTTATGGAAATGCGTAGAAGCCATTGAAGGCTTACAGCCACCCGCCGCAACTAAAGGATTCCCTCGGTGCCGAAAGCACAATGCCTTGCTCGCCACTAACACCCACGATCATGGTGGCCAAATACAAGAGAAAGTGGCAAAAATCCCACCACCAATCCCCATGTTCGGCGCCGAAGTCCGACCCACATGTCCATCTCAAAGAAATACTGCATTTTTGATCGCTTATGGCGCCATCACCGACGACACGCAAGGCTTTGACATTCCCCATGACTTTGGGTGATCGGCACATAGATGGTTCTCTATTTTGCCCGCCAAGCTTTATCACATTTTCGTCACTGGGACAAGAATTCTCGCCCCATTTCATCCATGTGTGTCGCCCAAAGACCAAAAACAAAGGTTGGCACATTTTTCCCAACTAAGGTGAGTCGACGAGCATATATCGAAAGATTTGATAAATGTTTGTACGACGGGGCCCCAGCTTGAAGAGGATGCCAAGGTTCTCAAGGTGGTCGGAGGCCCCGACTTCGAACATCGATAGATGGAAAGCCATGCATCAAGATTGGTCAACACGATATTCGAATTCCGAGAGCGAAAAGCAACCAAGATCATAAATGGCGCAGATTCGCCAATCAATCACGAATCGGGTCGAAAAAGAACAACAAAGAAAGTTTTTGGTAAGAAAGTAATGAACGAGGTGGGTATAAACCCCCGTGGTCTTTCAAACCATTCAAGAAAGAGCGTACAAACGCCTCAATGGGTTCGGGCGCTTTCAAATAGTAAACAATTTTTAACCAAATCAAAGATCGACATGTCGATAGGCCAAGAAGAATCATAATGGATAAGAATCGACTTAATGCTTCCAAATATTGTAATTATCACGAAAGTACATCGCATAATACGTAAGATTGTCGCGATTTATTTCTTCAACTTTAGAAGTTATACGAGGAGAATCGACTTGGCCCAGCTTCCTTAAAAGTCGGCGAAAGCGTAGGCTCCCCAACGTAAAAAATGGAGATCGTGAGGGTGTTTAAAAGTTCAAGAAACATCCTCGACAAAGATCCCGAAAATCCCATAAGAGGTCCGGAATACCCAAAAGAGGGGCTCCTACTATGGGTAGTGGTCGAGAAAGTCAAGAGATCCACATGATACGCCCCGACATTCCAGCCGGTGGATGTTATCAGAACCAACATTATCGAACGCATTAAAAGAAGATGGAGATGCTGCTGCAAAGCATCCATCGTGAAGGTGGCGAAAGACATCAGCCAGCACGCCACCCTCTCACCAAATCATGTTCTCGTAAGACGATCTCGACGGCATAATCACCCCCACAATGACTTCTAACCATCGCGTTTCGCCTTTCGCTTAGCCGCCAAGACCGCCTCCCTTCGACAATTTGAGCATATGCGAACATTTTGTTCGTCGACACTCGCACCAAATAGAAAAAACAAGTTGGGGACTTGAGTAAATATATAAACCACGTGATCACACCATCATTGGTTTTGGGGAATCAGAACCCAAATTTCTATGGTATGATCAAAGTTAGAGTCGAGTCGAGTTAAATCAACTCTAAATCCGAGATCCGGATAAAAAGAATGCTAGATTTTGTAATCGCTGATGTCCCGCCTACTTACAACGGGTTTCTAGGTCGCCTGCTTATTCAGAATTTAAAGTCGCCGCTCAACTTACTATTATTGTGTTAAATTTCCAACTCAAGACGGAACGGGTAAATAGTGCGATCGTAAAAGTCGAGATTGTTTGCTATCATGTGCATCGAAAAACAAAATATCGCTAACATGATAGAGCAAACACGGGAGATCGGAGAGTCAAGTTTCATGTGAATACGCTGCAAAATACCCTTTTGACGAGCACTCCTTCATGCGCTTAACACCGACCGGATGGTAACTCATGTCCCGCATCTAATGAATATTGATCCACCAAACGAAGCTATTTGACCTTAACCTCGCTGAGGTTTTGAACCTATGGAGGTAGACGATTTAACATCGGGGTCGATCAAGATCCTCCGTGGAAGCAAAAAAGAAAGCGAGCAACACCGTTTAACAACCTGAGTCTATCAATATCGATTCCCAACAGACCGGAAGTTAGAATTATCTATTGGTTCTAATTACCGAGCCTTTCCGAACGTAAGTGATTGCATATCTTCAAGCAAACTTGATGTGTTCGCTTGGTCGCATGAAAACATGGTTGGCATTGATACAAAAACATGCATGTCACCCCTCAACCTTGACCCAACACAAACTCCAAGAATCCGTGTCACAGAAAGTTCAATTCCCGAGAAGATGCAACCATGAATAAAGAAATCAAAAAGTTACTCGACAATAAACCCATTCGAGAAGTAAAATGCCCAAGATGGCTTTGTAAACCCTCTAGGTTTAACGTCCGCAAGTCTAATGGAACTTGGAGACTATGTATAGATTTCACAGATTTAAACAAGGCATGCCCGAAAGATAATTTCCAGATGCCACATATCGATTATTTGGTCGATAATACAACATGCCACGAGCTCATGACCTTCATGGATGCTTTTACATCATCACCAAATACCCATGCATCCTGACGATCAAAAGAATAAGGCATTCTGCAAAGAAAAAAGAATATGTATTGTTGGCAACGCATGCCATTCGGATTAAAGAATGCCGAGCAACATATCAATGTTTCAGAACAAAATGTTCGACGAACACATCGGGCCGGACAAATTGAGGTGTATATTGATGACATTGTGGTAAAAAGCGGTAACACAAGGAAGACCACATCACCCACCTCGCATACAAACGCTTTGATATTCTCAGTGAGTACAACATGAAGCTAAACCAAGAAATGCAATTGGGGTTCACTCAGAAAATTCCTAGGACATATGGTCACCAATCTGGGATTGAAGCGAACCCATCAAAGATTCAAACCATGCTCGATATGCAGCCCCCGAGTGTGAAAGAGGTTCAAAAATTAACCGTGACGCTTCGCTTCCGTAAGCCGTTTATATCACGAACCGGGGACAAATGCAACCTTTCTTCGAATGCTTTAAAGAAAGGGAAGTTCCAAATGACGAGTATCGCAAAATGCATTCGAAAGTCATTAAAGAAAGACTCGCCGATACTCAAACATTATCTAAGCTCCGCTCCAAAGTAATAACTTTATCTCAGATCTTGCTGCATCCGAACATGTAATTAGCGCTTGTGCCTCGTCAGCAGGGGACGCCACACTCGCCTCACTATGTAAAATGTGTGCTCAAAGGTTCTAGAGTCTCCCATTCTCCAATCGAAAAATTAGCATATGCCTCGTTTATGAGCGCTCAAAAATCGCACCATACTTTTTTCAATCACCAATCGAGGTATTAACCACATTCCCATTTGCGATAGTCCTCCAATCGACCGTATTAATCGCGGCATTTATTACCTGGCTGGCGTGTGGAGTTAGGGCTAATTTGGCATTACGCTCGCCCGCCAAACAAGAATGAAGCGGCCAAAGTATGGCCGATTTCATGGTCGAAGCCGATATATCCACAAATGCCCGAAAAGAGTCGCCGACCAACCATGGCATAGGGGGACCGAGGGCTCATCAACAAGTTCAAGAGTCGAAAGCAAAGCGTGGTTCTCATCAACCCAACTCGACAAACTTTCACAACAACCATCCGCTTTTGATTTCCTCACCACAAATAATGAAGCGAGTACTAAGCTTTGATCGTTGGGCAAAATGGCTATGACAATGGGAATCCGTAGGTCGATGATTTACGCGATTCTCGATAATCGATACCAAGTAACAAAGCGAGCACGAGGCCCGAGGTGAACAGATGGCAATAATATCAAAGAATTAGCAAAAGAGTTACTTGAACAATTCAACAAGTTTACATAAACAAGCTTACCACGATTGGGTAATTGCTCACGATGCCTTGGCACGCCCGGGCAACAAGAGAAGGAGCGACGAACACGATGTACATTGTGGTCGCCATTACTTGTTCGCCATCAATTCCCAGAGTTGTGGTCGCCCCTATAACAAAGTAGCAAGAAACCGATGACTCCAATTTTAAATTACTTACAAAAAGGACTTCCCCGAGAATAAAGCACAAGTTACTCACCAGACAGACAAATCGCTCATTGCTCAATCTTAGACGAGCATTTATACAAAATGAAGTTTCTCACTTCCACTATTGAAGTGTATTACCCCCAAGAGGGTCGTAATTCGAGCAGATTCATGATGGAGTATATGAAACCATACGTGGGCTGCCCCGCACATGTAATTATCGAAAAAGGTTATTATCGGCCGAATTGCAAAGATTCGGCCACAGATGCTCAAGTACAAGGTCATAAATGTCGCCGTACATGCCCCACTTATTCATAAAATTTCACCTAAAGAACTAAAGGTCACATGTTCTACGGCCATATGCTAAATGGAGAATCGATTTGATCAAATTTCATTTCCTACCGCACGCTTCAGAGTAAAATTTGTTGTGGTTACCGCGATTATTATAATTAAATGGGCGGAGTCGGGCTATTGTTAAAATCACCGAATAAAGAATGGAACTTTGTTCGGGAAAAATATCATTTGTCATTTTGGGCTTCCCCAATCATTGGTAACGGATAATGACAAACTTAATTCATGGAAGTGAATTCGAATAAAATTGTGTCATTGGGCATAAAAACATTACTCAACTTCAGATTATCCCCACCAAACGGACAAGTCGGTTGTTATAAAATTATCAAGATACCCTCAAGGCCGCACTTGATAATTCCAAAAGGGGATCAAGAAGGTTTCTAAATATTATGGGCCTATCGAACAACTTTCGTAACATCAACCATGAAACCCCGTTTGTCTTCGCATTTGCGCGAAGTTTATACCCGCCAGAATCAAGAATCCGAAATATCGGACAATGACTTTGGAGAAGAGCACATCAATGACGGCCGCCACCGAGAAAGCATACCTATTAGATATTTAAAAGGCGACGTAAGGCCGATTTTAAGAACGCCATGTACAAAAAAGAGATCATAAAAGTTCTATAACTCCAAAGTCCGAACACGCAGGGTTCAATAAAAAGCCGGTTTTAAGACCCATCAACTGGGGTATCAGTGGTGTGTGTTCGCCCGTACGGGAAGTCCATTCAGAGTTACGAACGCTTGTTAAACGGGCTTATGATTTGAAAGACTGAATGGAGTTCCATTGTCCCATTTCGTGGAATGCGCTTAAATCAAAAAAATATTATCAAGAATGACGTAGCATAATCGTCGAAACAAAACACAAAATTTGTCGAGCACAACTGCCGAATATAATCAATATTTCATAGAAAAACGAGCACAAACGGCCGAACATAATCAGCCATTATTTAAAAACGAAAGAGCGATAACGTCAAGAAAGACACAACACCGTGTTCGTCACCAAATCTTTAGAAAAAAAAATCTGGCCAAACATGTCAATTTTGAATATAATTAAAAAACATTCCATGTCGAAAAGGAGGATTCAAAGCTACGGGCCAAAGACCAACTAGTTATGCCAAAGACTGCAAGGGATAGTACTATAAATAGAGGCATATTGATAAATTTCAAAAATTGAGAAAAACAGAGAAAAAGGAAAAAAATACGCTTATCAAGAAAGTTTCAAGAAAATCTTTTCGTGACGAATTTTCAAAAAATTTCAAATCTTCTCTATGAATAACAAGAGATTTCTTGAATTTAACGAGATAATTTACTTGATTCCAAGAATACATATCTTCATTCCATATAACAAAATTCAAAGAAATCTTTTCCTCTATTTCTAAAAATTAGGAAATAATATAAGCAACAATATTTATTTTTATTTTAATCACCTTTTCCGTTATCGGACTATGTTGGGCCGATATCGGCCTTTAGGAGAATTAAGATTAGACCTTCTAACGGATCTTGAAATTCAATATCGAGCCAAATATAATATCTGTACTCGTCATAAATAATAATTAATCCAACTACATAATTAATATCAAGACCATCCATCTTAACCCATATTATAAATAATATGGCTTTTGTCAACATCATTTCCAGATTATCTAAGATTAGGCCAGCCCATGTCTATTCAAGACAAGGTTTAAATTTTCCCATAGTCCTTTTGTCCTATAGCTATGCCTCAATATTATTATTCAAATGTAAACTTGTATTAGAATACAACGTTTGCAAAAAAATTTTGTTTGTTAAGATTTTCTAACTTGAAGTTCATCGAGGTCGAGATTTTTCAGATAAATCTAGCAACAAAGACGAACGATAATAAGTTTAAGATAAAAGTATTGAATCACTCCAGATTCGACACCATGAAAGTCAAAAGAATACAGTAATGGGTCCCACGAAAAGATGATTTAATCTTACGAGCAATTTAAGAAAAAAACGAACGATGAGGTCTAATCGCACTCTAAATAAGACGGCCCAAGAGGGTCCTATTCAAGGATCCTATTCAAATAAGATTTATCACCATTAGTGTGAAATCTTCGTCAAGATAAACCAAACCCATCCGCCACAATTTAAATAAGACGATTGTTGACAGATTTCAATAAGACAATCAAAACGAAGAAGTCGTGAGCGACATAGACAAACACAATGTTCAATTCATTCGAAGAGAGGCATAAACTAGAAAGCAAGGTAAAACATCAAGAACACAAAGATCACTATTCATCAAGATATAAGATTCATCCTCAACAATCAAAGATAGAGGAAATTGTTCATTTTCAAAATTCAACTATCTAATTTCGGGTTATTCAAAGTAAAGCAGTTAAGGCAAAAAATTACACAAGTTCAAAAGAAATTATTCGATCAAAAAAAAAGAAGAAGAAAAAATTACACAACAATTGTTCAACAAAGCAAAATTACATTAAGAACAAATTCATTGTTTGGGGGGGGCAAGGTCCAATCAACAAATCATGCCCCATTTGCTCCTGCCCTTCAGAACAAATTTCCTCCAAAGATTGTCAGCCTAATCGGGCCGCCAGAAGTGCACTTTGTAACGATTGTTAGAGGTCCCTTTGTTTGGGAAGACCGATCAACAATGTCCGCATCCGGAGCCATCTTCCTCATCGCAAAATTTGAAAAATATTATCATCAATCTCGAACCCAAATGGTTTAATCATAATCACCATTCAAATGCAAGACGAAGGTTGTAATCCCTGGTTGAAGAACACAATCGTGTTCGGCACAAATATGAGAAAATGTTGTTCAAAGGACTATTAAAGATGGGATGGCATCGACAAAAAACAATGTAAGAGAAAGGCAACCAAAAAAACAACGGTCAATCCTTAATAAGAATTTTTCGCAAAAAACGAATGTTGGTCTTCAAAAATAGGGAGTTGTTGGCAAGAAGGCCTTCTACAAGACTAACTAAATGCTATGATTCAAGACTACTGATAAGACTATTCAGAGGCATATTGATACTCTCGAAGGAGAAAAATAGATAAAAAGAAAAAAAAATACTACATGTTTCTCGGAAATATCTTCAAGATGCCTCCATCTCTTGAGATCCGAAGACTCGATTGAGTTTATTGCCTGAATCTTCAATTCATGCCCGAGATCTATTCACCATTCACCTTTTCTTCAAAGTTTCGATAAGAGCCAAGTAATCGTAAGAAGATTGGCGACTCATGGTAAGCTCTTCTACAGTTAACCAGAGATCGACCAAGATGAAATCACTGGGCCCCTCATGATTTCCAAAGGTAAGTTGACCTTGGTGGCCTCTTTCAAGCCCGGGTCCATGTTTCAGATAGGGTCTCGAGAAGCTTCCAATATGCCTTAGAAGACCCTAATATTGCTAACACTGAGAGCAAGATTTTTCTTCAATTCGATCAGAGTAAGGCTAACCCGCTTCAACCTCGCAGATGTTCACCCGAGCAAACAAAAATGAAATAAAGATTAACAAAATCAATTGAAGGAAAAAATATTTTATCGGGCGAACAAACTTGTTTCCCAGACAAAGGATGATCCCATCCCAAAATGATTTATTCCAAGGACGAGTCGAGGGTCTATAAGAGTCCAAGTCCGAGGACCTTGAAGGTTTAAGATTACCCAACCATCTCCGACTATCTTGCCGGATGCAACCACGGAGGCAAATGTATTCTCGATTTCTTCAACGAAGGTTCTCAGACAGCACGGGTCGCCCGAACTGTCGCTTTTTGCTTTTGTTAAGATTTGGTCTTTTTTTAACGGAGGTCGCCCCTAAGCCGACGGGCTTAACGAAGTTCTATTAACGAGTCAAGTTTCACCAGTCCGTAGACGTTAAATGCCACCAAGAAGAAAAATGTTTACGGTTTCATGGAGAATCTTTATAAGCTTACGAGGTCTTTTTGTTCGAGCCATTTAGCATGAACAAATAAATAAGAGAGGCGTGAAAGGGCAGAGACAAAAACAATTCATTATAAAAAGAGGGAGAAGTCAAGTAACCAAAAGGTACAAATAAATTTGGTAAATATAAAAACAATCCTTACCAATGGATTAATAAAGAATAAGATGGGCGAGGGCACGATAAGCCCCATTTTCCCTTTGTTTCGGGCGGTATTCAAAGTCTTCACAGATCATTCTCGAAAGCGAGGCTCAAGATCGACGGTTAAAATGTCGCTAAAATAGCCATCATTGGTCTCTTTGTCCGCTGCAAATGAATTCTTGAAATCGAGAATAAGTTAAAATCGCCAAGTCAAGAGCAAAAGACACAAAATACTTATTTTTGGTAAACCCCAAAATCGCGATGTCTAAATGAGAATCGTTCGCTTCCGGCTCTTCCAATCGCCCCCCAACCAACCGTAATTTTTCCTTCCAATCACTAATTTTGTTCTAAGACATCCTCAATGACCTTTTGCACTTAAGATTTGCCCGCATGAACAACCATTCATGTTCGCCTCGGGACGGCCAAATGCACTAAAGGTGCGAGAGTTCAAATTGCTGTAGGATAATATACGGGTTTCGCTTTTGCCGAACAAAGTCAAGAAGCTCATAATCATGTGTCACCCATTCTGGCTTCACCGCTGAATGGTAATGTTCCATTCTACGAGCAAACGAAAGATAGCCTGGATGAAATGGGAATCAAAGACCCGCCTATCGTATTCAAATTCACGACAACACAACCCTCGTGGGCGGGTTCCGCCGCTTCATCGGGACCAGTGCCTGTAAAAATACATCTTTTCGGGGTTTCATAATTCCTATACAAATACAAGCATATCAACATCAATTATGCTCTCAATTTTGCTCTCGCACTCATTCTCAACCCTAATCCTATGAGGTTGTTCGGCCAATCAAAATTATAACGAGCATTATAATTCGCATTATATGTTGGGCTATGAGGAAGACCAACAGGATATCGAGTCTCCCCAAATTAGGCCATTGCCGAACCCTCTGTCGACCAAAGAACATTCTCAACCAAAAATGTCCTCCTCACATTATCATCATCCATATTTACAACCCTGCACCTAATTTGGGGTTGGGGTAAATAATCTTTCATCCGAATCATCCAAAAAAAATACAGACGGATAAATCCCTATCTAATTATTTAGGTATCATCTCGAATCGGAGGAAAGAACAAAGAATGGTCACCGAATCCTGCCAACGGAGACCTTGATCCCGAGACATTTATCTCGACGATCATTGTCGATACGGATTGCATCGAAAAGAAGGGAGAAACTAATCCAGGATTCCCGATTGATTCCTCGAAATCGTAAGAATTTGAAACGAGAAGTCATAATCGGAATTAAAAAGGGATGAAATAGTTACCGATAAAATTTGTCGCCGAAATAGGAAAGCCCTGGCCGAAGTTTCCGTAAAAGAAAGAGAATGAAAGCAAGAAGAAAAGTGAAGAAAGAAAAGGCAATTTATAATACAAAAAATAGGTATTTATAGATGCGGTTTGATTTTTTTTTTTTGAAATCTAGCACGACACGTCAAACGACGCTTTACGCCGCCCAATCAAAATATAAATACCGGCCCCATGGTGAATACAAAAGCGAAGTTGGGGTATTGTTGTGTTAATATAATTACTCAAGATAATTGAATACGCCGGAGGACACGTAATATTCAATTATTAAAATAACCATCACCAACGGATAAGGTGTGCACAAAGTTGATTTAACAACAAGCTTGTTCGCCCACCGCCACTTATCAACCATGCGAGCATGCTCGCCACGGCGAAAGTTTTGTTTCGCCACCGCCATTTACCGTAACCAAAGTTGCTCAACCACTACATTGCAAACAGTATGTTCGCCAGACCAACCGAGCAAAACAGGAAGAAGAAATCGATACCGAAATAAGTGACCTCAGGTCAAGATGCTCGATGCACGTCAGACATCCCGGCGTCGCAACCGAGGGTCAAGATGCTCGATGACATCCTCGGGCGGCTCCAGACATCCTGCGGCTCGCATAACCCGGAGGGTCGGTGATGTTCTGATGAGGACAATATTCCAAGATAAAAATTGATGTGGTTGAAGCCGGGCGAACAAAGCAACAATGAAAGCAAAAGATTGATTCGACTCCACCAAAAAGAGTGCCTTATGTGATGCCAAAGGCAAAGATCAATCTGAAGACGGGTTAAACGCGTGGCAAAGATCACACGAAGTTCTGCGAAGACCAAGTCTCCAAATCATGCTTGCAAACCAGGCTTCATGCTTGTCAAAAAGTACTATAAATAGAAGAAAAACAACAAAGAGATGTCGAAAATTTCGAGAGGGTAAGGTTCACAAAAAATTTCCCGTAAAGGTGAGGTTCAATTAAATCCAAGAGTTCATCCATACACATAAAAATCTCTAAAGACTCGTGATTACTTCCAAATCATCTTCATTCATACGATTCATCTTCATGAGATGTATCAGATATTGTATGCGTAAAACTCGCAATACTACATCCCCTCCGCTTGAACGCCCAGAGTAGTCATTTCGAATTTTAACTAGGTCAACAAATTCCTCTTATTTTCAAAAGATATTTTACACGCATATTTTTTGTTTGTGAGTTTTTCATCAAATTAAATTTTACATAATATTCTCCATATAAAACGACTTTCGCAACATATTGCACTATCCATCTTAACCCATATTATCATAATATGGCTCTTGCTATTATTTCGTGTTTAAGATTATCTAGCCCATTAATTAAATCAAGCCATTTAAATAGCTTTCCCATTGATTAATATATTTTGTCTCGGTCGTGAACGTTCAACATTATTATCCATACCGTAAACTAATTCCACTTGCAAGATTTGGTATGATAAATCTTGCATGAACCTCCCCAAGGGGGCCGTCGAACAAGCGATTTACTTAACGATTCTTTTCAGATAAATCTTAACAATTGCGATGACTCAATAATATTGCCAAGATATAAAGTATTGAATCTCATTGATTTTCTACCCGGCATAAGTCAAAGCAATAATTAATAACCACACACGATCCTATTTAAGGATTTAAGATTAAGAAATAACGAACCATCGAGGTCTAATTCTTCCAATTCAAAGGCCGAATTTATTTATCTCAGAGGTCCCTATTCGAAGCATCACCATGCACCGGTGTAATTCGTCAAGACAGCCCGTCCGAGCCTTACACTTCAACCTTTTCACACGGATTGTCTATTTCCATCTAGGTCGTGAACAACGCACTTTTAGTTACAAGGGACCGTACTTTAATCTTCTCGATTTGGTATCACTAAATTAACTACAATGTAACACGACATTATTTATTGAACAAATATGCAAGAAATATATGTAACATTCAATGATATTTAAAGCATCACGGATAAATAATTTATTTCAAAGAATAAGATTGTAGAATTCAATGCGGGTTATACAAAGTAAAAGATACTTTTCAAGATAACCTCAACAAAGATATTAACCGTTCATGAACACCGTGATTTATACATCCGTTGATAAATCGGCGAGTCGTAATACATCCACCCATTTATTCAATAGTTCACTGCTTCAAATCATATCAATATGTTAATTCTACAAAAAATTGACATGTAATTTCGATCATATGTAAATATCCAAATATATAATTCTATGAAATAACATCAAACAATTATCCACCAAATAATTATATATGCTCTATATTCTACATATATATATATCAACACCAAATACGCATAAAACAACTTATATACATTACACTAAAATATATATTTAAACGCATTTAAAATCATCCTCGACAGAAATAAGCTTCCGCTACACAATATGCACTTTAAAATAATTATCGTCGTATCTACACAAATTTTAATTGTTGGTTTTTAAAATATCGACTATGACTCTTAATTTTTTAGGTAAAAAGGGAACTGCTTGGATTTTTCCGGGATTTTTAGAAATCACACGATATAAATGACGTTAATATCCATGTTAATAGACGACGTTTAGGGCCATCAGATTCAAAAAAAAACCGAGCTAAATTCATCGCTAAAAACATAAATTATTAAAAAAACAACAGAAATTAAAATTAGTTAACATAAAATTAAAATAAAAACAAAAAATTAAAATTGTTCATACATAATTAAAACATAAATCATAAATTGTTCGTAATAATTAAAAACACAATATTTAAAATGGATTTGCTTCCCAAATAGCCTATAATAGACTCCCATTCTTCGTACAAAAGTTCATCTAATAGGTTCACCCATTCTTCCCTCCATCAATGACGCCATCCGTGTCATGTCATGTAACGCCGTCCAAAGAATTTTACAAAAATGCCTTGTAAACATCATTGGTCTCATATCGACTACACGTGGTTTGTTTCTATATTTCTAATATAATACGATAATTAAATTAATTGTAATCAATATATATTGAAATAAAATAAAAATTAAATTTTATACCGTAAACTCCTCGAAATACATCTGACGCCTATCAGTTAGCACATTTTTTTTCAACGGTAAGCGTTGATGTTAATTCTCGCCATCATGATTCAAATGATTACAATACATTCAACCTCGTGACCGCAAGCAATACTAAATACATTAAAAAATAAATACATATTTAATATTTAATTCTTACAAATAAATTATAATTAAACAAAAAAAATTACTTACATTCCGCTGATAGTTCTGATAGGGCAAACAGAGATGAAGCAACCGACGCGATTACACCTTTTCAAAGATTCATCTAAATAAAATATGAAATTTATAAATTAATTAATACGGATAAAATACAACTAATAAAAATAAATAAACAAGATAAAAATTAGAATATTTACCGTTATATCGAAAAAATACGGATGAAATTGACTTTGCTTCAAGGCATTAATAACTCGGCCTTTTCTCGGTTTATATCGAATGAATGTTGTGTTGGCCTCTTGGGGTGTTTATAATATTGATTTAGTGACGGCTTTTGGAAATTCGCGGCTAAAAACGCTACGACAAACATTCTCCCAATCAACGCCGGTGCCCAACGGTCGGTTGTTGTTTTAAAATTATTTAGCTGACATTTGATTAATATCGTATAAAACCGTCGATGACAGGACGATTCGGTTCGTCGCTAAATATGCGATTCGACCATTCGAACGTATAATGTCGCTAAATGGGACAATTTTAAATCCGCGCTAAGATCCATCGTAAAAACCCATTTTTTTTTTAGAAGTCACCCCATGCATCTATCAGTGCATATTATAACAGAGAATGTCACTCTGCAGTCTGTCACACGGCCAGTATTAACATGTTGACAAGTGTTCATATCCTTTTATTGATAAACGAGTATAAATGATACTCAAATCTTCTTAAAAAAGAAATATATATGTATTTAAAATTTGTTGAAACACAAAGCAGTAGATGAGTAAACCAATCATGAAAAAAGAATAAAGGAAAGGAAGAAGAGAAGTTAGCTGAAGTTATTTCCAAAAATCCACTTCCATCAACAACTTGAAAAATTTGATCAAAATGATCAGGAAGAGAGTTGAGACCAATCACTTACATTCAAGCCACTTTTAAGTTTTAACACTTTCTCCACACATCGTATGCAAAGGACACACATAAAAAGCAATTGATTAATCACATGCATTTTTTTAAAAAATTATTTTGAATTACGCGTCCAAAAGCATCGTTAAGACCAGCCTTATAAACAGATTTAAAAATATTTATTCAATATCATCAAACATGCACATGAAAAATAAGAATAGACAACGCTTCAAGATAAATAAATGGCCAACAACGCAATAAATTGAATGTTTTAAAAATATTTAAAATGAATAACTTTTTTTCAACGAATATAAGCTTTAACGCTTTTTAAATACACTATAAAAACGACCGCGAATAATTAAGGTTAGCCAATTTACTTTTAAAAGCTAACTGATCACGTAAAGGCTTTTTATGCAAAAATATAATTTTAATTGGAATACCACATCCAATCAATAAGATGTATAAAATTGTTAAAATAGATGAAAATTAGGTTAACAGTTAACCCCACGGACAAAATTTCCTCAAGACATCCATTATGAAGCAAAAATTGAAAGTAGGTTAATAATTTTTTTTCTTTTTGAAACAAGGTTAACAAAATTCAATAAACATGTAGTAAAAATGAAAACATCAATATTTCCAAGATCATATCAATAATTTAGGAAAATATTGGATATTTTAAAATTGAATAAAACAAAGTGACATGTTACTTGCACCTGACCTTATAAAACAAAGTATAACCATAATTAAACAGAATCAGCTTTTCCAGTAACCACTTTTTTATAACCCACCTGACAACGCATCAAAATTCCAAACACAAAATCCCCAGAATCAAGTCAGCAAATAGTCAAACTTTATACGTGGGCGGAACACTAATCCACGTGTACCTCCACCATTCGTTCGCACCACTCTAATTATTATAGTCCCAGATATTTAGTGCTCCTCTTCCCCAAACCGCCACGTGTCCCTGATTTTTTTCGAGCCACGAAAAGACATTTCTAGACGGAATACGTGTTGCCCTTCTGTTTTACAGGTGATATTTCCCATGTGCAATTTTTTTTTTTTGCCCATCCAACAAATAATCGAAATCGTGTAGCTTTACCTAATCAGAAGCAAACACGTGTTGTTTAAGTTTAATGTTTTCAAATTCGAATGAAAAGTGTCTCCTAGTAGTTCGTGCAATGCAAAATGATAGTGTACATTTTATTATTGATTACAGATACATGGAGATTAAAAAAGATAATAATATTAAATAAAGATAAAAGTTTAATCACTAATATTAAAATGATATAAAATATGTTCAATTTAATATTAAATCACAGAAATTCGATTCGTCAATATAAATAATAAGATTAAATAATATCGTTCGTCATTTTATTTTAAAAATAATCAAACAAAAATGGAAGTGCTAAACGATTCAACTGTTCCACCAAAAAAATGCCATTCTCAATCAAGCTTCATCAAATTTTAAATAAATTTTTTGCTCAGGACATAATTTACCCACCAAAAAATTACCAAAATAAAAATAAATCCATTATTTACAAAAAAATGCAATCAATCTAAATTATGACAGATAAAAGATTCTTTAATTAAGGTGATTCATTGATTTTTTTCATCTACATATGATGTCATACATTCCTATATATACCAATTCATGTAATTTCAGCCGCGATGATTGGTCAATTGTTACACCATG